>JAQPPZ010012791.1:0-62730 GCA_028583015.1 Wollemia nobilis | reverse complement strand
GAGCGGTTTGGGATATATGTAAGTTTTATGGTGAAAACCCTACCACTAAAAATTAAAGGTGATATTTTAAGACCTTAGAGGCCTCGTAGAGGGATGAAAATTGGTCATAGTACCCTATAGGGTACTAGGTTGTTGTAGATCTTTTCGAGAGCTTTTCGAAAATATGCACTAATAGTCAATCCCAGCAACAAGCAAGGAGTTATGACCCCAGGAAGTTTTTCCTCTAGAATTCAAATTTCAAATGAATTTTCCTAGGCAGGAAAAGGGTATTATAGGGGAATTTCAAAATTGTAAAGGGGGGTCTGGTTAGTATCTCCATTTTTTATGAAAATTAATATGAAAACTCTGGCTCCTATTGCAATTTCTCTATTAACAAAAGATTATTTATGATTTTTCAACCCAGTTCTATGCCATTATAGTAGTGATATATGTTGGTTTAGGGCAAGGATCAACATTATGTAAATATTCAAGCAATGAACTGGTATGGACATTATGAGGAGAAATAATTTGAGGATGAGAATTCCTAGCTTCTTCAAGTTGGGATTCCTCATCCATAGCCTTATTCAAGGCATCTTTGTGATAGTTGTAGAAATTCCAGATAATATTAAATTATTTAAATATAAGGTTCCCATTAGGTCCCTTAGTAGGATCAAGGATGTTACTAGCTTCTTCATTTTTTTCCTCTTCTAGACTATGATTCTCTATATTAATCTGATCATATTCTTGAAAAATCTCATCAGACTCTAAAATTATTCACTTACCCCTAAGGTTGGGAGCCATTAGGAGAAAGAGAAAGGATAGAGTAGGAAAAGGAGGAATTTGAAAACTAGTGAAAGCACACAAAATCTTTTTAGATGTTTTTAATGTTTTCTAATCTAAACAAACAAAATTAGTGGTCTTTTTTAAAGTTTTCAAGAGAAAAGAAAAGGAAGAAACTTCCTATCTAGGCCACTAAGATGTGTGTTCATGTTGTATTCACCAAATATGTAGATGGGGAAAACTGCCCTATCACATACGATTCTTGACTGGATCCGTTGGGAGACAAGGTGACAGTAAGGGTGTGTTATATTCTCTACACTTGGGGACACCAAAGGAATGGTTTTAGGACTCACTCCAAGTCTGGGGTGGAATTTTAAATGTGTCAATTAATCAATCACCTATGTTTGGTCTTTTTGTGTTAAACTATGGAAATCAAAGAACAATGCAAAACATACAAGATGTAAGAAGATAATATATAGCCCTAGTATGGTTCTTTTATTCAATGATTTCTAACCCTAGGTCACAAGAAATGAGATCTTTTCCTTTGAGCAAGGGCACAAGTGAATTGTACAAACAAGACTAAACCCTATATGCAAAACTATATACCTTTCTCTTTCAAATGCCTAGAGAGCAATCAAATATTTTTCCTTTATTTATAACCTAGGTGTGAACAAGAATAGCAAAATCAAGAAACACACAACCTAATAGCTTTACTTAGAGCACTTATATGATCTAATGTTTGATCCAAGATTTGTACTACATCCATAATATCCAATAGCCTTAAATCTGCAAAAATGGCTTCACAAAAAATCTAGAAAATATGGTTAGCATTTGGGGACATGCTTAGGCCGCTATAATATTGAGCTTGGAGGTGCAACAGTAAAGCCCCCTAGATCTTTAGTTTATCATTCATAATAAGAATGAACTTTGACCTTTGGAACAAACACAACAAAATATGATAGAATAGAATAGCAAATGAAATGTAAAAAAAAGGATACAAAGCTTGAACAAAGATGCAATTTTGAAAGCTAAGGTTTGGGGATAGAAAATTTCTCCCAAGCTAATATGATATGAAATACAGGTATAAAAATATGATTACAGTTAGGACAAGACACAGATAGAGACAAAACAGGAAGTAGAGGGTACTCAAAATTAAGCCCTAGGATTTTAGGATGAATAATCACCCCAAAACTTAGCCAAACTAAATTCATACCCTATAAGATGCCAAGTGCATATTTGGTAGATGTGCTAAAATGAATGCTCAATGGGTGAAAGGAGGACTTTCACCAAATTTGCATCCTATAGAATACAGGGTGCAGATTCACACAAGAGGGTTAAAGTCCCTAAAATAGAGACCAAAATGCAACAGAAAAAAAACTAAGATAAAATGTGAACTAATGAATGCAAAGAAACATCCTAGTGATCTCATGAAAGAAGCAAGAGCAAAGGTAGAAGATCTCTCCTCCCTCAAGAAAATAAATTTTCATCAAGACTTTCTCCACTTGCAAAATCACAAGGAACACACCAACAATAGAGCACCAAAGCACCAAAAATACTAGAAGATTGCACAAGATTGCTAGCAAGATCACTTAAGCAGAATTTGGATAGCTGAGAGTCACTTAGTAACTTAGTATGACTGGGGAAAAGGGTATCCAATCCCTTTATTTATAAATGGTTTGGAGGGCTAAAATACGGGAGAATGAAAGCTAGCCTCGATTAAGCTAACACCCCAAAAGGGTTGGCCTAAAAATTAGGTTTTTGAATAAAAACCCTGAATTTGTTGAATCTACACCTCATAATTTATCAGGCGTAAATTCAATCAAGGTTAACAAAAGCAAGGTTTAACACAAGAAAAAGGGGCCAAACATGCTCCTTGTAAGTGAGAACCTCTCAATGGAAACCTAGGAAAAATGACTTATCTAGGTGGGTCATTTTTTTGTGTCTACAATACTAGATCCTAATAAATAGGACCTATGATTTAATATGGCTAAAAAACCATCATATAATACTTTCATTTTCCTTTGGATTCAGGAATAGGTATCTAGAAATAGAAAAATAATTAATATGACATAGGTAGAATTAAATATAGGTATATGGTAACATAAACATGAATAACATAGCTCGGGCAAAAAAAAAGAATATTATCTATAGGATGGAAGATTTTTAAAAAATTGCTAGATATGGTTTTTGTTTCTATTTTGGTGTCCTTTGGTTCTCATGACTTATATAGGGCTCCTTAGGTTCTCATGACTTAGTAAAAACTACAACACTCCTCTGGTTCTTACATCCCAGTAATAGCTACAATTCTTCTCAAACTCTTACATCCTAGTGATAGCTATAGTTTGTAGCATTTTAATAGAAGACTATCACCAGATATGTCTTCTTAGATTGCTTTTAAATGTCTCTGGCCTTATCTAGTAGTTTCTCAAGAAAAAGAATAAAAACACACATAGGCATGTCATTGGATGGTGATAGTTATCCCTTCTTAAAAACCTTACAACAAAACAACCCAACTCTCCTTGCTCTTATACCAAATGTTGCAACCAATGGAAGCAAACAATAATTTTTTAATCACAACAATATAATATTATTTCTCTCCAACATGAACTTATGTACAACATGCATATTTATACAATAATGTGTCTCTTACTTTCAAGATACTCTTTAGTGATTACACCATATGGTGTTACATCTTCAATTTTGTATTTTCATCTTCCCTCATGCTTATGGAAGATATGACTATTTGACCTCATATGAGGTGAAATCATCAATAATTCCCTAATAATTATAAAAAATAAAATAATGTAAAAATGGCTAACACTTTAGACCCCAAGAAGAATTTTGACATCTGATAGGTCAAGTCCCTTTGGGATACGATTAGGACAGAAGTGAAGAATACAGAGTAATATTATTTTTCCTATGTAGAACATAACATGAAAAAAGTGACAAAAACCATTGAATAGGTTGAAGAATAGTTGGCTGCTAAGGAGAGATACCAAGAAGTACTAAAAATTTTATCCAACATGTTGATAACACAATCACAATAGGTAGGGCTAGACAAGAAGTACCTAATCAAAATACTCAAGAAGATCTTAGATGTGTAGAGGGACCTACAAACTAGCAAGAACACTTTTTCATCTCTAAAGACCCTAATTTAGGAAATAATCAAGAAAATTCAAGGGTTAGTTTTTATTGGATTGCTATACATATTCAACCCATATAATAAAATCCTTGATGATGATATATATGATGACATGTTTAAATAGGAGAAGGATCAATCCAATGAGGGAGATGAAATTAAGATATCCAATAAGTTAGAGCCTTTGTACACAAAAATGTCTAGCTCAATGCAAAGCAAGATAAGTTATCTTAGAATTTATAAGATCTTATGGGAGAGGCCAAAGACCTAGAGTCCATTCAATTTCCAAGTGATAAGGAGTGGAAAAAGCTATTGGGGTTGTTTCCATATAAGGTGGTATAGGAGACCATGATTTTATAGAAGGTATTCCAATTTTGTAGACTTTGTGCCTAAGATAAAGTTATGATCTAGTATCTCTCACCAATTAAACTTGGTGCACCATGAACTCACTAGAAATATAGTGCCTTGACACAACCTTGGAACTCACCATGTTGAAAGGTTTTCACACAATGAAATCAAGTAGCTAGTACCTTACAAAATCCCTAAAAATTTAACTAATTCTGGCTTAGGTGTTGATTAGTTTAGGAGCAATCCACTTGTAGAGGAACCCAATTGGCTCATAAGAGTGAAGTGCTTAGGGTTAGCTAGCGATTTGCTAGTAAAGTCAAGAATTTCATTCACTTACTTAAGTAAATCACTTTCCAACTAGTGAAAGGGTAAAAGTGAAGGAAAATATCTCAAGGAGAATTATTTTAGAGTGATATTGTTAGGAAACTTCTAACTAAAATAAGCAGATTCACATCAATATTGCAATAAAAGTAAAAATTAATGAAAGAATAAAATATTGCAATACAAAATATAAATGCAAAAATATATTAATCTCACAAAACACAACATAGAATCACAAGCCTCTTAAAGGTAGAAACCTTCTTCAATACTTTCATTCAATACGCAAAAAGATACATTTTTTTATGGACCCTTGTCTTTTAATGATACACTTCATGCAACCCTAACTTAATGCTCAAGAGTTGTCTTACATGCGAAGTGCCACTAAAGCTAGAATCTTCTACCAAACAAATAGTTATATTATTGATAATTATTACATGAAATGACCTCACTTTTCTAGGAGCCTCAATTACCACATACCATTACAAAATATCATTATAATGGGGTTCCCACATTGGAAAGTGGTCATTACATAATAATTTTAGGGTGGGATCCTAACATACCCTTTACCTTCATTAATATTTATCCTCAAAGTTGGATATGAGAAAACTGTTGATGTAGATATTGGAGAGACTCCCAAGTGGAATATTCATGTTGTAATATCTACCATTGAAAAAAAGCCTCAGTGATGACACGACTCCCAAGGATGCATAATCTTTGATCCAAAATTTGTTTAGGCTTGAGCAAGATGGAACCCTCTTCATCCAGTTCTAGTAATGGATTAAACCTATACCTTATTACCCACAACCTTCTTGAGATAGGAGATATGAAATACTAGATGGATATTTGACGTAGCCAAAAGGGTCAATTTGTAGGCCATTGCACCAATCCATTGTAATACCTAGTAGGGGCCATAGTATTTGGTAGCTAGTTTTTGGCATCTATTGAGTTGGAGTGAATATTATTTATAGGGTTTTCAGTGGATAAAAACCATATCTCCTACTTCAAATAAATGCTCATAATGGTGTTTATCAGCTTGTTGATGCATACTATTTTGGGCCAATTCCATATTCATCTTTAGTTTATGGAGGACTACAACATGTTGGTTGAGTGTAGTGTCAACAACGTGAACCTTGGAGCTTCTTATAATGTAGGAAGAGTGTGTTCATAGAGGATTACCATATACTAATTCAAAATGGGTAAACTTGGTTATGGTGTGATATGAATTATTATACCACCATTTGGCCAAGGGAAGCCACTTCATCCACTACTTAGGATGTTCAGAGGTAAAGCAACGAAGGTAGGTCTTTAGCCATTTGTTAACAATTTTTTTTTGGCCATCTTTCTGTGGATGATAGTTTGAACTCATTTTTAGTTTATTTCCCTACAACTTAAACAATTATTACCAAAAATGACTAGTAAAGGTAGGGTCTCTATCGAACACAGTAGATGCAAGCATGCCATGAAGGTAAAATATGAAGTCTAGAAATTTTTAGGCTACTACTAATGTTGTGTAGGGATGGGATGGGTAAAATGAGAATAATTTATGAGACAACCCACTACCACTAGAATAATTAATTTTCCTCTTGACTTAAATAATCCTTCAATAAAATCCATGGAAATATTTGTCCATACTTGTTTTGGAATTGGCAAGGGTTGAAGAGTTCTAGGGGAATGCACTATTTCTCCTTTCATTCTTTGGCACATGTCACATTTAGCCATAAAATTTTGAATATCCTTCTTCATTCCCTTTCAAAATAAAGTATGCTTAATTCATTCATAAGTCTTTAGGAACCCAGAATATCTCGAGGTTGGTGATGCATGCATTTCCTTCAAGATGAATTCTCATAGTTGTGAAGTTTTGGGAATAATAATGCAGTCAAAATATATCAAATATTATCCATCCCAAGTGTATCCCAAGCATGATATCATATTCATAGCCCATTAATTTAGAGTCCCACTTTTTTTTTTCAAATGTGGTAACCCATTGTTCTATGAAGTAATTGAGATTTTGATGGTCTGTTTTGATTGCAAAATAGTGCCCAATGAGATAGGGTCTCCAGTGATTAGCAACATGTAAAATATCTAGTATCTCCTTTAAATAAGTATATTTACCCAAATTACATCCTAAAAGTGCCCTCTTGCATCAACATGGCCCCTATGCCATTTTCCAAAGCATCACTTTCAATTACAAAAGGTTTGGAAAAATTAGGCATTGCTAACACTAAGGTGGTTGTCATGGCATGATTTATGTCAAAGAAAGCCTTATCAGTTGGGTCTTACCAAGTAAAAGAATTATTTTTCAACATGGCTATTAAAGGAGCTACTATTTTTCCATGGTTTTGGATAAATTTGTGGTAATACCCTGTTAGTCCCAAAAAAATCCTCAAAATTCCTTGAGAGTGTGAGGATTTGGCTAATCTTGAACAACTTGAATCATTTTAGGGTTGACTTAAACTCCATCTTTGGTCACAATACGACCCAAATATTCCACTTTTATCATCCCAAAAGAACAATTAGACCTCGTAGCATAAATTTTATTCTGAGATAAAAGTTGTAGAGTCTAATACAAATGTATGAGATGCTCCTTCTAAGAGTGACTATAATCAAAATATCATTAAAAAAAAACTAGAATAAATTTGCAAAGGAAGAGGTAGAAGACATTATTCAAGAGGCTCCAAAATGTGGATGGTGCATTTGTTAGGCCAAATGACATGACCTATAATTCATAATGGTCCTCATGAGTTTGAAATATTTTTTGGGTATATCTTCCTCCTTGAGCCTTATCTAATGATAGCCCGAGTGAAGATTCAACTTGAAGAAAAATATTGCACCATGTATCTCATCCAACAATTCATTGACCACTAGGATAGGAAATTTATCCTTAATGGTGAGCTTATTGAGCTCACAAAAATCTATACATAATTTTCATGACCCATATTTATTTCTAACCAATAGTACTAGAGAAGAATAAGGATTGTTACTAGGCCAAATGACCCCTTTCTTGTAGCAATTCTTGTACCAATTTCTCAAATTTTAACTTAAGGGTATAGGAACACTGATAAGGTTTGATGTTAGATGGCATGCTATCGGGCACCAATGGTATTGCATGATCATGGTAATTTTTTTGAGGTAAATAATTTGGTTCCACAAAAATTACATCATGCTTAGTCAGAATGAGTTACAAATCTTCTTAGGGCTTGTCTTTGTCTAAAATTTATGGTTGAATTGCAAATATTTGAGCTACTACCCCATGTGAAGACTTTTTTAACTTCTCCATACGACTTGAACTAATAATCTATGGAGATATTTTTTGTGAACTATAGAGAGTGTAGGAATTATCATTCTATGAGAATTGCATCCATAATTTTGCAAAATTCTAGGCTATTGTTCCCAAGGTACCTAACCATTGAGTGCCAAGCACAACATTGCATCCTCTTAGTAGACTTATTACCAGTATTTGGTATGAACTTGGAAGGAAATATGGTTTTGTCTTGTGGAAATTTAAATGGTATCCTTTGAGCCAAAAAAACAATTCTACTAATCTTGCTAGTCATATGGCTTACATCAAAGATTGTGGTTTGAACATTTTTACCTCAGTCTTGATATCATCTTTCAATACATTATTAAAACAATTCTAATATTCCCTCATTCAACCCCTTTGTGCTATTAGTAAATTTATCAAATTTAATATGATATTCATGGACAATAGAGGTTAGTTTCAATTTGCTCAAGGCTACTATAAAAATCACATACTCATTAGATCCAAAATGAGTGAGTAATTATGACTCAAATTCTTCCCAAGAAGGGTCTAGAGTCATGTTTTGTAACCATTGATATCATTTTATGGCTTCAAATTCAAAATTGAAAGATACCATGGTGACCCACAAATATCTAGGTACATTATGAAGTTTGAATAACTAATCTTCTAGACATAACCACCCATCAACATACTTTCCATTGAACTCAGAAAATTCTAATTTAGGCATCTTAAATAGAGTATTTGTGTCAAAAAGAGAATAATAGTCTTATTTATCCTTATGGATACCTATTTATTGCCTAAAGTACCACCCAATTTTTCAATGTTAAGATGCTCAAACACCTTTGGGCCTTCTCCTAATCTGTCTTCAACCTCTAGGAATTTTTCTTTAAATTCAGCTTTGGATCTAAGTTGGTCATTTCTCATAATCGATACTTCTTCCCTCATTTGTTTAAATCTATTTTCAAGGTTAGTGAGTGTGATACTCACTTGGTCCATAAAATTGCTTTAGTCTAACTCCTTTTAGTGTCCTCCAGTTCTGCCAACCATTTATGTATAATTTGAACCACTCCCACTAACTTACTAAAAATAGAAGTGTTGTTCCAGGAGCTACTATTTTTAGTAATGGACCATAAAAAGTGTTTGGGTGTTGTATATTAAAATGATTAGCTCAAAAATACGAATATAATGGACTAGGTCTCACAATGATGTTTTTCAACACTAGAAAAGTGCATGGAGGCTATATACCAAAATAATCAACATGACAAAATGATCGTAATGGGCTAATCCCACAACATTGTATTTTGGCACTCCAAACTTTTTTTAAGGGTGTGGTCTTCAAGTGTTGTCAATTTTTCTCCTGGAATCTTGGTTCAATCAAAAAATTAACTTTTGTTTGGCATCCCCTTACTAGACTTTGTTCTATTTGACATTATTCTATCACTGACACTGTAGCTCATTGTCTTTGACAACTAATTAAGTTGACTCTGTTATTGTTAAATTCCCTTTTTGTTATAATTTTTTAATGTTGCAAGTAATTTTTATTGATGTTGGAAAACTCTATCTTGATAGTTATTGACTGCTACCCAACTATTACTAACATACCCTATTGTGACTATTATTCTCACCATTATTTTTTTTGTTGATTGTTTGTGTTCAATTAGTGTAGTCTTCTTAGTATGCTCATTTTTTTATGTAGTTTTTTTACATGTAGGATAAAAAAAAATAGGGCACTCTAAGCCATGGTGTGTGTACTTCCCATAGGCCCTCTGTTATACTATAGTTATGAATGATAGTGCTCGAACCAATATTTTATGCCACTACTCAATGAGGATTCTTCACATACCCTCGAGCACACTACCCACCTCTCTCATAGTATGGGAGAGTGATTTTTTGTGATGATATGTTTGGTGTACTATGGATAATACACGATCAAAAATATTCCTAGGGCTAAAGGGTTTTTCTAATATTAGGGGGTCTCTCGATATACCCAAAGATACGTGGGAGCTCAATTCCATATGCGGGTGTTGTCTAAGGCCTAGGTATTAGATTTTGATCACATCTCACTTCATTAGACACTTTACGAGCAATCTGGATTAGCTAATAATGACATCTCCTCTATGATATTTTAAAACCCCCGACACGGGGTTTCTAACCTAATAAACTAATGCAAAATTAAAAGGGTTGGATTTTTATTTTTTATTTTTAATAAGGAAATAGGTAAAAAAATGAAAACATGGAACTTTTATAACCAATAGTCAAAATTGCAAGGTAATAACTATCATAGTCATAGTAGAACATGACCCTAGAAAGTGCTTTGATACCACTTATTAGGAACATTCTAAATAAAGTAAGCAAATTCACATAGATATTTCAATAAAAATAAAAATTCATGAAAGAATAAAATATTGCAATACAAAATACAAATGCAAAAATATATTAAATCTCATCAAACACAACACAAAATCATAGGCCTCTTTCATTTAGTATGTAAAAAGATACATTTATTTATGAACCCTTGTCTTTTAAATATACACTTCATGCAACCCTAACCTAATGCTCAAGATTTGGCTTACATGCAAAGTGCCACTCAAGCTAGAATCTTCTACCAAACAAACAGTTACATTCTTGATAAAGGTTACCTGAAATGGCCCAACTTTTCTAGGTGCCTCAATTTACCACATACCATTACAAAATATTATAAAATATCATTTTAATGGGATCCCAATGTTGGAAAGGGGTCATTACATAATAATATGAGAATTACATGATAATATTAATATGGGATCATAATAGATATTTTGGCATGTAGTGGTGTAGTAACAAATTTTAGAATACTTCTAGACCTGTTAGAGGCATGTTTAGAGGTATGTAAGATTTGAAGGTGTATCATTTTATTACAATTACGCCCAAATATTTACTCTTACTAGGAGTAATATTTTTTCATCCCATGTAACTCAAGGGTAAAATCCTACTATAAATATAGATCCATTCATCTTTTGACCATAAAAATTCAAAGCCACACTCTGTGAAACCCACATTATGCTTTGTATCTCATGATATTGTTGAGAAATTTGCAAGTCCT
This sequence comes from Wollemia nobilis, assembly GCA_028583015.1. Lineage (NCBI taxonomy): Eukaryota > Viridiplantae > Streptophyta > Pinopsida > Araucariales > Araucariaceae > Wollemia > Wollemia nobilis. Next base: position 51,822 of record JAQPPZ010012791.1, on the reverse strand, counting down.
TTTGCATTCCATCAGTGTCATTACCCTCCTAGTTTGCTAAGTACATAGTTAATAAGGCATAGCCCTTTTTCCATATTGCCATTCACTTAGTAATTTCATACTTTATAAATAGGAAATATTAATGTTATTTGAGTTCTTACGTGTTGATTGATCACACACTTCCTTGGTATGGTTTGAGACATTTTATTTTAATTCCTTATTACCTTAATCTTTTGCATTTTTATTTTTCATACTAAAGTTTTATGAAAATAGTGTAGGTTAGTGTAATAGTATTTAGTGGAAATATTGAGGAGTCAACCTCAATTTGGAGGTTGGGAGAATCCATTGGCCCTTCCAACTTTGTTGAAACTAGAATTAGGGTACATCACTAAACTAGAAGTTAGGACACTTCCCTGAATCAACAGGAGGGTACCTAAAGCCATCTCCACTTGATAAGGTTTACCTAGATCTTAATCTACCAGACCAGGCTTACCTATTAAACTAGAGTTAATAAAAGGCATAGAAGCTCTAGGTCTAATCATAATAGATACTTGGTAACCAGAGATATTTCCTAAATTTTTTAATCATGGTAGCTTGGAAATTTTCCATAGTTGCATACACTTGATGTTGATTTTTTGCATCATTTATTATTGTTGGTTTGCACTTCCTCTTTCTCCTTCCTATATAGTTTGACAAAATTCATTAACAAAATGAAGATCCCTATATAAGAATCACTCTCCTTACGGTCCCATCCTCTAAGCACTTGAAGGGGTCTATTTTAATTTTGTTATGTGGACCTAGATTGAAAATTAGAAACTCGATGAGGAAATGCAAGAGGTGTTGATGATACTACCCATCCTAAAAATCCTCCAATAAATTTTCCTACAAACCTTTATTCCTTAAAATTCCTTGACCTATGCTAAATTGATAAGATTCAGATTTTTCCTAATGATGTTTCTAATGAGGGGATCACAATTAAAGCTACGAGGATTTTATGTTGAACCCTAGATCTTGTTAGACCATTAGTAATAATTTTTCTCTCTGGACTCAAATGGACCACTAGGGCTATCTTCCATGACCAAGGCTTTATGATAATCCTCCTCCTAAGTTAGTGGATTGCTTCTACTAATAATTTTTGCTATTGATAATTACAACCCCATAAAAAATAGATTCACATGTATAACCTAATTTTCAACTTGAGGTATTTTGTTTAGTATTTCCATAAATGTTTTATCATATTCTATAATTGACTTATTCCCTTTTTTGAGGTTGTAGAACTCCTAAATCATTTTTTTAATGTACATAAAGATTATGTATTTATTTCTAAGTCTTTCTTCAAATTGTTCCCATATTACATCAATTTTAATATATCCCATTATTATATATTTTTTATGCCACCATGTGGCTAAATATCCCTTCAAATGATAGGTGGATATTTTAGTTTTTCCTAGCTAATATAATTATCCATATTAGAGCAATGTTGCTTCTCAACAAGCTAGTGCTTGGATGGTTTTTGTGGGTAATTTTGGTCATCACCCACATCCATTTATGGTTGAAAGTGCAAAAGGTTGTATCAGAGGCCAAAAAAATCAAGTATGGAGAATGATAGATGTTTCATCTTGAGGCTTGTAATAGATGGGTCCCTAAATTCTAATGCTTGGTGAAAGGTAAAATAGGTAAAATAACTAATTCTTAGGACTACTAAAAACCTAGGGTACAAGGAGATGGGTACTAAAAACCTATAACTAAGTTGTCGAGCACTTTGTATTTTCCTATATAGTAAATGTGTACCAATACTCATCGCCCAATAGAAATAGACTCAAGCAATGAAAGTATAGATCTTGTAAGACTTCATGTACCCCTCTAAGTAATATATAGGTACCCAAAATCTGCCACCCATATAGCACCAATTTTTTTTAACCACATTAGTAGAGGATGAATAAATAAATCCCATCATCAAGCAACAAGTGCATCAAAAATTAGCTATGTGAAATCTATCAAAGAAATTATACCTCACTAAGAGGATATGGATATAAGAAACCCATTGCCCAGTGGCAAGCTATAGAGAAAAATGGCTAAGGACGAAGGTCATTAAAAATTTTGCCCCCATAGTTGATACCCATGAAGTAAGTGCAATATAAAAGTTGATACTCATGAACAAATGGAAGGCAAAGCCCATCACCCAACAGCTAGCACCTAGCATCCAACAATCAAATGGAGATAAATAATGAATAAAATTTGATACTCGATAGCATATCAGTAGGTAGGGGTTAGCTTTCTGACATCAAACAAGGGATAGATAGTCATAATCATAGTATGTTGGATTGTTAAAGTATGTTGTCAAAGAATCTTAATGACCAAACAACCTGTCATTGCTCGTGCAGATGCATGATCATGAAAGAGGTAACTACCTAACAAGAAAATTAGAAAATTTAATGAACCAAGTGCAAACAACATGCCCATCACTCTTTTAGATGTAGCCTAATCAAGCAATATTAGCATGCCATGACCATTCAGTTATAGCAAATATGTTGTAGGCCGCTAATCATTCTAACATAACAGTAATCCACTCTCAAGGTAATGGTGCAAAAAAATAGAATTCAATTGTAAAAAGTTATATATACTAGAATGTAATAGGTTCTAAAGGTCAGCTCTTAAGATTTTACAATTTACATGTATGAAAGCACATTATACTCTAAGAAATACAATTGGATTGTTGTTTGGCCTCTGGTTCAAATCTTTGTAGAACATGTATGTATGAATGGTTGTTTATTTCTATTATTAGCTAGTTGAATGAGCATAATATTAATTCTATTCTTTGGATTTTTGTATATGTTCTTTCTCTAGTTCTAGAATTTACAATCAAAGGGTTCATCAATTAGATAAATGTAATATTCTATGATTGAAAAAAAATTGGTTGGTATATTAGGTAGTTTAGTGGATATCTCAATTGCATAAGTTTTTGTATGTTATGTATTTTGATGTGTCTTAATTTGCACCATTATTAGTTCTAGCTTTAGCTTTATTTTTTCACTTCTAGCACCCTTTGCACCCCCTAATTTTAGGATTAGCTAGTTAGGATACAATAGGAATCGACCTACTCCAGATATTGACCTCTAAAGCTTCATATCTTCAAGGTATTTCAATTTTTGTCAAAGTCTTTGGGTGCATAATTTACACCTAGGCAGATTTTTAAACCAACAATTTTTGGCACACCCGATGGGACCCAAATCCCACAATTCTAATAGAATAGAGACTTGATAATATATGTTCTGATAGATCATATTTACCTAGTGACTCTGTTCAATAAGAAACCCAATTTTATATATCCATATTCAAGTAAGTACTCTAAAAACCCAGCTACTTTATTGAGTCCAAAGCTATATGATAACATGATAGGTAGCTAAAATATCATAAGAGCCAATAGAATTATTGGAATTATCTTATAGTGGGATCATAATGATAGTATTATGCTATATTTTTTGAATTATCATCATCTTCAATCCTCACTGAAGATCAAATAAATATCAACCCTACCCTATAGTACCTCTAAATATACAAGCATAAATGGATCAAAATCTAAATCAAAATTAGGATATACAAAACTATCCCAATTGGAACCATACAAAACCTCTAAATATACCCATCTAGAATCTAATTCCTCAAGTAGAATTAAAATCATTACCAACACATGATGGTATCACAAGAACTTCTTATGAGCATTATCAAGATGTTGCATCATTGGCTACTATACATAACATTCAGGATGAGGATGTTATTATAAGACTATTAGTAATAGCATTGAAAGGAAAAATGTTGTACTAGTACAAAACCTTGTCGGATCTGAGTATAACTTCAAGGGCACAACTAACTAGAAAATTAGTGGAATAATTTAATGAACAAACAAATCCATTCTCTTTTCTAATACATTTCATAGTGGTACAAAGACATATGCATAAAGAAATAATGGATTTCAACATTAGATTTAATGAGGCATGGAAGAGAGTGCCTTGAAGTCTTAGGCCAACCAATGAACAAGTAATTTACTACTATTTAAGGGTATTCAAATCAGACTTAGGCATGATCATAAGCCAATACATTCTAAAATATTTTTCAAGAAGCATTAAAGGTAAAAAAAGACCTAATTGCAATAGGCAAATTGCCTCCAAAAATTGTAATGCCAATATTTCCAAAATTTCCCCAATAATAGACATAAGCTCTTATTGCAAGTACTTCCTATCCAGTCGTGACTCTGGCCATCAAATTCCCAACATGGCCTATACCACCAATGTTCAAGATATTACTAGCACCTCCTACTATTCCAATACTACTAGCACCCCATGTTATACTTGCATTACCAGACCCGGATGCTCAAACAATTGCCTTGCAAGAGATGACTAATATTATGAAAAACTTGGTAAATAAGGTGACTAGTATGAAAAGAAGAGAAGCCAAGAGAAAATTTCAACCTAAAAGGTTTCCTCATGTAATGAAATATCAAGTAGCTTCCACTACTAGAACTACTAAAAAAACCAATACAGTATATATCAACCAGGATGTTGAAACATCTATTTCAAATCCTGAGTTAGAGTATTGGTTTTCAACCTACAATGATACATATAGTGAGAGCTCTTTTAAGATGCACCAACATCACATTCAAAAGGTTTCCATTGAAAATTTAGAAAGGATTCAAAAAGGGCAAGTAAATATGTTAAGGTAAATGGATTTTAGCATCATGATGCCCTCAGTGGAATAGGTATCGATGTTAACAAGATCAAGGAAGAAACCCTTGGTAGTTGATCCCAAGATAATGGATCCCTTTAAAGTACCTTTTGAGGCAAAGGAGCAACCTAAAAGGGATATTCCTTAGACTTCCCTAGTTCAAAATATAGCTCAACAACATCAAAAGGTAACAAAGGAAGGTGAAACCCAAACAAAAGAAGGTGAAACCCAAGAGCAAGCAAGAGATAAACTTAGATATCCCTCCCTTACTAAGCATCAAAGGATTGAGGCAACCCAAGAGTACCAAAAAAGACTTAGGGAACCTGCAAAAGAGCATAGAAATAGTCTAAAATGCCTTTCTTCAATATAGTTGAAGAATTGAAGAAGATACCTTCCAAAGCTAACATGTATGATTCTTTGCTTATTTCAAGGGTAGATTGATCTATTGCATACTTCACTAAAGTCTATTAAGAATAAAGGAAAGTACTAACAGGAAAGTACCAGCCTAAACTTAATTTAACTCAATGTAATCCTACTTCTATAACAAGAAAATATATTCCATCACCATTTTATTTGTCTCTTAGGATGGAAGGATGGGTGGTGCACAATTGTATGATTGACTTTGGAGTAACTACCATAGTAATGTCCAAAGTAGTGTGTGATACAATGGGCATGAAATATACAAGGAGCATCCCTTGTGTACTATAGCTAGATGATACACTAGTTAAAAGAGTAGGGATAATCAAAGATATGCCCATGGTGTTGCATAGGAATCACAGTTATCCAAGAGGTTGTGGTAGTAGATCTAGAACCTTACTTTGGGATGTGTCTATCAAAGGAATTCATTAAAAAAATTGGGTGGTTACTGGTCTCTTGACTACTCACATATGGAAATTCTATATAAAGGTAGAAGAGTAAATGTGTTCTCTGAAAAACCATATTCTTTTCATATAGAAAGGATTAAAGAAAAAAATCAGCATGATGACTAAAGAAGTTGATTTTTTGCATTAAATATTGGATGAGATCCAAATAGGGGATCAGTTCTCCTTGTAGGACTTCAATGTCATGATTGAGATAGGAATTGACACCTATTCAATCATAAATCTAGAAGAAAAGAAAACTACAACCCTGACCAAACAAATTCCTTGATAAAATGAAATGTGGAAGCTTTTCTTTGATTTGGCAAGATGCAAAAATGGCACCAAAGCTATTAGAAATAGAATATAATACATCATTTGGGTCATGTAAATGTATCTTCCAAAATACATACTTAGGAAATTATATTACTTTAGGGGGAAGTTATCTAGTTACTTCATACAATGTAATAAATGTACGTGCAAGTTGTCCCTTGCACAACTAGGTAAAGTGTTGGCCAAGTAACCTATTTTATCTATATAAGGAAGGCCTCACTATTACGTAGATATATATTTGGTGGACATAGTCAGATAGTGTAGCTTAGTGTGTAGTCATGTGTGTATCACCATCCATTGGTGATGGGTGCAATGTAGTTTAGTACCTTTATTAATGGAGTGTTCATTTCCTCTATAGCTACATTGTATTATTTATATCATTTCTATTTATTGCATATTTTAGTCATCTAGAAGATTTAATTTCTTTCATATTATTTTGCATCTTGTGATTGCTATCTCCTAGTGCTCATTACATTAAAATCTAACATTGGTATCAGAGCTATAGTAGATCTAGTTTGTGTAGGTCAATAGGGAAACCACTATTTTCATTGAGCCTAAGTATGTTATCAAATTGATGTGCTACTGGACTATCCACTATCAAAATATCTCAAAAGAATCTAGGTGGTAGAATTAGAGAGAGTCACAAAGTTAGGACTAAAATAATCTCAGTTCTAGAAATATTGAGATTGCATTTGTTTAGAGTCTTTTCCATAGAGTTGTAAGAAAAACTCGTGAATACTAGGACTCATCATTCAATCCACTAGATTGAAAAATCATCTAGTGAAGATCATCCAAGATATCTATAATTTGCTACCTTTTGCCTGAAGTTTCTTTTGTTATAGAAAATTAATTCTCAAATGATTGGAACTCCTTCTACAATAGAAAGATAGGAGACTCTAAGTTCCTTGTCTGAAGGTCAGCATGCCTTCATAGTGCAGAGATTACTTCCTTGTGCAAGATAAGAATATTGTAGAATAAGACTTCTAGTGAAGATTTGTGGTGAATTCAGGAGACTAAAGATCTCTAGTACTGAATTAAATAACTTCGCAAGTTGAATAACATGCCATAGAAGCCTTGATATAAATAGGCCATAGAAACCTTAACATAAAAATGCCATAGAAGCCTTGAAAAAAAGGCTATAGGAGCCTTGAAGTAAAATCCATAGAATTATTAATACCAAAAAGGCCATAAAAGTCGTGGTCTAAAAAAATGCCACAAAATCCTTGATACTAAAAAAGGCCATAGTAGTCTTGATACTGAAAAATGCCATAATATCCTTGATACTGAAAAGGCCATAGAAGCCTTGATCCTGAAGAAGAATTCTAAGAGAATATCTGATTCAGATGCATATTAAATATGTCAATACTAATACTTTATTGCAGGGAAAGAAGATTTAGTGAGTTGAGAAACTTCCTACAAGAAAGTTAGGAAAGGTATCTTCTTCATAATCAATTTAGCACCTAAATTAAAATTGAAGAGATCGAGAGAAGATCTCATTGAAGAACTTTCAGTAAAGGAAGTCAAAGAAGAAGAAGGACTAGGCGAGTCCTGCTCGAATCTAGGAGAGATAGAATTAGAGATCCAAAAGTATATCTCACTACCAACACTTCTAGGAGTAAAATATTAAAGAGAATGTCTCAAGGAATACCATCAAAAGCTATAATATTAGAGACCTTGGGAAGGTCCTATCGAACATCCAAAAAAAGGCTATGAGATCCTTACTGAAGAAATTCTCGAAAGAGAACTCATTGGAGAAATCCACTACCAAGGAGAAGCTCATGATAGTGAAGGACTTGGGACAATTTTCACCATCTGACAATAAGCACAAGAGAATAATAATTTGGTAAGGAGTGCCAAATCAGAGAAGAAGAATTTGTTAAGGAGTGCCAAATCAAAGAAGAAGAATTTGGCAAGGAGTGCCAAATCAAATAAGAAGAATTTGGTATGAAGTGTTAAATAAATAAAGAAGAATTTGGCAAGGAGTGTCAAATAAATGAAGAAGATCTTGCTTGAAGTCATAATTCGACAATAAGACTTGAAGATAGAATAAAATCACCAAATATTGAAGATTTGAATATTTACTCTCATAGCAAGAAGGCATCGCTTCAGAGATAAAGAATTCTCCAAATTTGTAGCAAAAAGAGGAGAACACAAGAGGATAACAAGCCATAAAATCCTAGTCTTGTGAAAGAAAGTTTAAGACCATCATTTTGTGAAGGAGTTGTTCAGGATAGTCTACAAAGAGCTGCAAGGTGATACTCATAGCAGTAACTTGGTGATCCTAAACACCAAGATCTACATCCTATACAGAAGCAATAAAAGAGCTACAAAAAGATATGCAACTTATTGGTGTAAGTAGATTCATTAATTGGTTTACTTATCAGATTTGTTAGAAGCACATGAATTTGGATTAAAGTTGCAAATAGAAAATTGGATTACAGTCTTTAAAAGTGCAAAAATAAAAAGTTATTTTTAAGGTTCATTTGCACATTAATTAGGAGTTGATTAGATTTCAAAATTCCTTCTATCAACTACCTATCATGTACTTTAAATAAGAATAAGTCCTACAATATTAATTGTAGTGAAACTGCAAAATAACTCCTTAAGATCAATTTTAGGTTATTCTTGATTAGCTGCAGTAAATTATTAGTGCATTAATTTGAGAGTTGATTGGAGTGATAAGGTGCATTAAAAGTGAAATACTTACACTATTATACTACTCTCAAAAAGAAATTAGTTTTTGTGTTTCTAGAAGGCTACAAAATTGGATTTGTATCAAGTGTCTAAATACACTATTAAAGAACAAATATCTACAACATAGTGTGGCCAAGAGAAGCCACCAAAATAGGTTAGAATCCTCCAAAACTTGGAGAAGAATACAACTAACCAAAAGTAGAAGTAGAAGCTTCAAATATTGAGACTTGGTGAGTCTCAAATCCAAAGCATTACAAGGTTAATTACAAGGATAAAAAAGTGTAGAAAAGTGCATCATATATCTACTTCTATCTAAGCTTGGATTTGTCATCATAATATCCAAGCAAAATGGGGAATGTGTCTAAGCAAAAATACAACCTCAAAAGCCTACACTGCATTCAGAATTCTGCCATACAAATCAGAATACTTGACCTACAAATAAGGAGTGGAATAAAAGGTGCAAAAAGGCATCTTATTTATAGATATTGATGCATTGAGTTGCACTACTCTAACTCATTCTATGCAAAAAAAAAGTAGACTAGAAAGTACCTCAAATGCACACTACAAGCAGGTTTATTCATAAAAATGTGGTTGAATACTATCACTCTTCCAATCACATCGAAGAGCCTCTCTTTTGGATCATCCTCTACATATCTTGGATGGTCAAACCTGCAAAATACAAGGCATAGGGGAAAATCAAGCAGTATATAAAGCAAAAGAGCAAGCATACGTCAAAGCAAAATGGAACCTCTATCAAAGCAAGTATATGTCAAAGCAAAGGTGCATTCCTATCAAAGCAAGCTATGTCCAATCAAGGAGCATTTCTATCTTAAGTGGAGCATCAAGGACTCCTCATCCAAGCGTTGCTATTCAAACTCCACTCAAGGGCCACCAAATCTCCTCCATATCTCCACCATAGGTCCACCATTAGCTTGCTTGGCCGGAGATATTTTAGCATCTATGTAGAACAACAAAGAATAAGGTGGAAAACATGTTGAAGAGCCTTCAAGAAAGCATGGATAAAGACAAGGGCATGAATATGCCACTTGCCATTCTTCAAGATAAATCTAAATAATGCTCACAAAGAAGATGTTTCAATTCTATCTTGGCACCCATACTCAATGTAAAAGAGGAGTTATGTATAGCTAATAGCTGATATATGTCTGTTACAACAAGGAAGTCTCATAGACATTGAGGAAGAAGTATTTCTTGGACAATGTTCAAATGGAAATAAAAATATCTCGACCAAAAGGTGATATTTATCACAAGCAATGGAGTGAGTTTGGCATCTCCACCAAAAAGTCGAAGCATCCATGTGTAGACACCTAAAATGCATCGTGTGTAGGGTACTACTCATATGGGCATCCTAATAGACCATATGAATAATATTGGACCATTACAAGGAAAATAAATGGTTTTAACCACTCAAATTAGGCAATTTTGGCCTATTCAACCTCAGTCATGACTGATACCCGCAGCTAGTATTCTAGCTATGCCTAGGAGCCACGGCTAGCCCTAAAATAGTTTTGAATTTTTGAGCCAAGCAAAATTTAGTTACAATAGCCCTATCAATGGATTTCAAGTGGTTTCAAGCAATGAAGCATCCATAATATTCCTCCCAACTACTCCAACCTCCTGGTTCTTGATCTTGGCTTCTCCATGAAGCCAAAATTAGGAATTGAGAGTGCTATAAGACCCCCTCCAAATTGGGGAAAAGTCTATATGGAGTGTCAATTTGCATGCAGTAAATCCCTACCAGATTGGAGAGCCATTTGCAATCCTTTAGGAGTGCCTATATGCTACCAATTTGGAAATCATGACTATATGTGAAGCTATGGAGGTTTCAAGATCTTGAGGAGATCATTCATCCACAATTGAACCACTTCCACTACAAATTCAAAGAATCTACACCGTAAATTTGTTCTAGAACATAGAGGTGACTCTTGATCATCAATTCCATAGAGGAATTTAAGATTCAAACCCTAATTACAAGAGCAAAAGGGTTTTCTTCTTAGCCACGACTGTCAACCATGGCTAACAGAGCCAATTGTGCCTCAGACCCGCAGCTAGGATTTAACACTTGATTTCCTCATTTTAGACATAGTATTTTCATTCTAAGAATACAATTAGGTATATCTGACATAGATTAGCTTTCAATTATGCTTTTGTACGATTAATTCTAGGAATTAGAGGTAGCTTTACTCTATTTTCTCTTATTTTGTCAATTTGCACTAGTTTCATTAGATTTGATTCATTTCAAGTTTTAATAGCAAATTATGCATTATAATTGCTATATTTATTGCTTTCTTATCATCCTTTTTAATAATTCATAGGTTTTGTAATCATATTTACAATTTTCCATGCTTTCTTGCTATATTTGTACCAATTCATGAAAATTTCTATCAAGAGCCTCATAATGAGAGGCCTCCTTTGCTTCTAATTCTTTGTGTTGTTTCTTGAATGTAGATTTATAGTATCTGAGCATATTCAAAGCATTATTGACAACATATTCCTCCGATCAAGTGAGAAGAAGGCTTCCTTGAGCCTTAAGTAGTTTGTGTCTACATTAAGAGCCTATGTATTGCACCATCCCCTTTGAGGGGCTCAAAATATTGTATCAATTGTATCAAAGAATTCGGTATCCCTAAGAGGGATGTATTTGTAAAGGATATTTGCAATGATGATATAAAGTAGTTTTTATCTCTTGTTCAATTCATTACTATTCATCTTTTCATGCTTTAATTTTTGGTATACTTGATGCAGTAGTCTAGGTGCATGCTTTTAGATTGGTATAGATCGCGATCATGGCAAAAACCACACAAATTGCGTTGTAGATTACTAATTTTTTGTGTTTTTGTATTTTTGTGTTGTAACCTTAGTCGCGCTTAACACCCATGATGCATAGTCTCAGCCACGCTTAACAGCCATGGCTAGCAACAAAGTAGAAATATAGACAGTAAGCATCCTGTCCCTCCATCAAATGAGAATTTCTAGGTAATTTTATCCCTCTGATTTTCTTTTTTTACTATTTCTTCTTGTCATTAATTAATTAACTCATCTAGAAAAATAGAAAGATAAAATTTAATGATAAATTTTATATTCTCTGGCAGTCATGGCTGACAATAGCGACTAGCGTTGTTAGCTGTTGTGGTCAACAATGGCTAAGTTTTTGGGTTGCGGATCTGTCCCATGGCTAGTACTGTTACCTACTACACATAATAGTAGCTAGAAGATAAAAATTGTGTGTAGATTTTGCTTGCTTTGGGCCCAATTAGAGACTGATTTATCATGTAGAATGCATTCTCTAAATTTCATATAGCTAGATACATGCATCTTTATGAATTTGAAATATCTATATTTTAGACATATAGGAAATATCTAAATTTCATACCCATACACTAGTAGAATTCAATGATAGTGGTATTTATTTCCATCTGTTGTCTCAAATTCCATAAACCTTGTTCTTTTGGCCAATCCTAACTCCAAGATCCATCCTATCTATGCAAAATAGCCTGCATTCCTCTTTGGAGGAGTGTATCACTGTGTATGGTGTATAGGGTGAGGATTGGTAGGACCTGTGCTCCCTACCCGAGTGTGGGTTTCATATCCACACTTTGGGGGTTTACGTGATCATGACTTTCATTGTCGATTGTCGAGCTGTGAGCATACAGGTGAAATACATTAAACTAAACAAATATATCATCAACAAAATTGAAAACACGATGAGAGAGTTTATGATTTCAACACACCTGAAACACACTAAAACCAATTTTAGGGATCATAAAAGAAATTTTAAAAGAGATAATCATAATTGTATACTTTTTTTACTCTAAAATATACATAAGAGATAATACACATTATGTTTAGTACACAGAGAGTTTGACCTCGATGTATAATCAAGGTTTAATCTAAAGCTCCACCAGACACACAAGACAACATGTTGAACTCTCAACCATAGAATCCTCCCAAATGACATTCGATGAGTATTAGAGGGGACAATTCAATGCATGAGGATTTTGTTTAGAATACCCCAAATAGAGGAGTTAATGCACACTCCTCAAGGGATAGATATAAGGGTGGCTCAAGGCCCCCACCATCCTAGGATAGACAATAAGAAAACCTACCCAATTAGGGGTAGGAAGAAAGGGCTACTTCAGAGTGTAGGCTTAAACAAACTTTGAACAATAATGAACTTGAAAATTTCATGATTGACATGTCTAAAGTTGGATCAATGGTACTCCACCAAATCAACCCTAGAAAACTAGATAGCTTGATGGACTTGATCGATTCCTAAGGTAATTAGGGTATAAATCCTCATCTGCACATTCTTTCTTCATGAGTTCTCATAGTGAGAGTACACGTAGGACTATCAGGGAACCAAGAGAATGCTCAAAGTGTTCTCGAAGCATATGTTCCCTATCAACCCATGTAGACATAGATCATAGACAATAGCATAATGTGAATGTCATATATACAGACAAAAGCAAGATCATAGCAAACAGTCTGCTGGGGTTAACACCAACAAAGCTACACGAACAGAGTCGCTTAAATAGAGGCCACATACTATCGATCTCATAGATTGATTGCAAAAATTGGTATCAGAGCAATGGTAGTAGATCTTCCAAGATCAATTGGAAGATTTCCATGTAGAGTTTGAGTGCCTTGAAAACAAGGATACTCAAAGATAGAGGTTGTTAAGGAAATTTCTATATGAGCAGTGCATGTGTGAGCAACACATCCTTGACCAAAAGGAGTGTGCAGAGAGAGAAGATAGATTAGTTCATTCTGATTTGCCTCCTCAAAGTGAATATAGGGAGCACCATCATAGGTGATCTACTTTGTAGCCTAAATTGCACCCTAAGCATGTTGGAAATCATACTCATTATATGGCCCAAAACATGTTACAATTCCAAGCGCTTGAACACCATGGGTGTACTTAGTAGGAGGAGGTGGAAGGATATGATCAAGAGCAACAATACCCAGATATATCCTTGGTAGAATAGGAGGATGAGCCATTGCCTCCACCTCGACTCAAGAAGAATTTTCCTCCCAAATCTCCTCAAATACCTCTCAAGGAAGAGGAAATTCTATCTTCCCAGGCCTACAAAGCCTTGATCGAAAGGTAAGAGACATTGAGAAACAAGGGACAGTTTATCAAAAGCCAACCTTGAATAAAATACACAATATGCCTCTATGCCCCTCAGTGCCTACTCCAGCGTATCCCGATCACTTTGAGATGCCAAAGATGGTAAAATTTCAAGGAGATGAAGATGCTCAGGAGCATGTCATTGGCTTTATGAATATGTGCTTTCAAAAAAAAAGCAATGACATGTTGTTACTAAGAACCTTCATCACGAACCTTTCAGGTCCTACCCTGGAATGGTTCAACCAGTTAAAAAGGTACAACATAACCAGCTTTGAACAACTATCCAATATGTTTATTGAATGCTTCTTCTTCGATGTCAAGAAGAAGATAAACTTGTCTAATCTGGATGCTCTAATGCAATACGACAATGAGCCGATCATGGAATATGGAAATAGATGGAGAAAATTAATGGCCAAGTTACCATTTTCCATTCCAATAGCTGAACTTGAATATTTACCAAGATTTGTGTGAAACACATCTCGCTATTATTGTAGCTACAACAATACCAAACATTTGAGGAGGCATTAACACAAGCTAAGGTAATTGAGGACATCAAGTTATAGGAGGGTAACTTGAAGCTCCAAAACAAAAATTATTGTAATAATAAGAACACTCAAAATTAAAATCACTAGGCCAAGCTAGCCCACGTGAATCAAGTAGTGTTGAACCTCCAAAAAATGGACAAGGACCAACAATAATAGAATTATCAGGTCTAACATCCTCCTGCGCAATACAACCAAAGACAATAATAAAAATATGGTAAGAATAAGGAGCAACACCCTTCTCACCAATTTACACCATTTTCAGAGACAATGACATCGATTTTTCATCAATTATGCAAGGCTAAGGCTTTCAACTTACCTGATATCAGGTTACATGACCCTAACCAACACAAACCAAAAGGGTATAGGGAGGATCAATGTTGCTCATACGACACGATGAAAGGATATGACATTGAAGGATGTTATAGTTTCAAATACGTGTTACAAAACATGATCAACAAAGGTGAGCTAATTGTCTACAATCCTCAGGCTTTGAATAACCAAAACATGGGGATTTTCAAAAATCCTCTTCCAAACCATGAGCCTCCAAGGAATAATGTTGGCCAAGTGAACCAAGTGTAGATTGAGCAACCGGTGCAAGGCTTCATCGGTATGGTAAATTTTATCACAAGAAAAGGGACGTACAAGCAACCAGATCTCCCTCTAGCTCTAATCAAGATTAGAGTTGTACCCCTTCAAAGCCCAGCATAAAACAATATGCCAGGCCCACCAACTAGACTAATGGTGACCATTATAAATAGGCTTATTCAAAGCCTATAGAAAACTCCAACAAAGTTGTCAATATATAAACTGATACAGTAGTCTCCTAAGCACATGAAGACGTTAATGGACATCTTGAGGTCCATTGAATTTTAGTCCCAATACCCGAAAGAATTTATAAATTTCATGGAATATGTGCAGTAGTGTAGTGAGTTGGTGATTCAATTTCATGATCATAAGATTAAAATAGTTTCTACTTCTACAGTAGACCCGTTGCTCCACATAATTGTGTGTGTCAACCACACACCTTTCAAACGGGTATTGATCGACACAGGATCATCGATCAATATTATTACCACCAAGGCATTAGCATACTTGAAGTTTCCCAAATCGCACATCGTACCTTTGACCTTTACTTTGAGAGTGTTTAGTGATGCATTATGCTCAACGGTCGATACTATAGTCTTACCCATTCAGTTTGGACTGAATACCATCCATGTGATGTGTCATGTACTAGAAGGTGCAATGCAATATAACATCCTCTTAAGGAGGCCTTGGATTAGAGAGATCCATTGTGTTCCCTCAATTTTATATCAATGTATCAAGTATATACATGAGGTACAAGTGCACATGGTTCCTTCCAAACCTACAATATCCACAATGCTTAGGAATGACAATAAGCTTAAGGTAGTTATGGGTAAAAAGGAGCCAAAGTAAACACCCAAAGTAGCAATGGTCGAGGTTCCTAGTCCCATGGATGAAAGGGACACTTAAAACAAATTTGAGGAGGCACAATAGCCTGCTTCACCTATTTCTTCAATTAGGTCATCTGCACCGTAGGTGACCATCCATTTAGTTAATCCCAGGCTAGTGGAGTATATAGTGCATAACATGATATTCACACCTTTTATCGAGACTGCACAGGACATGGGTAGACCTCAAGCCCATCACTTTCCCGTAGGTATGGTGGTACCATTGGGGGTGCTACCCAACCAAACAAATTTCATCTATGGAGGTCTTGACCAACTAGCTAATCACATGCCCATAGATGAAGATGATGATGAACCATTCTCGATGAATTTTCATTTTTTCCAACCCAAATTTCACCTTACATTATTTTAAACGTTACCATTGATATGCTTACAGTCTTGATTTATTCGAGCAAGGACGTCAAACTCCCTATGAACCAAAATATCAATTGCCAATTTATAGGTTTGGGTTGGGCTATCATATCGGAGGATAGGATGAGCTTTTAGTAGCCTCTCAATTGCCTGAACCTCATTTTACGGGATAATGTGGATTGGAATCCTTATCATCCTAACCCTTCCTACATACAAAGGGGTAATCAGCTAGTGACCTACGTCTCTATAGAACCACCTAAGACCTATCATGGCATCTTAGTGGAGGCCGATTCGGAAGGTATTCCAAGAGCTAACTTGGATATTGAAAGTCATGAAGCTATCGATGACACGAGAATGTAAATCCAAAATTTGGGCCTAACAGTGGATAATGAATCAGAAGTTTCTTTGTAGGAAGCTAAATTAGAGTCCATTTCTGAAAGCGATGGACCAGATTGTGATTTTGGAAATGATGATGATGAGCAGTCCTCAAACAATAAATAATATGAGGAAGAAATAGAATTGGCCTACCTTGGGCCTAGACATACTAATCTACACCTGATTCCAATAGGTAGGAATTATGGATTCTTCATAGATGATAGCTATTATGAAGATGAGACTGAGATGGCCTATCTTGGGTCATAGCACTTGCATCATCTTGTGGAGCCAGTTGCCATGAAATAATTGTATCGAATAGTATTTCCTGGCCCTTGTATCCCTATCAGATCGGCTAATCTAAATGATTTTTATCATAGGGTATTTCTCGATCCATCTACATATCAAGAGCTCCTTGAGCCCAATGATCCCAATTTCCAATATTTTCATAGATTGGATCTGGATATCCCCATACCCCTAGAGCCACATCTTGGGTATGTGAATAACACTAATAAGGTAGATTTGCGCACATGTGGTCCTAGAGATCTAATCCATTCCATCCACACGATCTCCATCAATTTGACCACTCCACTCCACAACTCAGTCGATCCTTCTAAACTATTATGTCTTAATCTGGATTCTATTGATTAGGATTGCACTGATTCACCCCTAGAGCTTGAATATTTCTTCCCCAATGAAGAAATATTACAATTGTTTCACTTTGCACCAAGTTGCACTTATGATGTTTATCATGTTGAGGGTAATTCCAATGTGGTACCTTTAAACCCATCTGATGACATCCACCTAATTTCTATGTCTCACCATCTTGAGGAGGGATCACACATGTTGGTAGAGTAAACCTTTGATGTGGATATCAGTGATGATCCCATTAATCCTAAGAAGGTTAAATTTGGAGAGAGTTTCTCTCTTGATGAGTGTGTCATACTCATCCCTTTACTGAAAGAGAGACCTAATATTTTTGCTTAGACATACAAGGATATGCCATGTCTAGATTCAAAATTGGTTACCCATAAACTTTCGTTAGATCCTTCTAAAAATCTAATCAAGTAGAAGCTCAGGAAAATACATCCAACCATCGCTTTAATGGTTAAAGACAAGTTGTAAAAGTTGTTTGATGTGAAGTTCATTATCTCCATCGACTATACGAAATGGGTATCAAACATGGTACCTATACAAAAACTTGATGGAAGGATCCATATCTGTATGGATTCTAGATACCTCAACAAGGCAACACCAAAGGATTCATTCCCATTGCCCAATATAGATTCTCTCATAGATAGAACTACAGGTCATGAGATGCTTTCCCTTATGGATGATTTTTTTGGTTACTATCAAATTCTAATTAAAGTTGAATACCAGCACAAAATCATGTTTACAATGCCATGGAGAATATTTTGCTACAAGGTTATACCATTTGGCCTTAAAAATGTTGGTGCCACATATCAGTGAGCCATGACATACACATTTCATGACTACATGCACAAAATCCTTGAGGATTACATCAATGACTTATTGGTAAAGTCATTGCTACGAGAAGAGCATGTTGAGGTCTTGAGAAAGATCTTTAATCGCCTGATAGAGCACAATGTCAGGTTGAATCCCAAGAAGTGTGTATTTTGCATAACTTCAATAAAACTCTTGGGGTTCATCGTTTCTAAACAAGGGATCAAATTCAACCCAGCAAAGGTCAAATCCATTCTTGAAATGTGTCCTCCCACCAATATCAAAGAGCTAAGAATATTGCAAGGTAAATTAGCATCCATAAAGTGATTTATCACATAATTATCAAACAAATTTTGACCCATGAATCGACTGCTACACAAGGGGGTCTTATTTAGTTGGGACAAGGACTGTCAGAAGGTCTTTACTAAAATTAAGCAATACCTAGCAATGCCACTAGTACTAGCTCCACTAAGACCAGATGTACCTTTCCTGCTATATATATCAGCTATCGACTTTGCACTGGGGACCATGTTGACCCAAAATAATGTGCAAGATAAAGATCAAGCGATATATTACATCAGTAGCACCTTGGTGAGTTATGAGCTAGGGTATGCATACATGGAGAAGTTGTGTTTAGCAGTGGTGTTTGTAATAAATAAGTTGTGTCATTACATGCTAATTCATATGACGTATGTGATATCCAAACAAAATCCTTTACAGTATATGATGAGAAATACATCATAATACACGTACTACAAAGTGGATCATGCTATTGATATAATTCAATTTGGAATTCATCAGTCAAAATTCCATCAAGAGATAGGTCATAGCTGATCAGCTAGTAGAGGCACCTCTTGAATATAGTAAGACTCCTATCATAGAGCTTCTCAATGATGCAATCTTTGCGTTATCAGAATCTCTTGAACTCGAAGAACCAGATAAAAAAGTTGATATGACTTTGTTCTTCGATGGTTCAAAATGTGAGCAAGGGGGTGGTGTAGGAATTATCTTCTTCATGCCACAAGGTGCTCCAATGCCCTTTTCATTTAAGCTAGGCTTCCCTTGTACCAATAACAATGTTGAACACGATGCCCTAATATTAGGCCTCCAAATAGCAATCACCATGAATATTAAAAGATTAAATATCTTTGGTGACTCCCTTCTCATTTTCAATCAGGTTAAAATATTATTTCATGAAGGTGTCCTATCTTGAAAGCTTATAAGGATATTTCTGACACTTATCTAGCCCAGCTAGAATGGTACGACATCAAGGCAATCCCTCATATATCAAACATATTTGTAGATACTATGGCATATTTGGGGTCCTTGATCCCTCATAATCCATCCGCTGATTTTATTACCATTCATGTAAAGACGCTCTTGCATGCCACGATGCAACATAAGGCTTTCAATAATAAATAATAAGTCAACATGATTTATATAGAACCCAACCATGAGTGGTTCTATAAATCTAGAGAATTTATCAAGAAGGTGCATTGGGGGTCTTTGATCTCACAATGTCCTATGGGGAATGGCACCACCATTCACCACAAGGTTGTATCCCAGTCTGCATTCGTGCATAGTGAACTACAAGGGAAACAAGTCATCTTGTCAGTAAAGGTAGAAGCTTATTAGGATTGGCTGTCACAATTAAATGACTTCCTTAAGCTTGGTTTAATTCCTCAAGGATTATCGTGTGCTACAAAATACACATTTAGACAAAAATTGATAAAGTATGTCTTGTTAGGAGACATCTTGTACCGTTGAAGCTACGATGGAGTTCTTCTTCATTATCTCGATCCTCAAGAATCGGCTTGGGCAATTGCACAGGCTCATGATGGTACATACGATGGCCATTTCAGTGGAATGGCCATCATCAAGTGCATCCTTTGAATGGATTATTATTGGCCCACTAAGGAGAAGTATTGCACCATGTATTTCAATAAATGCATTAAATATCAGCATCATGCTAATCTTACATACTTGCCATCGTAGGCCTTACAGCCCATTCAAGTGGCTTGCCAATTTGCTTAGTGTGCCCTAGATCTAATTGGAAATATCTCTCCCCCATCATAGGGTCAACATACATTCATCATAATGGCTACTAAGTATTTTACAAAATGGGTGGAAGCAATCCCTTTGACAATGACAACAGGAGCACGTATTACGGAGTTCATACTTCACAATATCATTAGTCATTTTGGGATACCATCCAAGATAATATGGAATAATAGAATGTCATTCAAAAATAAAATTATGAGGGATTTTATGCCCAAGTACAATATACAACATAGTTTTGCGACTCCATACTATCCGCAAGAAAATGGGTAAGCTAAAGCTTCAAACAAGAAAGTGGTAGCCATCTTGAAAAAGACAATACAATAAAACCTCAAAGATTTGCATATACAACTACCCCTTGCATTATGGGCTTATAGGACTAGCATATGGAAACCCACTAGGGCAACCCCATTCTTGCTAGTATATGGAGCTAAGGCCATTATGCCCTTAGAGTTGGATATTCCAACCCTGCACGTACATTGAAATATTTCATCAATGATGACACTATGTGGTAAGCTCACCTTGACCAACTGATGCTTCTTGATGAATAGCATGTGAATGCCCTTGAGCATCTCTGCATCTATCAGGAACACCTAAAATGAGCTTATAACAATAAATTCCATCTAAGAGACTTTAAAGTTAGTGATCTTGTACTAAAAGAGAACCAATAGAACTCAAACCTGCCATCGCACTTGCAAGATAATTTTATGGCCAACTAGTTAGGTCCATATATCATCTCAGAGCAGATAGGATCTGGAACATATCACCTAACATCGCTGGAAGGTGTTTAAGAGCCTAAACCTCTCAATATCCTTCATCTTAATGCGTTCCACACATAAATTCATAAAATCAAAACATGGAAAAATTCAAAATCCATAAAAATCAAAAAGCAATAAAATCTAAAAACATTGCAAAACATCAAAACTCAAAAACATTTGCATCATGCATTTCATTTTGCACTTGCATTCTTTTAATTGCATTGCATTTAGGCATTTCTATCCATCACACCTTACATTACGATAGGTTTTGTTTGCAATCCTACAAACGACACCACATTTGTATTTCAATCATGCATCTATGCATCATCATTCATCACCCTTGTGAGTAATTGTGTTTTTCAACAAAACCTTTCCTATTGCTATGAGGAATATACTAGGGTTTTTTGGTTATTCAGGCATACCTAGTGATCTTCTCAAATTTTTTAGAAATTTATCTTTGTGTTTGAGGATGAGGTCTAGTTTTGATAGCACCTAGCATATGTCAAAATCCCATCACTAATAAAATACATTAAAAAACCTAATTAGGACAAGGAAATATGAACACTACAAAGTGGTCCTAGTTACCTTAAGCGAAAGGTTTTTACTTGCTCATATTGTGATGCACATGGTCTAGAGTGTGGATCATTGGCAAAAATACAATTTCCCCCCTACCCAAGAAATCCCTTGCTTACAAAAATGAGCAAAATTCGAAAATCAAATCAAATCCCTTGCTCAAAACAAAAGAAAAATAAAAATACAAAATAAACAGTGATTTTCATCACTATATATATGAGCAAGTATCCCAATAAAATTGAAGAAAATAAGGGGGTGAAGAGCTAGAATCCCTAGAATGGTCAATACTTTAAAATCATAGAGTGATCCCCAATATAGCAATGGGCTGAATGAATCTTACCTAGCATTGGGGTAGGTCTAAGCAATTTGCAAATGATCTAGCTTTAGGTGGTCTATATCACCTAGTGGTCTAGTCCAACTAAGTCCAAACCTAGGATCATGGTGAACATTTGGTGATCCTAATTATAGCAATGGGTTGAATGAATACCGCTTGGAAATGAGGTAGTCTTATGTCTCATCTAATATATTCATTTACACACACATGGATAATGAATATCTTGGTCTTTCACAACAAAATATTGGTCTTTTAGGAGTCTAGTATAGTTATTATACAACTTTTGATAGTCAACTAGGGTGTTTGAGTCTCATGGAAAACCTCAAAAATTCCCAAATAGCAACAAATCGCATCAATCAATCAATCATCAATTTCTATTTATGAGATTTGGTTTGTTAAGAGGTGTTCACAACATAGAACAGAAACCGGATAGATATCAGCAATGATATTTAGACGGCAACTGACTTTTTTTTTGCATATCTTTTAACATGCAAAACCTTATAAAGGGAAACAATACATCATCTCGCATCATTCCATATATGGATGTTAAAATGATTAATTCTTATGATAAGATTTAACATTTTCATTCATTATTTCTATACATTTTGTGGTGTCACCCATTATATTGTTAAACTCAAATTGCATTCATTCCTTATGTTTTAAGTGATTAAAGCATACATGTTTATTTACATTAGAATACATCATGTAAATAATGCATTACATACATTGCATTCATCAGATAATAACATCATAAATTAAATGCATGCAACTAAATCATTTCAAACATACATTTAACATCTAACATTGCATCTATATGCATACATCATAGTAGTCCATCTACACATCTATATTATACTATCTAGTCATACATCCATCAGCTAGCTAGTGCATGTCATTAATACATCATATCATATAGCATCGAATCAACATAACATATAAGTAGTGCATCCATCCGCCCCGCCCCCCCGCCCCCCCCGGCCCCCCCCCCGCCCGCCGCCCCGCCCGCCGCCCCCCGGCCGCCCGGCCCCCTCCCCGCGCGCGCCCCCCCCGCCGCCCGCCTCCCGGCGCGGGCGGGCCCGGCCCGCGCCCGCCCGCGGGCGCCGGCCGCGGGGCCGCGGCGCGCGTGGCGGGGCGGGGGGCGGCTTGCCGGTGGGGGGGGTGCGTGGGGGGGGGTTGGCGGCGCGGGGGGCGGGGGGGCGGGGCGTGGCGGGCGCGCGGGGGGGCGGGCGGCGCGGCGGGGGGCGCGTGCGGGGGGGGAGTTGGGGGGGTGTGGGCGGGGGCGGGGGGGTGGGGGTCGGGCTCGGGGGGGGCGGCGGGCGCGTTGGGCTTGGGTGGGGCGCCGGGCGCGGGGGGGGGCGGGGGGGGGCTGGCCCGCGGCCGGGGGGGGGCGGGGGGGGGGGGCGGCGCGCGGGGGGCGCGGCGCTGGCGTGGGGGGGGGGGGGGGGGGGGGGGGCGGGGGGGCGGTGCGGGGGGTGTGGGGGGGTGGGGCGGGGGGGGGGCGGGGCGGGGGGGGCGTGTGCGGGGCGCGGGCGGGGCGGGGGGCGGGGGGGGCGGGGCGCGCGTGGGGGGGCGCGCCGCCGTCGTGCGTGGGCCGGCGGGGGGGGGGGGGGGGGGGGGGGCGGGGCGGGGGGCGTGTGCGTGGGGGGGGGGGGCGGGGCGGGGGTGGTGCTGCGGGGGCGGGGTGGGGGGTGTGTGCGCGGGGGCGCGTGGGGGGCGGGCGCTGGCGCGTCGCTGGTGGGGGCTGCCGGGGCCGGCGGGCGGTGGGTGGCGCGCCGTGCCGGGTGGCGCGGGGCGCGTGGGGGGCGCGCGGCGCGCCGTCGGGGCGGTGGGTGGGGGGGGGCGCGGCGGGCCGGGGCGCGGGGGCGTGGGGCGCTGGGGGGCGGGGGGGGGCGGGGTGGGGGGGGGCGCGGGGGGGGGGGGGGGCGGGGGCCGGGCGGGGGGGTGGTGCGGGGGGGGTGGCGCCGGGGGCGGGGGGGGGGGGGGGGGCGCCGGGTGGGGGGGGGGGCGGGGGGGGGGGGGCCGGGGGGCGGTGCGGGGGCCGCGCGCGGGGTGGGTGGTGGGGGGGGGGGGGGGGTGGGGGGGGCGCGGTGTGGCGGGCGCGGGGGGCGGGGGGCGGGGGGCGGTGGGGGGGGCGGGTGGGGGGGGGGGGGGGGGGGGGTGCGTGGTGGGGGGGGGCGGGGGGCGTGCGCGGCGCGGTGGGGGTGGGGCGCGGGGGGGCCGCGCGTGCGGCGGCGGCGGGGTGGGGCCGGGGCGCGGCGGCGTGGGTGTGGGGGGGCGGCTTTGGGGGGTGGGTGGGAGGTGGGCGCGGGGGGGGCGGGGGGGGGCGCGGGGCGGCGGGGGGGGGCTGGGGGGGCGGGGCGGGGGGTGGGGTGGCGCGGGGGGGGGGCGGGGGGGGGGGGGGGGGCGCGGGGCGGCGCGGGGGGGGCGGGCGTGGGGGCGGGCGGGTGGCGGGGGGGCGGTTTGGGGGGGTGGGGGTGGGGGGGGGGGGGGGGGGGGGGGGGGGTTGGTGGGGGGGCGCCGGGTTGGGGTCGGGGGGGGGAGGGGGGGCTGGGGGGGGCGGGCGGTGGGGGGTGTGGGTGTGTGGGGGGTGGGTGTCGGGTGGGGGGGGGGGGGGTGGGGTTGGGGGTGGGGTGTGGGGGTGGGGGGGGGGGGGGCGGGGGGGGCGGGGTGGGTGCGAGGGGCGTGGGGCGGGGGGGGCGCGGTGGCGGGGCCGGGGCGTGGCGGGGGGGGGGGGCGGGGCGGGCGGGTGGTGGGGGCGGGGGGGGGGGGGGGGGGGGGGGGGGGCGTGGGGTGGGGGGGGTGGTGGGGTGTGGGGCGGTGTTGTGGGGGGTCGGCCTGTGGGGGGCGCGTGTCCTTGGTGGGCGTTCGGGTTGCGCGCGTGTGTTTGGGTTTTTGTTGTGGGTCTGGCGTTGGTGCGCTCTTTTTTCTTTGGTTCTTTGTGGTTCGTCTTTTGGGTTCCCTGTGCGTGTTCGTGTTGGGTGTGTCGGTTGTGTGTCTTTTCTGGGTTGCCTGTCTTGCTTCCCCTTCGGCCCCTCTCGTGTGGCTTTGGGATTGGGGTGGGCCTCTTTTCCTCCTCTGCTTGCGCTGGTTTGCTCGGTGGGTTGTGTGGGGGGGCGGGGTGCGGGCTTTGGGGGGTGCGGTGGGGCTGTGGGGTGGTCGTTGTGGTTGCGTCCGTTGTGGTGGGGGGCGGGCGTGGGGGGGGCTGTGTTTGGTGTTGGGGAGGGGGGGTGGGCTCGTCGTGGCGGCGGGCTGGGCGAGTGGGGTGGCGGGCTGGTCGCCGGGGGGGGGGGCGGTTGGGCGGCGTGGCGGGGGGGTGGGTGGGGGGCGGGTGGGGGCGGGTTGGGGGGCGGGTGCGGGCGGGGTGGGGGCGGGTGGGGGCGCGGGGGGGGGCGTGTTGGGTGGGGTGGGGGGGCGGGGGTGGGGGCGGGGGGGGCGGGGGGGGGGCGGGCCGGTGGCGGTGGGTGGGGTGCGGGGTGGCGGGGGTGTGGTGGGGGGGGCGGGGGGGGGGGGGAGGGCGGGGGGGGTGTGGGGGGGGGGCGCGTTGGGGCTGGGCGGGGGGGGGCCGGTCGGGGGGGGCGGGGGGGGCGGCGGGTGCGGCCGCGCGTGGGGGGCGGGGCTCGCGGGCTGGGTCCTGGGCGCGTTGCCCTTTGGGCGGTTGGCCTGGCTCCGTGCCGCGCCTTTCTGCGTGGCGTCGCTCGTGGGTTTGGGCGCGTGGCTTTGGTGCCCCGGTGCTGCTGCTGCTCTCTTTTGCTGTGCTGTTGCGTGCGGTTGTTTTTGTTCGCGCTTTGTCGTTTGGTCTCGTGTGTTGTGTGGGTGGTGTTCTTCCGTCCCCCCGTTCTCGCCGCTTGCGGGTGCTGCGCGCGTCGCTGTCGCTGGTGCGTGGGATGGGGTTGCGTGGGGGGGGTGGCCTGGTCGCGTCCCGGCGGGTGAGGGGAGGGCCGGCGCGGCCGCCCGTGGGTGCGGGCTGGCGGCTGGGCCTGGGCGGGGCGGGAAGGGGATGCCGGTGTGTGTTTTGCTTTGTGGTGGGTGGGTGGGTATGGGTTGGGTGTGGGGGGTGGGGGAGCGCGCGGTGCTTATGCTGGTGTGCGGGGCGTGGGGGGTGTGTTGGTCGCGGTGTCGCTCGGGGCCGCGTGGGGGGGGGTGCCTTGGGGTTGGGCTGCGGGGCGTTGTGGCTGGGCGCGTGGGGGGGGGGGGTGGGGGGGGGGGGTGGGGGTGGTGTTGGGGGGTGGGGGGGTGGGGGGGGGGGGGGTGGTGGGGGTGGGGGTGGGGGGGGGGGAGTGGGATGGGGGGGGGGGGTGGGGGTGAGCCGGTTTTGAGGCGTGGGGTGGGGGGTGTGGGGATTTTTTGGAGTGTGTGGAGTTGAGGGTAGGGGAGGATGGTGTGGGTGTTTTGGGGGTGTTTGGGTGTAGATTGTTGTTGGTGTGGGGTGGGGGTGAGATTGACTGGGTGTTGGTTTGGAGATTGGGGAGGGGGGTGAAGGTGGGGTGTGGTGAATTTTTGTTGTTGTTGTGATAGGGAGGGTGGGGTGAGGGGGGGGTTTGGTTGTGGGGGGTTTTGAGGGGGTGGGGGGGGGGTGGGGGGGGGTGGCCCCGCCGGTGTGTGAACGTGTCGTGGTCGGCGGGGTGTGAGGGGGGTGTTGTGTGGGTGGGCTTCTTTGAGGCGTGCCCGAGGTGGCTCCTGCCCGCCCCTGTCCTGCCGTGTGAGTCCCCGCGTGACTTGGCCCCCCCTCTCCCGTCTCGAGGGTGGGGTGGGGGTGTGGGTGTTGGTCTTGTTGGTGTTGCGTTGGGGTGGGTGGGGGGGTTGGGGGGGTTGTGTCGTGGGCGGGGCGTGGGTGGGGGGGGCGGGCGGCGGGTGTGTCTCGAGGGGGAGCCGCGTGGGGGGGCGGGGGAGGGGCGGGCGGGGGGGGGCGGGGTGGGGGCGGGTGGGGGGGCGGGGGGGGGGGGGGCGCGGGGGGGGGAGCGGTGGGAGGGGGTGGGTGGGAGTGGGACGCGGGGGATGGGTTTCGTTGGTTGTTTGTGGGGGTGGGGGATGGGGGGTGGGGGGGGAGGAGGGGTTGTGGGGGGGAGATGTGGGGGGGTGGAGGGGTGAGATTTTGGCAGTGTGCGCGGGTGTGCTCCGGCTTGGCCCCGGGGGTTGGCGCCGGCGGGCCTTTGGGCTGGTGGTGGTGGGGTGGGTGCGTCCCTGCTTTTGGTGCCGCTGTCCTCGCTCTGGCGTCCTGGTTGTGTGTGGCTTCCCTGGGGCGCGGGGCGGTGGTGCGGCGGGGGGGAGCGGGGGTTGGTGGCGTCGCGTGGGTGTGGGGTGTTTTGTTTTTTTTTATTTTTGTTTTTTAGAGGGTCTGCTGTGTGCGCGCGCCTGGCGCGGGGGGGGGCGGCGGGGGGGGGCGCGGGCGGTCGAGGGGGGGGGGGGGGGGAGTGTGGGGGGGTGGGGGGGGGTGGGGGGGAGGGGGAGGGGGGGGGGGGGGGGTGCGGGGGGGGGGGCGGGGGGTGGGGGGGGGGGGCGAGGGCGGGGGGGGGGGGGGGGCGAGGGGGGGGGTGGAGGGGGGGTGCGGGGTGGGTGGGGGGGGGTGGCCGCTGGTTGGCGCCTGGCGCGCGCGGGGCGGGTGGCCGCGCGCTGGGGGGCGGGGCGGGCGGCGGCGGGGCGGCCCAGGGGCCCGGCCCCCGGCGCCCGCCGCCGCGGCGCGGCGGTGGGCGTGGGGGGGGGGGGGGGGGGGGGGGGGGGGGGGCGGTGGGGGGGAGGCGAGCGGGGCGCGGTGGTGGGGGGCGGGGTGCGTGGCGGGGTGGGTGTCGCGGTTGGGTGGTCTGTTTGGTTTGGGGGGTGGTGTGTGGTGTGGGGTGTGGGGTTGGTGGGGGGGTGTTGGGGGGTTGTGTGCCGCTGCTGCGCGTGTGGGGGTGCTCGCGTTGGTGTGGGTGTGGGTGTGTTGTTGTGGGTGTGTTGTGTCTTGGTGTGTGTTGTTGTTGTGGTGGTTGTTGTGGGTGGGTTGTTGATGGTGGGGGGGGTGATGGTGTGGCGGGTGTGGGGGTGGGGGGGGGTGGAGATGTGTGGGGAGGGTAGGGGGGGGGGGGAGATTGGGGGGTGGGGTGGGGGAGGGGGGGGGTGAGAGAGAGTGTGTGGGGGTAGAGAGTGGGGAGGTGGTGGGGTGGGGGGGGGGGGGGGTGTGGTGTGAGGGGGAGGGGGTGGGGGTGTGGGGGCGGAGTGTGGGGGGTTGGGGGGGGGGGGTGGCGGGGGGTGTGGGGGGGGTGGGGGGGGGGGTGTGGAGAGATGAGCGAGAGAGGTGGGGTGGCGTGTTGTGGCGAGAGAGAGTGGGGTGAGGGTGTGTGGGGGGGTGGGGAGTTGGGGGGGGGGGGGGTGTGGGGGGGGGGGTGTGTGGTTGTGGCGGGTGGTTGGGGGGGGGGGGGGGGGGGGGGGGGGGTGGGGGGGGTGTGGGGGGGGGGTGTGGGGGGGGCGAGGGGGGGGGGGGGGGGGAGTGGGTGCGGTGGGGTGGGGGGGTGGTGGGGGGGGGAGAGGGGCGGGAGGGGGAGGGGGGGGGGGGTGGGGAGTGTGGGTGGAGTGAGGGGGGGGGTGTGTGGGGAGGTGAGGGTGGTGGGGTGTGGGGGAGTGGTGGGTGTGGGGGGGGAGTAGTGTGGCGTGTGGGGGTACGAGGGCGGGTTGGGGAGGGGGAGGGGGCTCGCGGGTGTGGGGTGTGGTGCTGTGATGGGAGGATCCGTGGTGGTGGTGCCGTGCTCTGTGGGGGAGCGTGTGGGGGGGTGGGAGGGGGGGGCGGTTGGCGTCGGGGTGGGGGGAGAGGGGGGGAGTCGAGTGGGGCGGGGGGTGGCGAGAGGGGGGGGGGGGGCGGAGTGAGGGGGGGGGGGGGGGGGGCGGGGTGGGGGGGGGGGGAGGGGGCGGGGGGGGGGAGGGGGGCGGTGGTGGGGCGGCGGGGGGGGGGAGGGGTGGGGAGGCGGGGGGGGGGAGGAGGGGACGAGGGGGGGGAGGGAGAGTGGGGGGGAGGGGGGGGTGGGGATGGGTGCGGGTGGGGGGGGGAGGGGGGGGGGGGGGGGAGAGGGGGTGGGGAGGTGGGGAGGGGGGTGGAGGGGGGGAGGGGGTGGGGAGAGGGGGCGGTGGGGGGTGGGGGGGGCGGGGGGGGAGGGGCGGGGGCGGGGGCGGGGGAGGGGGCGTGGGGACGTCGAGTGGGTGGGGGCGGGTGGGGGGGGTCGCGGGGGGAGGGAGTGGAGGGGAGTGCGGAGAGGATGGGGGGAGAGTGGGGGGAGGGGAGGGTCGGGAGCGGGGTGGTAGGGTGGGGGGGAGGCGGGGAGGGGAGGTGGGGGGAGGGGGTGAGGGGGGGGGGGGGAGGGGGGAGAGGGGGGAGGTGGGGGGAGGGGGGGCGATGGGGAGGGGGGGGCGAGAGGGGAGAGGGGGAGGGGTCGAGGGTGAGGGGGAGGGGGGGGAGCGAGGGGGGGGGAGGGAGGGGGAGGCGGGGGGGGGGGGGGGGGGGGGGGGGGGGGGGGGGGGGCGGGCGGGGGCGAGGGGAGGGGGTCGTGATTTTGAGAGATTGTGATTTCGATGTAAGATTAGACGTTAGGGAAGGTAGGTAGGGCGGGATGGAATGGGGAGGGTAGGAATGGGAGAGAGGGGGTGCGGAGGGGGAGGGAGGGGGGGGGGGGCGCGGGGGGGGGGGGGGGGAGGGAGGGCGGGGGGGGGCGGGGGGGCGAGGGGGGGCGGGGGGGGGCGTGGGGGGGGGGGGGGGTGGAGGGGGGGGGGGGGAGTGGAGGAGGGGTAGAGATGGGGAGAGGTAGTGGAGGGGGAGGGGGGGGGGGAGGGGGGAGGGGATGTGGGGTGGGGGTGGAGTGTGGTGTGTGGTGGAGTCTCTTGTCTTACGTATAACCTATTTCCTCCCTCTGAGACCCGTGTGGGAGAGAGGGGGAGATGGGGAGGGATGTAGGGCCTATCGAGTTTCTCTTAAGATTGCTTGGGGGTTGTGGAGGGGTTGAGGAGCCACAGGGGCCCCGTTGCGACTCTCTGCGACGTCCGTTCGAGATCACCCTTAGGTGGTTGCGGAGGGGGGGGTGGGGGGTGGGGGGGGGGGGGGGAGGGGGGGGGGGGAGGGGAGGAGGGGGGGGGGGGGGGGGGGGGAGGGGGTGGGGGAGGGAGGGGGTGAGGGTGGGGGGGAGGGTGGAGGGGGAGTGGGTGGAGAGGGGGGGGGGGGGGGGGAGGGGGGGGGGGGGGGGGGGGGGGGGAGAGGGGAGGGAGGGGGGTGGGGGGTGGAGGGAGTGGTGTGTGGGGGGGGGGGGGGGGGGGGGGGGGGGGGGGGGGGGGGGAGGGGAGGGGGGGGGGGGGGGGGGGGGTGGGAGGGGGGAGGGAGGGGGAGGGGGGGGGGGGAGGGGGGGGGGGGGGGGGGGGGGGGAGGGAGGGGAAAGTGGACCGAGGGAGGGGGGGGGGGGGGGGGGGGGGGGGGGGGGGGGGGGGGGGGGGGGGGGGGGGGGAGGTGTGTGGGGAGGGAGACGGTTGGGGTGGGGGGGGGGGGGGGGGAGGGGGCGGGGAGGGGGAGGGGGGGGGGCGGGGTGGGGGGGGGGGGGGCGCGGCGGGGGGGGGGCGGCTGAACAATGTGGTAGGGGGGGGGGCGCCGAGAGGAACAGTGATATAATAAAGAAAAGAAGGTGGAGGGGGGGGGGGGGGGGTGGGGGGGAGACGTGGATGACTGGGTGGGGGGTTGGGTGGATGTGTGGGTTGGTGGTATGGTGGTGTGGGTGTGTTGGTGTGTTGTTGTAGAGAAGAAAAGAAGAAAAGAAGAGGAGTCTTTTTTGCCCCCCCCCCCCGCGCATAAGCTTGTGTCTCACCATATGCATCTCATAAACATAAAACAACAAAAATATACACATGTAATGAGTCTCAAAATTTATATCCTATATATATGTGTCAGCAAAGTACATAGGCATATGTCAAAATACCCACAGGATATAATTATATAGGTACTTAGACCTTACACTCAAAATGGTATAAATTTTTGACAATTTGTACTACATAGGGCTTGCACTCGCTACTTGTGAGTCTCCTCCACCATCTCCACCCTCCTAGTGAGTCCACCTGGAGCTGGTACTTGTGGACCTCTTAGATATCCTAGTCCTGTGACTAGGATGTGTTGATGAATGCCTAGTCTCCCATGTTCTAGTACTCTATGACCCTATAGTAGTGGATCTCTTAGGGACTACACCATCGTGTAGTCTAATCTCATCCTCTAAGAGAGTGATATGGGCTACATCTGATGCATGTTTCCTAGTACCCTCCTAGATGAGGGCATGCAGTATTCGAATATCTATAGCCATATCCAATCCTACTGGTCCCTGTACAGTTGGAGTTGTAGAAGCAACCTAATAAGTTGAGGGACCTCCCCTCACTGATCAAAGTAAGTTCCATTCTATAGTCACAACATCCAGCTGAGACCAAAGAAGATCACGTTGCCTATTGATATTCTCTATCTCTGTGTCTATAGTAGCAATATGGGCCTGGAGAGCTATCTTCTCCTCCTTGTAGCCTTGTCACTGCACCTATCCCTCTACAAGCTGAGCCTGGACTACTCTCATCTATGCCTATAATGTAGCAAGGGAAGTATCCATCCCCAAAATCTAGATCTAGGCAGTCTATAGTTGGGACTATAATCTAGCCACCTGGTCCTGAAGCTGTGACACCTCATCATCAGGCTCCTCCTCGCCCTCCTCCTCATCGTGGACCTCCTCCTCTACTGCTATGGCCTAGCCCCATCCACCCTCAATCCTTTGGTGAATGTGTCACTCCTCAGGATCATCACCTACTACCTTTGTGGTTGCTCCATCTCCAAATGTGCCTAGCGGGCCACCACCCTGCCATAACCTGGGAGTCCACCAAGCATCGTACTCTGTTGTGGTCCTTGCATCTTCCAATCCTGAATCCTAGTAGACATCATCCTCATCTCTGAGTGGGGTCACTCAAGGCCATATTAGGTGTGTCTCTACCTTAATATGATGATAGATAGTTGGCTCATCAAGAATGTCCTAGGAGATCCCAAACTACTTGATGACGCACAAGGAATGGAAGAACTCGCGCATGTCAAGCTTGCACCTAAGGATCCATTTTTCATGTCATGTTCACCTTAAGTAGCGGTTTTCCTCCACCCATACTTGGAAGTCCATGTAGGAGTACCATAGAACCTACCCTAGCCTTAGCCCTATGATACACTCCATGTAGTACTATAGATCCCCCATGTGGGACCTACTCCTTAAGCCCTAGGTCTCTCTAGGCCAGCAAGTAGCATAGCATTGGGACTCCTCTGTAATGTCACTAATTTGTAGAGGTAGTCCCCTAGGGCAATCAATAGTGATGTGCTTCCACACCCATATTTGGAGAAACAGACTATAGCCGACTCCAATGTAGCCCCATTATGTGATGTAATATAGCTTTTTGTAGAGCTATGTGAGGAGAGAACTCCCCTAGGACAAAATCAGTGGCTCCTGGGTCATGCTGGCCAGTAGATCATGTATCCTCACCAGGAGGTTCCAAGGGAACCTCGTGCTAGAGGTATCCAGAAGCAGCACATGTATAATGATATACATTAGCACAACCTACCATCATGAGAAGACCCATGCCCTATACCAGAACCCAATAGGTACACCCTCATGCTCTATGTCATCCAATGCCTCATCGCTCTAGGTGCCAAATATCCTCAAAAATATTATCATCTTCATTATAGTATGTGAATATGTGATGGCCTTACCATCAATGGAAATGTGGAATATGTGGTATACATCCTCCAGAGTGACTATGATCTCTCCAATCAGTAGGTGAAAGTTATTGGTCTACACATCCCAGTAGTGGGCCAAAGTAGTCATGTAGGGCTGATCGACCCTAATGGAAGGAATACGTTGCACGTAACCGAGGCCTATGATTGTAAACCAATCCTGATAGACGTCATCCATCTCACGTAGAAGAGTGTGGAAGATCTTGAACTCCCGTGCTCTAGCAGTCAGCTAAAGGGAGATAATAACAAAAATTAATTAAAATTACAAAAACATCAAAAATGCAAATAAATTCAAAAATCCTTCAAAAAGGTAAAAACAATCACAAATGCATTCAAAATGTTCAAAAAAATTAAAATTTTAAAAAAATTAACTACTTAAAATCATACAGCAAAAAAATTAAAAAAAATTCCAAAGTTGCTTAGTCGTGGCTGTAGCAGCAACGGTCAAATTTTTGACCGTTGGGATTTGATGTCAGCCATGTCTGATAGTCGTGGACCCTAATTTTTCAATTGGGAGTCATGACTTCCACCCTTGGCTACGAGAAAAACCTCTTTCGAGGTCATTTCCCATCCCATTAACCCCAAAAATAAAAAAATAAATCCTCCCTCTAACTAACCTATTCTAAATCCTAACTAGAGTGTGATTCGTTGCCAATATTTTAGTGAGTTTTTTTGCCCATTAATTAATGTGGTTCATTTTTAAGTTGGTAATTCAAAATGTGAGGTTCAGAGGGCTACCTTTTCACTCTCTCCCTTTAGAGCTCTATCTCACCTGCTGGAAAATGAAAATAATAAAATTGAAAATGATAGATTTTTCTTTTATATTTTCTATTTTTCTGGCAGTCACGGCTGGTAACCACAGACACAGAATTAGGGTTTGTTGATTACGGGTGTCAATCGTGGCTAAGGAATTTGGTAAAACTAGGTGCAACTGACAACCGCGGCTAGAAGCCAACAATAAATACCCTTAAAATTTCACCATGAGAGGTTTCAAGATGCAAAATTAAAAATATTCAACAATCTAGAACCCTTAAAACTTTCAAAAATAACAAAAAAATCACATAATTCAAAATTCAAATGTGCCTGGTATTCAATCATTTATTCTACACACTTGGTGGTTGCAGCGACTTGTGATCCATGCAATCCATAAAGATGAGTAAATTACCATAAGGTCATTTGGGGTAAATTAGTCATCATTGAATTGTAATGCTTCATTTTATTCCTGAAGAAGGCCACAGCGACTGGACTACCCCATGAGAACGAAGCGTTCATTTCATTTATTCTATGACATTTTCAACAGATCATCGACCATAGTGATTCAACACAAGCCTAATTAGAATTGCTATCATCTTGATTCTCTAAGAAGGCCATTATGACCAGGCTCCACGGGATAGAGATATACAATTACTCTTAACAGTTGAAATCATGGTTGAAATAGGCCTTGTTGAACAGCAACATGCAAAAGTCTTAAATCGTTTAAATTATTCATCTTGGTCAAGTGACTCATCACTTTATTCAATGTCCTAACCTCATTGACTCATCGCTTGAGGGGGTAGTCATAATATGAATAATTATAATCAAATTCAACAAAATATCACTCGATCTTGTCAAATTGTGTTCATTTTATGAATTATTTCCAACAACTATCACAATCTTACACTTTGCTGGGGAAAAAAGCAAATATGACAATTAAGCTAGTAGCTCTCCACCTATCGGAATGATTATAGCATGACTACCTGATCATCATGGATACGTGAAAGCTTTGAAAATTAAGCCTTCCCTCAGTTGGAAGCAATGATTCTAAGATGCACATCCTTTTGTAGGACTGGGCATCTAATGTTGATCAGATTGATGATCATTATTCGACCTACAACATGGCTTTAGATGGTCTATTTTTGCTCAGTGTCATGCTTTCACAAAGCGCATCCCAAAAGGGGTATCTATAGATACCTAAAATGTGTCATGTGTAGGGGACTACTCATATGGGCATCCTAAAAAACCATATGAATGATCTTGGACCATTCCAAGTCAAATCAATGGTTTTAACCACTCAAATTAGGTAGTTTTGGCCTATTCAACCTCAGCCATGGCTGACACCTACGGCTAGGATTCTAGCTGCACCTAGGAGCCTCATCTAGCCCTGAAATTGTTTTGAATTCCTGAGCCAAGCCAAAATTAGTTACAATGGCCATGGCAATAGATTTCAAGTGGTTTCAAGTGAGGAAGCATCCATAATATTCCTCCCAACTACTTCAACCTCCTGGTTCTTAATCTTGGCTTCTCCATGAAGCCAATATTAGGAATTGAGAGTGTTATAATACCCCCCTCCAAATTGGGGAAAATTTTGGATTAAGTGTCAATTTGCATGCAGTAAAGCCCTACCAAATTGGAGAGCCATTTGCAACCCTTGAGGAGTGCCTATATGCTACCAATTTATAAATCATGACTATATGTGAAGCTATGGAGGTTTCAAGATCTTGAGGAGATCATTCATCCACAATTGAACCACTTCCACTACAAATTCGAAGAATATACACTACCAATTCATTCCAAAACATAGATATGACTCTTGATCATCAATTCCAAAGAGGAATTTGAGATTCAAGCCCTAATTACAAGAGCAAGAGGATTTTCTCCTCAGCTGTGGCTAACAGAGCCAGTTGCGCCTCAGACCTGTAGCTACAGTTTGACACTTGATTTCCCTCATTTTAGCTATAGTATTTTCATTCTAAGCATGCAATTAAATATATCTGACATATATTAGCTTTTTTTTATGCTTTTGTATGGTTACTTCTAGGAATTAGAGGTAGCTTTACTCTATTTTCTCTTATTTTGTTAATTTGCACTAGTTTCATTAGATTTGATTCATTTCAAGTTTTCATAGAATATTATGCATTATAATTGCTATATTTATTGCTTTCTTATCATCCTTTATAATAATTTAGAGGTTTTGTAATCATATTTACAAGTTTCCATGCTTTCTTGCTACATTTGTACTAATTCATGCAAATTCCTATCAAGAGCCTCGTCATGAGAGGCCTCCTTTACTTCTAATTCTTTGTGTTGTTTATTGAATGTATATTTATAGGATCTGAGCATATTTAGAGCATTCTTGGTAACATATTCCTTTGATCAATTAAGAATAAGGCTTCCTTGAGCCTTAAGCAATTTGTTCCTACATTAAGAGCATGTGTATTGCACCATCCCCTTTGAGGGGCTCAAAATATTGTATCAATTGTATCAAAGAATTCAGTATCCCTAAGAGGGACATATTTGTAAAGGATATTTGCAATGATAATATAAAGAAGTTATTCTCTCCTGTTCAATTCATCGTTATTCATATTTTCATGCTTTAATGTTTGTTATACTTGATGCAGTAGTCTAGGTGCATGATTTTAGAGTGGTACACCATGAGGCATCAAAAATTCTTCCTAAAACTTGTCACTCAATTGATCACATATTAAAGGTGACTTGGACCTTGGAAAAGGCATACAACAGTAGTTTGAAAACTACTTGATAGCATCTTGATGGTAGTTTGGCAGATCGATGGTAGTTCAATAGAAGCACAATGGTAATTCGGTAAAAGCATGATGGTAGTTTGGTAGTGATCCGGTAGCTATCCAAAGTAAGACAAGAGCATTCAAAATTACTCTTGATCAACCAACATTGAAGGATAGCATTAAATTCAAATAACACCCTAGGTAATTTGTGCTCCAGGAGGATAGATTATTGCCATTTACATCTGGTTTCATAAAGGTACAAAGCCTTAATCAAAATTTCCTCATCTAATTTGCTTTCATTTTAAAAAGGGAAGTTATAAGGTTATATGTTAAGGTTGAGATATTAAATGAAATCAATATTTACTTGAAATCAAAACTTAGGTAAATTGATATAATATTTGCAAAATACAACTTAGGAGAAATAAGGGATACTACTTGGAATTAATCCATTTAATGTTTGCAAATATTAATATGTTCTAATTTTCCAAATTTGGTAGTTATAAGGATTACAACATCAAACTAAGTTATTGGAAATTAGAAACACTTGAATAAAATCCTAAGGGTTACAAAAAGGATTTATTTAGATCTTTTATTAAAGTTGGAAATTTATAGTCTTGTCTCAAAAATTTATCAAAAGGAACAAAAGAAATCCAACATTAGAACCTCTTTAAAAATTGAGAAGTGCTTAGTTCAATAGGAGTAATAAGGAGTTAAGAAGTTTATTTTTTACCTTCACAAAATTTGTACAAAATCAATCAAAATTGAACTATATTTTACAAAAGCACTACATCATACTCCAAAGCATTATGGAGTCATAAGGCATTCTACAAAACTTGATAATAATAATATCCAAAAAAAAATATCAAACTGGAAAGATATAAGCTTTCTTCAAAAACCTAAAATTAGGTGTTGATACCTAGGGAGACATAAGGAAGTCTACAAATCTAAGGATTAATAAATGTTTCATCAAATCAAGCTTATATACTTCAATAAGGGATCATATGTAGGTAGCTATAAAATAGACTACTCTATATCAAGGAATTCAGGTTATAAAAATGATTACTAGCATGCTAAGCAATTGGATAAGAAAAATACCAATATGGATTAAAAACATGATGACCTACAATGATGGAAAGAAAAAATAATAATAAACACAATGCGAAATAATTTATAAAATCAAAAACTATGTTAAGGAAGATTCATCTAGTGAATCTAATGACCAAAAATAGGAAAAGGTTGATCAATAAGCTTATATTCAAAAAGTAATATCTTCAATTGTGCACATATGGTTAGAAAGTCTTATCAAGAAAATAGATAAATATGATATTTCTAAGATGGATTGCAAAATTGTCAGATCATCTCTACTGTGCACTTATTGCAATCAATATGGTCATGAAAAGATCAATTGTTGGAGTTTCCATCCATGCAGATATTATGATGGAACAAATCACTCATATTTATCCTGTCACTTCAAATATAGGTACTATAAATATTATGAAAGACTATTGGTTTAAAGAATAAATTTTTATATTTAGAAACTTGTTTCAGATAGATCTACTAACATTGAGCTCAATGTTGATATTTATGAAGGATAGAGAAACAAATATTACATAGATACAAAGGAAAGAAGAAGAACCAATTCAGAACCACTCAAGACATGCAATATCATGAGAACAATGGTCCATCAAAGATATCTGACATCAAGGAATAAAGAATAGAAAAGGACAAGAGGCCATGACATGAAGACTAAAGCAGCAAATGAGGAACCAGATCAAGATTGCTATGAACAAGCCAAAGATATTCTAATAGAGGAGGGATAAAATGTAGATTCAATTGAAATAAGAAGCCTCAGCTCCAGCTTACTCTGCATCATATGAAGGCACTGATTACCTAATAAAATTGAACACAAAGAATGCAGAGGAAGAATACAAAATTTAGAATTAATAAGAAGAAGATCCATATTGAAGACTAAAATCTTCAATACCCAAATAATGTAATACGGGAATGTGTTATCAATAGAATATATTACATTATTTGGGTCATGTAAATGTATCTTCCAAGATACATACTTAGGACATTAGATTTCTTTAGGGGGAAGTTATCTAGTTACTTCATGCAATGTAATAAATGCACAAGTTTCAATGTGCAAGTATCCCTTGCACAACTAGGTAAAGTGTTGGCCAAGTAACCTATTTTTCCTATATAAGGAAGGCCTCACTATTAGGTAGATATAGAGTCGGGGGGCATAGTCAGAGTGTAGCTTAGTGTGTAGTCATGTGTGTATCACCATCCATTGGTGATGGGTGCAATGTAGTTTAGTAGCTTTATTAATGGAGTGTTCATTTCCTCCATAGCTACATTGTATTCTTTATATCATTTCTATTTATTGCATATTTTAGTCATCTAGCAGATTTACTTTCTTTTATATTATTTTGCATCTTGTGATTGTTATTTCCTAGTGCCCATTACATCAAAAGCTAACATAAGCATGCATAGTGCTGATTTCACCATCCAAAATAGAAAAGGTATTCTCATGCAGACTAACATGGAGCTACATAAACAATGAAAAAAAATATGAGGTATTATGTTTAGGGTTGTAAAATTCCAAGAAGATGGAAATCAAACAAATTTTGATCGATGGTTATTCATAATTAATAATAAATTAGGTCACAAAGTGGTGCACCAATGAGAAGCACTATTTCAAAGCCTATAGAAACAGAGTATGGGATTTATTAGAGGCTTTTGAGGTTTTGAATAATAAGGCTATCCCTAGAGAACACAACACTCATGCTAACATGCAAGCATCTATGGGAGCTAACTATTACCCAATGTCTAATGAGATACATAATGCAAAAATAGTGAGGCTAGTATATAGGCCATATGTGCCTGATAAGGACACCTTTTGGCAAGTAAAATGATGAGCAATTAGTTGACTTACTAATACATGAAATGAACTATATAAGTGATCAAATTTTAAAGGATGAAGAAGAAGGTAAATTTATCTAGCTTAAGAATAATCATATCCCAAAAGGATTGGTAACCTTAGAAAGATTGTTTGATAATAGTGAACAACCAGTTGGTCATGAGATGGATATTGATAGCCAGGTATATAGAGAGGTGCAAATTAAACTTGGGAAGAACTCAAAGTAGGTGTGCATTACTCAGAAGATGAATTTAACCAAATTATAGTATTATTTAAAGATTTTAATGATATTATAGCATGGACCTACGATGACCTGAAGGTGTACAGCAAGAGGACTATCCAAAACACTATTGAACTAACATCGGATGCAAAATATTTATGATAGAAGCAAATACTTGTCAACCCAAATATAGAAGTGTTGATGAAGCAAGAACTGCTAAAGCTACTAAATATTAAAATAATTTACCCCATAAATAATTCTACATGGGTTGCTAGCTTGGTTCTAGTAAGAAAGAAAAATGGTTATATTCACCTTTGTGTGGACTTTCAGAACCTAAATAAAGCATCACTAAAATAATACTACCTTCTCTCATAGATTAATCATATCTTACATACTATAGTTGGGGCAAAGAGATTCTCTCTACTAGATAGATTTTCTAGTTTTAACCAAGTATGGGTTTGTGATGAAGACCAGTACAAAATAGCATTCACCACTAAGTGGGAAAATTCTACATATCGATGGATGCCCTTTGGTTTGTCTAATGATGGTGCTCCTTTTCAAAGAGCAATGGATATAGTATTTGGGGAGTTGGTGAACAAGATAATAGTGATCTACTTAGATGACATGACAATATTCTCTCATAAAAAGGAGAAGCATATTGAACATATGTGATTGGTGTTTAAGAAATACTGGGATTTTAGGATTTTATTAAACCCAAAGAAATCAATTTTTGTTGTGCAAGAAGGGAAAATGTTAGGACATGTTGTGTTTGATACAAGGCTAGATATTGACCCAGACAAGGTAAAATCTAATCTAGCCTTTCCTGTGCCAATAAATAAGAAGGAGCTTCAATTATTATTTTGGTAGATTAACTTTGTTCAAAAAAACATTCTATATTTTGCTCAAATAGTTAAGTCCATGACTAAAATGCTTAAAAAGAAAGTGGACTTCAAGTAGATGGATCTCTGGAAAGTTTTTTTTAATAATATTAAAGAATCAATAACTCAAGACCCTAATAGGATTTGTGCATCTCTATTGTAATCCTACAAGAAGGTCAATGAAAACACAAGCCAATTATTAAATCTAGTAGTAGTGATGCCCAAGTGGTGGATTACAAGCTTGCATAAGCCGCTCAAGTATAAAATTATAAAAATGTTATTGGCTGACAATAATGCTACAGTAAAAATGTGTCATTAGTTCTGTAATAATCCCAAATATATGCATGGACACATGTAATATCCCAATCTAACCAATCATCTTACAAAGTGATAAGTAAAGCTATTAGACACAATTAAGAAGGGGAATACCTAGAATGATGAGCTAAACTTCCATTAGCCACCAATTGATAAATTCAATGAAATTCTATTGTATGGTGGTGCCTACCCCAAAGGCATGCATCATAATGATCCACAAAGGTTTACTAATCTTGAGCAAATTTTCTCAGGTAGATGTAATCTTTTGCATGCGAAAAACAGTCACATAGTGATCGAGCCCACAACTAGATGTTATAAATGGAGCCTTACTTCATGTTGTGTAGGAGTTGTAGTATTTTATATCGTGAAGAGAAGAGCAAATATTTAGTGTTCAACAAGGAATATTAGTACAAAATTCTATGTTGAATCTAGTAAAAATGACCCAAGGAAATAAAAGTGTGGTAGTGCAAAAATTGACAAAGGAGTTGCATGATAAGTTGGTGAGCATACATGACACATTAATCATAGTCAAGTCTAAAAAAAATATTTTTCAAGAAATATCATAAAGCAAAGGGAAGAAGTATTTATCTGATCATCCTGGTAGCATGGGTTGGAGTTCATTTTGGGCATATTTATACCCAAGCCAATACACTCATTCCTGGAGTTGGTGCAGATTGTCCTAAAAAACTATGATCCAAATACAATCATAGTTTGTAATGCTAAGCTAGAGTGGTTGTTCATAATTTCAAAATAATTTATGACTAAAGCTTTTACGGTGTAAGACCCTCTAGGAGTAAACCTAAACATAGTATTTATAAAGTACCATAGAAAATATCTTAGCAAAGATGCAATAAATAAGTGGCTTACCGAGTTGCTGGGAACACTCCTAGTTGATTACATTAAGAAGTCAAGAAAGTTTGCATCCTTTGATTCTCATGCACAATCCATATTTTCTATGCTAGCATTTATGCTAGGATTAAGGATAGATGCTTTAGTGTATTCCTACCAACTGGGTTTGGCCAATGTGGTCATGGAAACTCTCAACTACAAAGGGCAAGCGACACATCCTCCAGTCACGTTCAATTGGGCATAATTTCTAGTGAGAAGCATACACAAATAAATCACAACGATGAAGATGGGAAAGAATGATATATTTATGTATCCATCATATATAGCATGGCTAGTCCTTTTCCACATGATCCCAAGCTAACACAACATAAATAAATAGAGGGTGGATGAAAAATGGCTAGCACACCCCATTGTGGATTGGACATCAGTCCTAAGAGAAAGTTCCTCATACCTAGATTTTAATAAGTAGTTTTTGGGACCTACCATTGCTAAAATTTGTAGAGAATACCCACATATTATAGCTAAGGTAGTGGATGTGTTAAGGGGAAATAGGTGAGAGTTGGGAGACTAGTA
Source organism: Wollemia nobilis (assembly GCA_028583015.1). NCBI lineage: Eukaryota > Viridiplantae > Streptophyta > Pinopsida > Araucariales > Araucariaceae > Wollemia > Wollemia nobilis. Next base: position 10,147 of record JAQPPZ010012791.1, on the reverse strand, counting down.
TTTTTGGAGGGAATGATTATTATATTGTATGGTTTTCTAGGAACCCCATACCTGCTTCCTTATTACATCATAAATTGGATCTTTGACCTCAAATTCTATAGGAAGATATATATCATAGAGCAGTACTTTATCCCTAATGTGAAGAATACTATAATTGTTTGGTTGCCTATGAAATTTGAAATCATTACTATGACAAAAGGGGAACCAAAGAAGTACCAGGACCTAAAAGGAAAGTTGGTTGTCTTACAACTACCAATAGTCCTCCACATATTGTGCTATGACATGGATGTTATTTTCAAGGAAAAACTATCCAATATAAACAATAAAGTACCTCCATTCGAGCATGTGCCAAATTCAAATATTGAAATATTTAAAAAACCTAGTGGATGACTATGTGGTGCCATTCAACTATATGACAATATAGGAGAGGCCACCATGGAGAATGTGATATAAATATAAGTTGGTTTTTTACCCAAAGATAAATGAAAACCAATTGATTCACCTAAAGCTTATCAAAAATATAAAAGAGAAGCTAAAGTGGGAAGAGCATAAAGTAGAAGAATGGTGGATCTCATGATGTGAGCATGACTAGATCAAGAAGGCCTTCCTAGATAAGTCTGACAAAGAATTCATTTAAAATTTTGATATTAAGTAAATCATATGGGAAAGGGACCATAAAAGGGATATCTTCCAAAAGGTAAAAAAGTTATCAAAATATGATGAATAAGAAGAAGAGAAATTGGAGATAAATATTCGATCACAGTCTCAAGCTCCTCCCATTATAGATGATATTGAAGCTAAAGAGGAATCCTTACCTCAGCCTTAGCAATTTTTAGAAGGATATACCACAAATGATGAGGTGCAACCAACTGTATACAATAGAAGGTCAAGTGTTCCTAGATCATTTGGAGCATAATCAGATAAGCAACCTAGATCACTTACACATAGCCCCAAGTTGTGCATGAAGCAAAAATATCATCTGAGTCTCAGAAGTTTGAATACAAAAAGATCTATAGTTAGAAGGCAACAACTTCACCAAGAAGTAGAAAGAGTCCCTCTTAAGAGGTAGAAACGATCGCAGGAAATGCAAAGGGATGAGGTAGCAATTGCACTAGTGGAGACTCAAGCAGCAAAATGGATGAAGCTCAAGAAAATGGTGGTCAAAACCACCCAAATGGAGGATCCAAAGCAAGAAGTGCAAGTACAAGGTATGTATTCTAAACCCACTTTGCCATCACTTGAGTCTTCTCCATCACTGTAAATAATTCCATATATGCCTTAGTCTCCATCAAATACATACCCCTCATCATTCACTTCTCAAACACCACCACATTCCCCACGCCTCACCCTCCATACATAAGCCAACAATCAGTGCATGAGAGCATCACCCCTATAAAAGTAATGTCATCCTATTCACTTATCCCAATGCCTGTATTTATTGCTACCCCTATTTTACCCTTAACTTTTGATGAGCCATTTTCAAAGGTGTTCTCCATCATTCGAGAGGTGAATTATAATAAGCAAATATGGATGAAGTATGAGCAACAACATCAGCTACTGTAGAAAAAATATGAGGAGGCAGTCAGTATCACCAACAATACATGGGACCCTATTAAAGGACAAAGGATAAAAATGACTGCCCATCCCAAGGTCAAGACAATTGCCTCTAAAATGAGATCAAAGGACTACCAAGTAGAGATGAAGAGCATAGACATCTCTAAGATATCTAAAGTGGAAACACTCCATACCATCCACACTAAGGTGGAAACGTTCTTGTAAAGCAATAAAATATATAAACAACTGAAAGCTACAAAAAAAAAGATCGAGGCCTTAGAGTTGAAGTTGATCAAGGAAAAAGTAGAGTATGATGCTCTTAATAACCATATTTGAGATTTTAAAAGGATCCTTGATAATACCCCCTCTAAAAAATAATTACAGTATAAGGATACAAAAATCAAGAGCCTAGAAGGAGAGCTATAAATGGCAAAGGGCAAGATGCAATAACAATATTCAGAGCTACTACATATTAAGGGTAAGCTACAACAACAATATGAGACCTTGTAAACTACTATGGCTGAACTACAAAAAGAAAGGAAGAAACCCCATGGCCCTAAATTATATAAGGACTGGCTTAAGCATGTCATAGACCATTACTGGGAAAAAATCAAAGGATCAATCTTGCAGGCTTTTCTCACTTTCATTGAAAAATAAAATAAATTGGTAAAATATCTATGGAGGTCAAGCTCAAGCTGAAAAAATGTAGGAAATAATTGATGATTAAACTCATGGAAGCACAAGTGCTCAGATATATGCTAATAAATAAAGAGAATCATCCTCGGCTAAATAAGAAATTAGATAGATATCTTGAAGAATACAAACTAAAGGCTCTTAAAATGTATAAGGCAACTAAGTTAAATCATCAAGGAAAGGATATGTTATGCACCCTCAGACAATATTCTAATGAAATTAGTAGAACTACTATGGAAATAATGGCACTTGGCTCTCCAAATTTTTGGGATAACAAGAAATATTTTTATACAGAGGAATAAATAAAGCACTTTTTGGACCGGTAGATTCAGGATGCAAGTGAGGTTGAGTCACTACCAGAACCATTGAAGGTAGAGTATGCCTTTGTAATATTTTATAGACTCTCCTACCTTCTAGCCAAGAAAGAGGAAATGGCCAAAATATTTAGTGATCCTCCTTATGATCATTACTACAAATTATAAGATATTTTATGTGAGCTCAAAGGAATTCTAGTACCTTCCCTAGAGACATGGAATGAAATGCATCAAGTACATTAGATCCCTAGAATTCTTGCAACTAGATCAATTATACAATAGGGTGAGTCATAAATAATGGCTTTGGTAGGGGGATTCCAGTGGTCAAAGGAGCTAATAAACCCCCCTAAAATTGGAGATGTATAGTAGGATTGTATATTGTTTTGTTTTTCTATAATTAATTTTTATAGTTACAATGTATAATTGAACACAGTGGAAAATGGGTAAAATATCTGTGAAATATATTTATGTATCAAAAAGGGGGTTACAAGTGATTATCCTTTTCTTTATTGTGTTTTTTCCTTATAAATATACAAAGGGGGATTTCATGGGATGAAAGTCTCTTCTCTTCAATGAACAAGTCGACAATACCCTTAATCGGTCTTCCAAATATCCTTAGATTGGGTGGGCTTACTGCTAGTATGTCACTATTGATCAGACCTATCCACAACACTTGTATGACCTGTAAAAAGGGGTTAGGGCATTTGGAGGCCTATCATGGATGAAGCCCCATATTTATGAATATAAAAGACACTAAATAAAGCAATAAAATGCATAATAAAAGTTATAAATGATTGTAAATATTGAAATATAGTAAAGGTTACCTGCCAAAAGGATTTTGTGGCCTACTATTGCCTGAAACTAGACTCTGGATAGATTCACACTCTAGGGTGCAACCGGTTTGGGTTGTTGGGTACCTAGCGACTATTGTAACTATCTTTTTATAATTTTGATAGAAGATGGTGTTGTCCTGTGACTGTAGTAGCTTTTGGTTGGCATCGGATATATGCTTCTATACTTATAAAAATCTATCAAAATAGCACACAAGAGGATACAAAAGGGATGATTATCATGGTTATTGATGGATGATTGATGGATGATGGTCTGATGCAATTTTGGCAAACTTTTGTTATGTTAGAATAAAAGCTCTACTATTTATAGAACTTTCAATAGGTTGGGGGATGAGATGTCCCTTATGAGGTGGAATGGAGCATGGGTTAAATCCCAACTGTGGTGAGGTTAAAGGTGAGATGGAATGTGACTCACCCTTTCACATGCCTTGAAAAGGGATATTTTAAATATCTACTAATATCATGGGTGCACACATGTGTGAGCAAAGGTTAATGTTAACCTTGATTAAGTTGACCTTAGGTTAAACCAAGGTCAAGAGGGTGAAGTGGAGGGTGACTCACCCCTTCCCATGTCTTAAATATTAAGCATCTTTAAATATCTATTAATATCATGGGTGCACACATGTGTGAGCAAAAAGGTTAATGTTAACCTTAATTAAGCTTAATTAAACATGTACTTAGCCTCTTAAGTGCACTTTAATGATAAAGTGACTTTAGACCAAGGTTAGGGTTATCATGGTTAATATTTTTATGGTGGTCACATGGGGACCAAGGTTAAGTGTAGGAAAGGGCTTGAGTGGCCCAAGGAGCTTATGATTACCTATTTTAATAAATACAAGGTGTTTTGAGGCTAATTAATGGAATTTTGTAATTTTTGTAATTTAATTAACCGTGAAGAATAGGAAAGTGACCATGTGTGACTTTTGGATGTCTACATTTGCCCCTTTTGTACTACAATGTGTGAATACACATGGAAATACAAACATTTATGACACTGGATGATGATTTTATTTTGAGAAAGAAGACTTGGATGATGGATAATGGTAAATGATGATGGCTTTCCTCATGCCATGGTAATTATTGAGGAAGTAGACGTAATATTACCTTACTATCATGATCAATGTAAAATACCCCAATTTTGAAAGAAGCAAATGTCTTTAAAACTTTTTTTTTTAATACTTCATTGAGCTTGATTTGGTTTGATAAGTCGTTCAACCCTTGGTAGTTTTTTCTTAGGTACTTCATTCATGAGTGGTCTTACGACTACCACTTTGAAGAATAAAATCCATTATTAGCCTAGAGACTCAGGTATTTGGTCCATCAAATGTTCATTTGAATTGGAGGTTTGATGAGAAGAGAAATTTACTTTTAAGTTACCCCAGCAAATGAGGGCATAAGATGATCTTCGGCAAAGGTTATTAGACAAACACAATTTTTAGTATTGAGTTTTTGGTTATTAATCATGTGTAAAGCAAATTTATTAATATACCTACCCCCTCAAGTGATGAGGTGATGAGAGGTGAAATTGAAGCAACTATGAAATGCTTGACAAAGTGGTTGATGAAGTGAGATAAGTGGTGAAATGGCAACAATGTTGAATAATTTTGAAGAATGTTCATGATAGAAAGGGGGAAAATGGAATGGTGGGTCAAGAGGTAAAATTTAGGGTGAATTGGGCTCAGTCGTAGGGTGCCATGTGACTGGATAGGGTCACAGGGTACCATATGACTGGTCTCGGTTGTAGGGTACCTTGTGACCATGTGATGTAACTATAAAAGGTGTGGTCGTAGGGCAAGCGTGTCATTTGTGCACCTGTGAATTGCCAGAGAAGAGTGAGATGAGAAGAATTTGCAATGAAATGATACTATAATTGGCATGTGAAGGACAAGATAGTGGGATAGATAGGGCCAGGTGGAGAGCGAGTGGTATGAGTAAGTGGACCTCAACACCCACATAGTGTGAAAATTGAAAATTTAAAAAGGACCCTAGGACCTTTTTAGATATGCATGAAATGAAAGGAAAAAAGTGTAGATGTAGAGATTTATGCATGGGAAATTGAAAGTAAATCGATATGTGTGCATGTGTGTAATATGTTTTGTATATTTTTGTGTATGTTTGGAAAACACATGTTTTTCAAGATGCATTTGTGAAAGTATTTATGTTGTTTCCGTGTGTTTCTGAGTCATTTTGTGAGAAAGTGTTGTGATGCATGGGAGAATGAGCCAAATGGGTATCCAAAAATACCATTTGTTTGTGTTTGTGTGTTGTGGCACATTTTTCAATATGCTTGCATGTGTGGTTTAACACATGTGGGGAGGAAATTTATAAAAAAAGTTCCATAGAAGTTCAAAATGAGGAAATGGGTATCCAAAAATACCTAGGTTTGTACAGTCACTGGGTACCTTATGATCATGTACGGTTGTGGGGCACCATGCGACCATATGGTTGTACAGATTTTTTTTTGGATGATGAATAATTGAGAAAGAGGCCACCCAGACAAAGTGGTTTCCATTCAGCCATGTGTTACGGTAGTTTGGATTATGATAGGAGGTACCTAAGGCACCCGTCATGATTTGGTGGGTTAATGGAGATCCTAGGTGATGACCAGTGGTGGAGCTTCTAGATCTAGCATTTGATGTAGTCATAGATATTCTAGATGTAGAAGATGTAGGCACCACACTAGGATATTATGCATGGTGGGCTACTCACAGTTGGGAGCCAAGGGTAGGCATGATTGATAGGTATGTAGAGGCCACAACAACTAGGACAGGTGGAGGTTTGGGATGGATTGGTGGAGAGGTTGAGGGTGAAGTAGGAAGTTCAAGGGGATCTTCTAATGTAGGAGTCAACAATCCCTAGCAGGCCATAATGGGATCCAATTATGTGGAAGGTGTGGGGGTGAGTAGCACCCATTAGGTAGCTATAGTACCCGATTATGTGGTATAGGGGGATAGTGAGGAGGAGACCAATGTCGAGTTGCTATGATAGGTATGATAGTGTGTAGAGAGAGGTGAGGTCTCTACTAGAGGATGGGATGATTTAATGGTTATCCATAAGGGAAGTGATGATCCAGCCACAGGCAAGATAGATTTGAATATCTATCTATACAATATGATGCATACCTATGAGGATAATCATATGTTGTAGGACAAATTATGATAGCTAAAGGTTCAAATGACTCAACAATATATGGCCTAGACACGATAAAGTAGCCTTGATAGTGGAAAGAGATAGAATGATAGCGGAGCTACTAAAGGTCGAGAGGGAGGTGGCACCAGTGAGATAACAGGTGGAGACCGTTGGGGCTAGTGTAGTTCAAGTACAATATGAGGCCACATAGGTATGGGCATAGAGGGAGGACATGGTAGTTTAGGTGGCTCATCTATGATAGGAGGCTACCCATGAGATGCCCTAGAGGGAGGCCATGGTGGCTAAGGTAGCTTGGCTGCAAGATAATACTATCCGAGAGAGGACCTAGAGGGAGGCCATGGATGTTGATAGGGATGGGATGCACCAGGCAAAGGATCACTTAGAGGGTTTGTTCTACAAGGAGGGGAGGAAGGTACATCGACTACAGGTGTAGTTGGTGATTCATGGGATTAGAGTCTAAATCGCAATCCCAAAAGAGTAGGAGTTTGTAATCAGATAGACAATCATAAGCAAGTGGGGTCAATCCAGGCTAGAGCAGTCGAGGAGGATCTAGGAGAGTGGATGAGCCTCCTACCCCATGAGAGGGAGATGGAGAGACTCATGATGAGGTACAAAGCTAAGATAGCATACACTTTATGGTTTTGTAATTTTTTTTGGGTGTGGAGAGATAGCCTGATATGTGGTTTTGTACATTGTAACCTGATGAGGCATAGTGTAGCATATTGTATGTTTCATGTAGCCTATGGGTATTGTGATTATGTACAATGTATTCCTTTTTAAAATGATATATATACATGATGATTTTTGTGTAAGTATATACAATTCATATTATGTGTGTGATTTTATTGGAAACACATGTGATTGCATATTGATGATGTGATGTAATGCATGAATAATAGGTAAAATGAATTGAATTGATTGTAAATATGTGTAAATGGTGATGTACAACTATAGGATATGGGATGGTGTGTACATGTGGAATGCAAGAATGTAGCAAGATGGATAGTTATCCACCTTGCAGTTAAATTATCTCACTTGGTATGATTAACCCAAAAACAAATGAATAGTCGCATGAACTAATGACCATGATATACAAGCGAACATGAGGTGTACATATGGATGATAATATACAAGATATATGTAGTGAAAATGTAATATATGGGTGTAATTTGTATTGAATGAGAATGTACAAATATTAGGAATAAACACTTGTTATAGGTAGAGATAGTGGTGATGTTGTTTTTCCTTGATTCTAAAGCATGGTGGATGTGTAGAAAAATTTCTAGATACTCAAACAACATAGTTTGAACAATCAAACTCATCTAGTAGTCACAAAATATCCTATAGGTTTCTTTACTATCCTAACTAAATTTTATGTTAGTCTTACAATGACACTGAGAGGGGGGGTGAATCATTGTAGCTCTATAAACTTAAATTTACAGCTCTTAATACCGCAACAATTAAAACTTATTACTAGATACAGCAAGTATAACAAAAGAGCATCACACAACATAAGATTTAACGAGGTTCACCAATGTGGCTACTCCTCAAAAATTACTGCTTGGACTACCATCCAAATCCAGCCTTTGCAAAGTAACAACTTTATAATCAATTTACCAGCACCCATTGGAAGGAGCACCAACCCCTGATTTATCTGCACTAACAAAAATGAGCACCAACCCCTGATTTACCAGCACCAACTGGAAGGAGCACCAACCCTTGATTTATTTGCAGTAATAGAAAGGAGCACCAACCCCTGATTTACCAGCACCAACTGGAAGGAGCACCAACCCCTGATTTATCTGCACCAATAGAAAGGAGCACCAACCCCTGATTTACCTGTTGGAAGGGCACCAACCTGGAAGCCAAGCACCAACTTGGACTTCAATTCTGAAACTAGAAGTTTGACAGTAAGATACCTTTGCTTTTGCAAGACCTTGACTGGTCTTCTTCACCTTTGCGTTCTCTATGCACTCTGCTCTCTCTGTGCAATCACTTCGTACACTCTGCTTCGTTACAGTCGAACTTCACGATCGTCTTCTCCCTTTTGTGCACTTTGCTCTCTTTGCAAATTTTTCACTTAGCACGATTCGACACGACTTTCTCTCTATGCACAATGACCGTATTTCACACTCTTTCAACCATATTTTCAATTCTCCAAATAGCCCTCCTTTTATAACAATATTTTTTATGATGAAAACCCTAATCTTAGTCGATTGTAAATCTTAATCTTAGTTGGCTTTCATAACAACTATAAACCCTAATTTTAGTCGGTTGTCATCGATCTTCGTCGGCTTCAACTCAAGAAGATGTTTGATTTATCCATTGCTTGATGATTTCATTTTGGACAAACCCTATAACCGCCATACTGACTTTTGATCACTCTTCGTATTTCAGCAGTATGAAATCACTCTATAACTGCCCCTGTAAATGCCGTAGTGATGTCGGTCCACTGTCATACTTATCATTTCAGTCGAGTTCTCCTTCTTGACTTGCGCATTTATGACCTATCGTGAAATTGTGACATTTCTGCCTCTATAGCTTCTTTTGTTGTTGTTGCTGCAAAAATACATGTCACGATATCGCGACACTTTCACCTCTGTATGCTTTATCTATTCTTTTGTCGTGATATCATGACATTTTTGCCTCCACAGACTTCGTCTTTTTTTTTGTCGCAATATCATGACATTTTTGCCTCCGTATACTTCGTCTTTGCTTTTGTCGCGATATCGCGACACTTCAGCTTTCATAGACTTTGACTTTGCTTTTGTCGCGATATCACGACACTTCTGCCTCCGTAGTCTTCAACTTAGCTTTTGTTGTGAAATCGTGACACTTTTGCTTTCGTACTTAGCTTCTTTGCTTTTGTCATGAAATCGTGACACTTCTGCCTTTGAAGTCTTCTTCTCTACTTTTGTCACAAAATCGTGACACTTCTACTTTCGTACTTTACTTCTTTGCTTTTATCGTGAAATCGTGACACTTCTGCTTCGAAGTCTTGCTTTCTGCTTTTGTCACAAAATCTTGACAGTTCTGCTTTCGTATGCTTCCTCTTTCTTTTGTCATAAAAATGTGACATGTCATGATATCACGACACTTTTCAAACTTACTTTCTCTCTCCTATTTTAGTCGCGAAAATGCGACATGTCGCAAAATTGCGACACTTTTCTTACTTGTTCTCTTTCTTTGAACTTATCGCGAAATCGCGACACTTTTTCCTGCTTTCTCTTTCTCTTCCAACATGTCATGAAATCACGACAATTTTTCCACTTGCCTTTTTCTCTTCCAACATGTCACGAAATCACGACAGTTTTTCCACTTGCCTTTTTCTCTTCCAACATGTCGCAAAATTGTGACACTTTTCTTACTTGTTCTCTTTCTTCGAACTTGTCGCGAAATCACGACACTTTTTCCTGCTTTCTCTCTCTCTTCCAACATGTCACGAAATCATGACATTTTTTCTTGCTTTTTCTCTCTTCCAACATGTCGCGAAATCATGACAGTTTTTCCTGCTTTTTCTCTCTCTTCCAACATGTCGCGAAATCGTGATAGTTTTTCTTTCCTGCTATATATGTCGTGATATCA
>JAQPPZ010012789.1:0-67149 GCA_028583015.1 Wollemia nobilis | reverse complement strand
TTATTATCATCACATTTTTGGAATTTTTAAAATTTTATCTTTTTAGCTTATTCTTTCCTCTCAAAAAATATTTCCAAAGGTGTTCTTGTTCCATTATTTTAATCTAGATGTCATAGTCTTACTATGAAGAGCATACAACCCACCATTACCTGCTTAATTCCACATTTGAATCATATCAATAAATTGAGGATGGTCTTCCCACATCCTCATATTTAAAATATAATATTTGGAAATCACTTACCATCATGTTAACTCTTATTGGCCAGATGATCTGAACCAATCCCTGTTAAGGTATTAATTTTAGCACAAATTCCTTCATCTAGCCAATGATATGAGAGAATGCATCTGTCCATTTTTTTTGCTATTAGGTTCTGGTCTCTCCTATTGTTGGTTCAAGTATAGTTGTCTTCTTCAAAATCAACTTCCCATAGATTAATGTTTTGAATAAAAGCTGAGAAATATTTGATACTTTGGGTCAATTTGCTAATTCCCCCAAAATTTTCATCCAACTTGGTTATGGCATTAAAATATCCAATGATCATGAATCAAGTTTCTTGGTATTTACTTCTCATAAAAGATTCAATACCACTCCAAAATTCTAATCTACATGACTAAGTTGTAGGTCCATAGACATTGATAAGGAAGAAATGAATATATGCAAAGTAGCAAGTGACTAAAGAGGCTATCCAATGCCTTGTTTTATGAATGGTTACACAAGAGGTTCTAGAAGGATTCCAACAAGTTAGAATTCCCCCTATCGCTCCTTCAGAATACATAGCATCCCATTCACATCTTGCCCATATGACTTTCATAGTTTTTGAAACTTCTTTTATCATTTTAGTTTCCTGGATACAAAGAATATCGGGTTTATTACTTAAACATAGGTCCCTAATACACCTATTCTTTGAGAGGGCATTAGAACCCCTTATATTCCATGAGATGATAATCATGTCTCATTAGGGGCTTTTGGCCCCCCTTGCATATTACCAATATCATTTTGTTGTTTGGTAAAAATGGGTCCAACCAACTTAGTTTGTGTTCCTTTCTCTATGTTTACTCTTGCTTCCCTGGATCTTGCTTGAAAATTTGAGGGTTTTCCTCTTTTTCCTTACCTATATCAGGAGTAGGTCTTATTATTCTATTCCTCAATATTCTTTCATAATTTTTTTCAACATATTTATCCTCTCCTAGCTCTATTATAGAAGATTTTGACTTGTCCTACTCATTTTATGGTATTTCCTTATTAATGGCAGAGGTATTAACTTCTAAAACTGCATTTTATTTACCAATTATTTTCTCTGAATAGTGTATGGTACTTCAAGAGAGTCTTCAAAATCTGATGAGACACATTCCTTAGGTTCATCGAGAATGTTCTTCCTTAAATTAGGATCATATTTGAATAGATGGTTCCTTGCTAATATGTTGGAAATTTTTGTCTTGTGTCCTCTAAGTTTTGATCTACTTTTTCTTCATAGGATAAAGCCTCAAAAAAATTGGTATTTCTTCCAATATCCTTTCTTATTGATCTCCACTATTTTATTTTCTTTTATTTTTATAGATCAATTTTTTAGAAGTTGAAAACCATCTTTATCCATAACCATTTGTAAGTTTCTCTTGCTTTTATACAAATGATTCTACTGGGCTCTTCTTAGGGCATGATCTCTCAATATGCCCCACCTCATGACATATTCTACATCTAAAAGATATGTTTTCATAATCTATAGTTTGGATCCACATCTTATCCCCATACTTAAGAATGATTGATTCTAGTAAAGATTTACTTATATCAATCATGACCAATATTCAAGTATAAATATCCAAAAATCCATATTTTGTTGTATCTGAAATATCAAGGAATTCTCTCAATTTTGCCTATTGCCTTGAAGGTATCCATTTCCAAAATTCAATGGGTAACCCAAACATCCTAACTTGGATGGTACTAGGGATAAATTTATATTTTTAGGTGGAAAAGCCTTCTTACTAGCTAAGGAAGAGTCTTGCTCTTCCCATAAACCAAGGACCCCCTTGAGATTCTCTCTTTTTCTTCCCTAGAACAAAAAATGCTAGGAAGAAACCTTTGGGAAGAAATGATAGAATAGCTCTTGGAGACTTCCAACTCCTCTCAATCCATTTTCTCAAGGTTGAAGCCCCTGGCCAATACCCATTAAATTTACCACAAAATTGCCCTATCTTGGAGCAATGAGGATCTCTCTGAGGTGTGCTCACTAACCTCTACCACTAGAGATGATTCTAAGATTTTAACTATAAATCGATCCATGGAAAGAAAACTAAAACTCAAAATCTAGTAAAATTTATCTGAAAATCCTATAGCAAATATAATATTTAATAAAAACTTTATAAATTTTTCATGCACAATTTCTAAGATAAAAAAGGAAAAAAACTTAGCTGAAAAATTCTTTTTCTAGATAGAATGTCTTACCTCACTGAATTCCTAGCCCTTCATTGCTCTTCCCATAATTCGAACCCTAGATGGAAAATATTTACAATTTTGTTTTTCATGACTTGAAAAATCATCATTGCCCTTGTTTTAAATGGTTGAATTCACATGATCGTATCTCCCTCAATATTGCTTAGATTTTTGCATATGACCACTCATTTTAAAGCTATTCAAATTCTACACAAGTTGGTCCAAGAATCAGCTAAATCGAATAACTCTTCGGAAGATATGGCTCCTAAAAGATGAGATATTTTTTAGGAAAAACCCTAATCCTTCACACTTCACGACATTTCTATTTTAAATTTATCTGAAAAGGTATATGGGAGGGGAATAATTTAATACAATTATTTATAAAAGTTCTTCACTAACACTAAATAAGAAATCCTTACATGTTTTTTTTAAGAAATCTTTATATGGTCCAGTATGGTGGGAGCACTCTCATACTTTAAAAGAAGGTATTACAACATCATCCAAAAGGAGATTAGTCGACTAGAGTCTACTCCTTAATAGGTTTCCACATCAAGTCTTTACTACAACATAAATTAAAGATAAATATCATGGATCTAAGTGTCCTCTTTGGTCCTTCTTGCTTTCCCATCACTCAATTGATAGTGGTAAGGGATCATAATAGCTCATGGGTCCTATGAAGCATGCAACTAATGCATCTACTAAATTATTCCTTTAGCAAGTGCATTAATAATTTAGATTCCAAATTGCAACTATACAAACTACTAAATGCATTTATTCATAAATCATTCACTCAAACATCAAAGTAAAGTCATCTATCAAGCATGGGTAATTCAATGTACCACCCTTTTATCAATCAAAGGATCATGCTATAATATGTAAATCCATTCCTTGGATCATTTAAGGTCCCACACCCTTAACCGATACTTAACATACCATTTCTTTGACTAATTAAGGCTCCATAACCCTAATTAATCAAATACTTAACATACTATTTATTCAACTAATTAAGGCCCCGTAACCCTAATTAATCAAATATTTAACATACTATTTTTTTTGGTAAGTAGTGTTTGTATTTACAGCGGGTTTTAACAAGGATCCCAAAACCTGATTACATAAGCAATGGGCCTAGGGCATCAATCCCTTGAAATCGAACACCAAAATAGAAATCCCGCCTAGCGGTAACAAAGAAGCATGAAACAATCCCTCTCACGGGAAACAAAAAATAAGAAAGAAAGTAGTTTTGGAGATTCCGCCTCCGGGGAGTAGCCAAAAACCACCATCGAGAAGATCCCGCCCAACAGAAGCAAAGAAAAACAGTACAATAAAATCCCGCCTCGTGGGAAGCAGTCAAAACCACCACAAACAAGTCCCGCCTAGCGGGAAGCAACAGGGAAATCCCACCATCCGGGAAACCAGCAGAAAAGAAAGGATCCCGCCTCACGGGAAAACCGACGGATTTGGCGGATCCCGCCCTGTGGAGAAACCAGCCGCCCACCGGGAAAACATTCCGTTCAGCGAGAGCCATCCTGCAGGAAGCCGACAGCCAGCACAGAGAGGATCCAACCCATCAGGAAGTGACCAGAGAGTTGCACCACAAGGAACCCGCCTTCGGAAAACAGAAGAGGATCCCAAAGAAGAGGGACCAAGAATCTCGCCCAAGCACAGAGCCTCTCCGAGGATTCACAAGAAAAAGGGGGAAGCTGCCCAAACCCTAAACCGTCACCTCCACCGCACCGAGAAACGCAGGGGACCAGATCCACGCGAATAACCCGCAAAAACCCTGTGGGGAAGCCTCGAGGGAAAAGGGAAGGGATCCCCAACCAAACAGGGATCCTCGGGAAGCACCAACCCAAAAAACAACCAAGGAAACCCTAGCCTACCGGGAGGGGCGCAGATAGTGGAGAAGGATCTCCCCCAGGAGATCATCTCGCAAACAACCACTCCCCGGGAGGGATGACTCGGGTGAGCTGGGACCTGGCAGAACCAGGAGCCATGGGAGGGGGAGCAGGGGAGGGACCAGAGCCCTCCCCTCTCTACTTTCTTCCCTCCTTGAAAGTGTTATTTTAAACATTAGGGAGACAAATTGAATTCAACTCAAAAGAAAATTTAGAAAGCTAAGTATTTTATCAAAGCTATTCAAAATACTAGGGAGCTAAAAGGAATTCTACCTAGAAATTTGGAAAATTAAATCTTTGTCAAAACCATTGGTTGATCATTAGAAATTACATAGTATACTCAAAAATTGAAGAATTGAAAACTAGTATACTCAAATTCAACTTAGAATTTAGAAAATGAAAAGATAGGGAGATATAAGGCTTACAACTTGAAGAGATTGAGAGACATAAATAATATTACAATTTCTTAAGAGAATGGATAAGTTAGCAAGAGGAAAATATCATCACAAAGTATACTATGAAAGGATTCAAGATCAAAATCCATGCAATATTCCATATCAAAATGTAAAATTACCTTCCTTGTGTTTTTAGCAGCGTAAAAGGTTTAAAATGATTGTGGTATGGTGGTTATAGTGGAGGATTGCGCAAAGAACGGTGTGGCAGCTTTCGGGGTGGACAATGTAGAATATTGTGGTGGCCATAAAAGTCGAACAACTTGCCCAGATTTGTGGTGGCTTGATGTAGGAACAATCGTATGAAGCTACTTTATTCATGAAATGCAAGTAATATATAGAATTACAATGGATGTTACGTAGGTTAAGTGGTTGCAACAATCTGCCAAACATGGCCAACCACTTAACTACTAGTTAACCAAATGCTAACTATGGATGTCCACTAATTGCTAGAAGACAAACAAGATCTCTAACAGTTAACAACCATCTAACAACATGCTAACAACATGCTAACAACCTATTTCTAACATGGGCATACTATGCCTCACGTGAATACAAAGTGCAAGAAATAGGAATAATAATAAATAATATATTAACTTAGGCTTAAGTGAATAAGCCTAAGTTATCCTCAACATGGCTACTGATTCCACGATGTAAATTCAAAAAAAAAATGCAAAATCACCTGAAGCACAAATAACTCTACAGTCAAAATGAAAAAGATATTTGGTTTATTGATTCTGGTGCAAGTCACCACATGATAGGAAATTTATAATGGTTTGATTGCCTTAAAGTCACTAACAATATTAGATTCAAAATTGCAGATAACAAACCTATCTTGTACATGGCTATGGGTGTGTAACACCTAGTACATCATTTCCATTTTTTTTATTACATTATGTAATGTATGTTCCCAAATTAACATCAAATCTTATTTCAATAGCCAAATTGGTAGAGAGCAAAAGGATGGTTGATTTTAGATATATATAAATGGATTCAATAAGTGTCTCATCATAAATCAAAGTGATATAGAAGCTACGGGTTCAATCCACAATGATATATATGCTCTTAGACTCAATTGGGATTTAACAATATATTGTTGTAGTTCAAAACAACACTAATGGATTTTCTGAGGAACAGATTGCAGAAAATGGAAAATCTATATATCATAAAAGTCAACGAGAAAATAAAAGATTCAGAACGAGAAATATGAGAGGACAACAATACTTTCGATTACTTAGCCATCTACCAATTAAAAAAGGAAGATCAATAACCTAATCCGGTTGAAGAAGATGAAGATTTATATTGAAGACTAAAATCTTCAATAAACAAATAATATAATACAGGGGGTGTTGGAATATATTACATTATTTGGTACATGCTAATGTACCATCTTGGATACATCTTTATATTAGGAGTATGTCTTAAATTAGGGTTTGAGATTTACTTTATGTAATGTAATAAATGCACAACTATTGTTAGAATGTGCATGTTGTCCATGTGTACATGAGTCTATAGAATAGGAAGATGAAGGGTCAAGAGTCACATCCCATTATATATAAGCATTAGATATAGAGTGGAAGAGGGGGAGAGAGTAGTACATTAGAGTAACACAAAGTTACAATGTAGACCATGGAGTATTTGAGAACTCCATATTTTGTATGAAGATTCTATTTTCATGAGCTCTCATTAATGGTAGATTTATGAGTTATTATAGAAGTTTCTTATGAGTTTTACTTGCTTAATATATTGTCATTATCATATATTTAATATTGCATGCTCATTTTAGACCTTGTGGTAGTTTTTACATTGAATATAGAGCATCAAAAGCTAATAGGAATAACCTTATGAAAAGGGGTTTTCATGCCCCCTCACAATGTGTTCTTTGTAAAAAAGAGAAGAAGAGTATAGATCGTCTCTTGGGACATTGCTCAATAGTCTGGAAACTATGGCAATGAATTCGTAATATATTCGGTAAATGTATAGTGATGAATGACAGAATTGAAAAATGGTTAAAGCAATGGTAGAGCACTTTTAAAAGTGAGGCTTTATAGACAATTTGGGATATATCAAAAGATCCAATACTTTGGACTCTATGACTAGAAAGGAATAGAAGAATATTTAAATGAAATGAAAGCAATTTAGAGGTAATGAAAAGGAAGATTTGTTTAGCCATAAAGGAGTCTAAACCAACCCTATCAACTCACCCAATCCCTAATATAGAAGTAGAGAGCCTTGATAGATGGAGTCAAGTCATTAAATGGAATTATGATGTTGGGTACATGAGAAACAAAAAGAAGACAAAGAATATAAAGTGGAAACCACAAGATGTGGAGTTGGTCAAATTGAATTTTGATGGAGCATCTAAAAGAAATCCAGGACCAATATGAGGAGGAATAATTAAAAATAACATAGAGATTTTATTTCATTATGCTTTTAATAGTGGATTTAAGACAATAAATAAAGCTAAATCCTGGGCGGGTTTGGAAGGGTTAAAAATATGCAAACTAATGAAATAGACCAAAGTATGGATGAAAGGTGATTCATTCATGATAATAAATACAATTTTGAGGAAAACAAAGGCTCCATAGAACACACAAGAGATAATGGTGAAAATTCAAGACCTTGCTATAGAGTTTGAAGAAATCAGGTCTATACATATGTTAAGGGAAGGAAACAAATGTGTAAATAGGCTAGCTAATAGAGGGGTTGTAATTGAGTATCTTGAAGTTAAATTCTCTTTTCCATGATTAGAAGAAGTAGTAAATTTAGCTAAAGTTGACAAGAAAATGTTGATTGCCTAAATCAAATAATGATTAAGATTTAGTTTAATGTTTTCTATTGGTAATATCTACTTTATTTTATAACATTAAGTGTTTTCATATAAACTATTTAATATAATTTTTGTGGTTGTGCTTGTGCTTTAGGAAGGAAACTAACAATCCATATTTGGTAAAGCAAACTATGATTGTGTGATGTTTTGAAAATATTACTCTACTAAGATGCAATGCATAGATAATAGAGGTGGAGTTTTGATATTGTGAAGGATGTAGGAAAATGTCAAGAAGGATGGTGAATTTTGGAATATTTATAATTCACACAAAAATTTGAAAAGATCAAAAAAATGAAAATCAAACATTTAAACATTTTATATAAAATGATGTAGGTTTTTAGTTATAACAACTCAATTAAGATGAGAATTGAATCTTTTTGTAAACTCTCAAGCTCTAAAGAAGATAGTTGTGATTTGTCAAGGGTAGGAGACCTTGAGTACAACCCCTTGTTCTCTAGATAAAAAAAAGAGTTGAAAATAGTTTATTCACATGGCAACAAATATAATATTTTATGATTTTAATGAAAATAACCCCAGTAAAAACCACATAGTAAAAATCAATTAATAATATAATTATTATGTGACCTAAATATGAGAGAATAAAAGGATTTTATTTTTTGGATGGAAATACCACCAATAAAACCATAAATAACTTTAAACAAATGTGGTGTCTCATCTCTTCTCTACATTTGTAGATTTCAATAGAAGTTTAGAAGCTGCAATTGGACTTAGAGCACCTTCATCATTTGCTGGAGTTCTAGGGAGATGTATTATGCAACATAGAAACCTTGAAAGACCATAATCGTGGTTCATCAAATACAACATTAGTTTTCGTAACTACTTTCACTTAGCTTCATGTTTTTTGTTTACCACATGTAAGATTTCTTCCTTAATAACTTAAGAAATGATGTATAAATGATTTATTTATTTATTTATTTAATTTTTGGTTACATAGGGGAGTTGGTTACAACTACTATTTTTAGTAATTGGCAAGCGTAGGGTTCAAACCACAAGGACTGCTCCCAACAACCTATTCATCTCGTTGTTGTTGACCCGGTGTGAGATGGAGACCACCGATCGCTCGGGGTTTGTACCGTCATCGTCGATCTGGCACACACTCAAAAGGATTCAACATGGAATACTACCTTTGTTAAAGCTGGCAACATGCCCCCAAGGTTTGAACCTAGGTCTCTTCTTGGCAAGTACTTGGCCAGTCAAGCCTTTACCAATCCACCTAGCCCTTGGGGGCTATAAATGATTTATTTTTACTTCCAAAATTTTTATTCAAATTTTTTGAAGTATTAATAAATTAGATTAGTTGAAAATCATATTACATCTCTCCCTTTCCAAGATTGAGGGCTTTTAAACCAAGTTTTAATAGAGGAGGTGGGACTATTCTCCCTCACATCTAATCTACTACGACTATATATACAAAAAAGTAACCATGTAAAGCAAGGATATATAAATCTATATACAACAAGTAGTACTATCATCAATAACAAACATGAAAAAAAGAGCTTCCCTGGTCCATTGAGACCACCATCTGGGAGGACATCTATAGCAAGTGAAGTCTCCTCGATCAAAAGCCCATCTAGCCATCACATCTACCACCTTGTTCTGATCTCTAAAGATGTGTATGAACTCCATTACCTCAAATCTTTGTCGGGTCATCTATATTTGCTCAACTATTTATCGCATATATCACCCTGTTTTGATCTCTAAAGATATGTATGAACTCCATTGCCTCAAAGCGTTGTTGGATCATCTGTATTTGCAAACCATGTTTTAATAGAGGACGTGAGACTATTCTCCCTCACATCTAATCTACTACAACTATCTATACAAAAAAAGAGTAACCATATAAAACAAGGATATATAAATTTTTATATAAGTAGTACTATTATCAATGGTATGAATAGAAAAAAGAGCTTTCGTCATCCGTTGAGGCCACCATCTAGGAGGATATCCATAGCAAGTGAAGTCTCCTCGATCAAGAACTCAATTAACCATCACATCTGTCATCTTATTCTTATTTATATGGACTCCATTGTCTCGATGCAAAGTGTTGTTGGGTCATATGTATTTGCTCAAATATTCTTTGTATAAAAAAATAAGTTTACATAGAATTTTATGAGGGGTCTTAGTCCCCTCATACCAAAGTTTGAACTTGGATCTCCTAGATAAAAACCCAAGGACTTACCATTACAATATCTTTTACAAATAAAAAATTTGATTTAAAAACATTGGTTTTTAATTGAATAATTTTACAGGTCATAATTTTGAATAATTTTTTTTTTCCCGTAAAATAGAGGAATTAGTAATTCGTTACATTGTTCATTTTCATTTGGCATATTCCATGATTGGAATTTAATTCCAAGTTAATACCTATCTATCTATCTTTATAGGTTCGAATCCTACTCCTTTTTACGTTAATATCTATCTATCTATCTTCATAGTTTCGAATCTTAATTGTACCTGATAAACTTTTTAACGTAGTTGATAATATGACACGACACACCCTCCGATACTAGGCCTTAAGATTTGGGTTGCACACCAAACCAAGTGCTTTACCAACCGATCAACCAAACCCTTATACCTATTTAAATGAAATTATTCAATAAAAAATAATATAATTATTAAGTGGCCTACTTAATAGAGGATAATAATCCTCTTGAGTGTGGTCTACCAACAAGGATACCGATGACCTGGTTCAATCCCACGGTGGATGTGTAGAAATATTACTTCAAAAAAAATAGAAGATAATAAGGTTCATGTTTCATAAAATTGTAGATCTTATTTTTTTCACTAAAGTTTTTATATATCATTTTTCTCTTAATGATGAGTGCTTATTACTACTTGGAAATGGCATTGGACAAAACCAACGGTGACCATGGAAGAGGACAAGCGAGGACATTCAGAAGCTGCATCCAAGATTAATTTGAACAGACAATTAGCTGAGGTTCTTTACGCTGTCATTTTGCTGATTGTATTTGTACATTTTCTTGCGAAAATTTTAAAACTATGGCAAATAACGTTATGACCTTATTGCTATTGCGTTTTTGTAGTTGAATGGAACTAAATTTACGGCATCGAAACCTGAAACAGACTGAATAAGTTTTCAGAAAATTTTAAAATCGAACGATTTTCTTTCTCCATTCTTGTTTACTGGAAACAATATACATATATCCAGTTCCTTCTAAAGTATAAGAAGAGATTTGTTACATCTGGTAAGGGTTATTGAAAAATTATGATCTGCCAATCTCTAGATAATGTAATGTCATGGCTTCAATAAATTGGACTTCATTATTCTAGCTTGTAAAAGGCAAGGTTTTTCTTGGCTAATTATCTTTCATGGACTTTTCCTAGTCCAAAGGTTAAATATTTCATGCGGAAAACTTTTCTGCAAAGTGTAACCACATGATGCGGCTTTTGAAATTTCATAAAATAAATTAGCCATATGAGACATCAAATTCACAAAACGTTTGAGAAAAAAAGGGAATTAGAGACTGAAGTAACATAATCCACTAATTTGTAAAGTGAAATCAAAGAAAATGATTCAGAAAGATGAATACACCATTTCTTAAGGATTTTCTTAAGGATTCCCATGTGCCAGAGTCGATCACTGACATTCAGTGGTGAAGTGCAATGCATGGGAACTATTGTCTTTGCTATTTTCAGTAAATCTGATGGAGATTGATTGTAAGCAAATGGACTCCATGTTTTTCATTCAACAACCGGTTTATAGAAATGTAACAGTTGCATTGGAAAACGAGCTTTTCTAAGGTTTTATGGCAGACAAGCTTTCTAGGCTTCCAAGGTGACCTTGTGCACCTTGGCGGTTCGACAGGACGGAGGGAGCTTTCTGCTTAGTCTGCACTTTCTCTCGGAAAGATGTTACTGGTAATAAGGAGCCAAAGCCAGACGCAGAATTGGCAGCTATGTTAAAATCATAGTGTCGAGACTTGGATTTGTCTTGAACACGACAAGCCTGTATTTTCGACCTAGACTTACTTTCGACTCAGGGAAAAACTTGGCAAGACTTGTAAATAGGAAAAAGAATAACATACATTACGGAGATTCGTCCACGGTGTCGTCCAAGGTCACTTCAACCTTGCAGTTTTCACAAACTTGGTGGCTAGAACGGTTGACTCAAACAACAGAAGAGTGGGAGATTAAAAGTATGGTTGCACCCTTGAGGAAACTGTTTAGGGATGCATGCCAAAAGCAGATGAAACACCTGGTCTGGAAAAAAACTACTGGAATTGCCGTAAGGTAGGTTACGCAAGCAGACATGCCCTTGTTTGCAAGTTTCGTGGCACATGGTCCTCTGAAAGACTTCTACAAATGTGTATCTAGGCTTCCTGTAATGTTGGACTTGAATTAGATATTTACATCTGTACTACGGGTTAATTTGTGGCTCTCTCACAAATATTGAAGACAGGGAACATGTTTTTCCAGGGAGGCCCAAATTTCGTTGGGGTAGTTGGGATTTATATGAATAATGAAACATTGGAACATAGGTTTTCATGTTGTTGATGAAAACTTTTCCACTGCCATGGTATGGGTTAAAGATTAGAGACAAGTTAGTCGCAATAAAAGCCATAACTTGTTCTGAGACTAAGGCAAGCTTAACATAACTGATTCGTATTATCTTTGATGAGATTGCTCTTTTGTATCTTATTTATAATTTGGTGTAGTGGGGGTATATAGGGTGCAGGTATGGAGTATCCAATGCGGACCTCCAGATTTGGGTGTGTGGGTGCGAGGGTAGGTGGTACGTAGGGTGCAAGGGTAGGGTGATTAGGTCAGATTTTGGGGTTGCCAATTATGGTGCTTTGTAAAGTTCTTGTCCCATAAGCTGCTTTTGTCCTCATGGATATTAAAAACCTTCTATTCTATTCATTAGGGCGTGTTATGTGGATCCAAGCACCCAGTATAAGTACATGTTCCTCGGTGCGAGGCCAAAATCATGGGTATGTGCACTTAGACAACATTTTTTAAATAATAATGAAATCTTGATGACTTTAGCCACTGCAGCAGCATAATAGTCTTACACATAGTTGAGAAAATCGAAATCTACAAGAAGAGTCGGAAATACTTGGGACTCAACCAAAAGTTGGAAAAAAAAAAAAAGCCAAAGAAAATACAAATTTTCTTTGAAAAAAAGCTTTTTTCATGAGTATCGCAATGAATTAACATTATGCAAATAAAAAATTAATACTGTAAGTGATACAAGCTTAAACTACATATGAAAGTGGCAAGTGATACAATCTTAAAGCCTTAAACTACACATTTGATGGCGAAACCCCTTGTATTGGCATGATCTATGAGCGTATAGACTGTTGTAAAGAATCAATTCAGGTTGCATTCAATAATGTAGAAGATGAACACAAAAATTTGGGAAATGATTGATGCAAGGTGGAAGATGATGCACACTCCTTTGCATGCAACGACATGGTATTTGGAGCCTAGACTGTTTGAGATAGATAGAGACTGACAATAAGGTCATGAGTGGGCTTTATGAGGCCATTGATAAGCTTGTTCCAGATATTGATGTTGCAAGGAAAATTAGAGACCAACATAGATCCTATAGATTGCAAGAATGTATATTTGGATGTGCATCAGCAAAGGATGACAGTTCTCATCTTGATGGAGCAGTTTGGTGGAAATCTCATGGAGCAGGTGCACCTGACCTACAACACTTTGCGCTTAGAATCTCAAGTCAAGGGGTAAGTCCATCCACATGTTAGAGCACCTTAAGCAGATTTGATAATGTTCAATCAAAGAGGAGCAGGTTGCTTTCTAGAAAATTGGGGATCTTGTGTACATTTGTAACAATTTGTGAGTCTGTATGCAAAGTTGCAAGAAACTCATCTTCCTCTTCTTCAAAGCTCTTGTCTTATCCAGAAACATTAGAAGATGGAGCTGATTTGGACTTCGATACTGCTGAACTTGATGCTGAATCCAGCATTGATGATATAGAGCCAAGTGCCTTAGATGATTTAGAACATTTTAGCTTGTAGGAAGTTTATGGACTTGATTTTAACTGTTTTTTGCTCAGACAGATTCAGAACGTTGTTTGACATGTGTTCATATGATTTTAGACTTGAATCTTTGTTGATTTTATATGATTACATGGAGTTCAGGGTTTGATCAATGTGCAATATGTAGGTTGAAACATTTCTTAAAATAAAATGTCAAAGTATAAAAAAACAACCTTTTTATCACATTTCCCAGCCCTGTCCCACGCCGACTCATTTTTTGGATCAGGACTCACAATTTTTTGAAAAAATAGCGATTATTTTTTTTGAAAAAATCACCAATTTTTAGAAAAATCCGAGTCCCAATCCCAAGTAACTTGGCAAAGCCAAATTGGACTTGGAATCAGAAAAAATCGGCAATTTTGCCGAATTTTGCTGCTATGGTCTTACACAGGGTGCCACAAGGGAGTTTCTTGTACTGTGAGACACCATTGTACAATGCTGTCATAATGACACATTTATCTATTCCAGGTAAACATGCTGGTTAAGGTTTTTATTGGAATTGGATGAGTCTATTACAATCATTACATGCTCTAGCTTGGTTGCATGTAGAAGAAACAGTGCAAAACATGGATTCAAATAACACTTTATACTGAAGATTTTGTAATGAAAGCGTCTTGCTTTAGGGCTGTGTCATACTTGTTTAATCCTCCAACAGGTTTGAACCATAGGATACTACAAGACCAGGCTTCTTGGAATCACTGCCAAATTGCTGTGCTCCTAAGGATTGGCTGTTTGCTAAATTGGTAAACATGCTTATGAATCTATGGCAATTGATAAATGAACCAACCTTTTTTGGAGTTGGTATTGATGTGACTTCTAATAGGATAATAGAAACTGAAACTAGTTATTTCTGCTTTAATATATTTCCACTGGTTCTATTATGCATGTGTTATCACTTATTGCTTTGGACTATAAATATGTTTTTTCGTTTAGTAAGCTATGTGTGGCTTCAAATGGGGGCTACTTTTATTAATTTAACAAAACATTACCATTTCTCTCATTACATTGATATCAGGTTAATTAAACCATATCCAACTTGCATTTTTATCAAGAAATTCTTCATTTGCCTTTCTATCAAAATTATTTGTCATCTTCCTCAAACTATTACGTTTTGCAATCAACTCCATATCTTTTTTATTAAGAGAAAATCTCATCCATCGAATTGCCTTCTAAAATTTGAATTTTGTCAAGATAAAAATCGACACCGTGAATGGTTAAAATATCTGCTACCCAATTTCGATGTCTATAAATAAGCTGGCTACAACCACCTATGAATAGGTTTGGTGGGATCAGCCCCTACGCTTGTCAGTTACTAAAAATTAGTGTGGTTGTGACCAACTCTCCTATGTAACCAAAAAATATTTGTTTTTATTTTCCCATATCGAAATTCTCTATTCCTCCGAGTTTCCTTTTCTCTTTGTTTTTGCTTCTTGGGTCTTCCTCTCTTTTTTTCATTCCCACCAACACTTTCATCTTCATCAATCTCTTCGATTTTTTCATAATGTTCATATTGCAACTTATTATCTATAGGTTTGTCTTGCACCATTTTCTCTTTGTTTTTGCTTCTTGGGTCTTCCACTTTTCTTTTCATTCCCACCAACACTTTCATCTTCATCAATCTCTTCGATTTTTTCATAGTGTTCATAGTGAGACTTATCATCCATAGGTTTGTCTTGCTTCGGAGGATTTGAAGTGCAAGGAATAAACTCAAAAGCACTTTCTTCTTTATTTTGCCTTGGAAACCCTAAAGTGCAAGAATGCTTCTTCATAACAATTACATTCTTTTATTGTTTTTTAAAGAAAAGGAGTTATATATTGATATTCAAATTTGCAAAGAACAATTATCCAACAAGCAGCTTGGAGGTCACAAGATTGCTGTCCAAAAGGAGGAACAGGCAACAAAGCAAATTCAAAAACTCCAAAAAGTGCAACGGTATACCAAGGGTGCCAGAGATGCAAAGGGTACCATAATCACCGAGAAAACTTGAAACACCAAAAGCTCCAGAATCACGCAATGTTCCAGGGTTGTCCAGAGGCATCAAAATCTCTAGGGGCGCCAAAATCTTCAAAGGCTCCAAAATCTCCAAAGGCTCCAAAATTGCCATATGCTTCCTATCATCTGTGCCACTCATGTTGTTTGCTTTTCTTTTTTCTTATTACTTTGAGATGCAAATAGGCTATGTTTATGGCCTCATTTGCAAGGCAATCAGCCACCATATTATGCCTCCTTCCAATGTGGGAGTATTGTATATATTCAAACTTCTGCTCCAATTCTCTTAGTCTTCTCTAAACTATTTGTAGTTGGACTGATGAGAAATCCTTCCCCTTAGATAGGGCAGAGATCACAAGTCTCGAATCACCATACACATGGAGTTGTTTAATGCCTTGTTCCTGAGCCAATTTTTGTCCCATTTCACAGCCTATCAATTTTGCAACATTATTGGTTGTTTTCCCCAAATTGATTTTGAACTGAAGCATTTCATAGTGTGGTGCCACTAGTATCACACCACCAGTCGTTGCACGGCCTGGGTTTGATTTAGAGGCTCCATCAAAGAAAAGTGCAGGGAACTTTATCTCTGGAGGTTTGATTGTTCTAACCTGTGGCCCAAAATTCAGGAGATTTTGGAGATCCATTTGGTGTAACAGTTGTATCTCCTTTTTTCTTAATCTCCTAATGTCTTGTTGTTTATGATATATAGCTTTTGTGTTCAAGACTATCTCCCTTAACACTCTATTGGTTAACACTTGAAAATTGGTTCTTTTGTCATAAAAAATTATCCTGTTTCTGTCCTTCCATATGTGCCAAATGATGAATATTGGCACTGAATACCATATCTGCCTGATAAGGTGCTTGTCCTTCAGTCCCCATTTGTACATTTGGCCCCAATTGGTTAGGCAATTTTCTGAGTTGAAGGTTCCTGATAGTGCTGATCCTAGCTGTTGGGTTATTTCAATCCAGATTTTAACTGCTTCTGTACATTGAAAGAATAGATGTGATATTGTTTCATTGTTCTTAAGACACCTATGGCAAATATGAGGCCCCATGATATTCCTCTTAATGAGGTTGTCTCTAGTAAGAATCTTGTTTTGGAGCACCAACCAAAGAAAGGCTTGAAGTTTGGGGGGAACCTTGTAATTCCATACCTTAGCTATGGTTGAGTTCTTCTGACCCTGTTGCTGTAATAACACCCCTTGGCTGACTGTGTAAACACCTGACCCACTAATAGAGCCCCATATAAGCTGATCTGGAATTTGGGGAGAAAGTTTAATCCCTTCAGTTTGGATGTGCAGTTGTCTCCATGAGTCTTGGTCAAGATGTGGCAGGGGTGGATCTCTCACCCATTCAATTAAGCTTGCAAGAGAGTTAACACCCAATTGTTGCAGGTCTGCTTTTATTTCTAGGAAACAATTCTTAATGATTGGAGGTCCTCCCAAGATTGGATCATCCCATATATTAATTTGTTTACCATCCCCTGGAAGCCAAGAGGTATGATTTAATATAATATCTTTAGCTTCCACAATATGTTTCCAAATTGAGGAGGAGCCTGCTATGCTTTTCACACTTTTTATGAGCTGGATCCCATTAGAGTTGTTCAGATATTTGCATTTTAAGATTTGCTTCCATGGAGAGTCTGGTGGAGTGAGCAGATTCCAAAGCAGCTTAGCACTTAGTGCCTTGCTAACAATTGTTGTTTTTTTGATTCCTAGGCCTCCCTGCTCCTTTGGCTTGGTAACAGTCTCCCAATTGACCAAATGGAACTTTTTCCTATCTGATTGCCTTCCCCCTTGCCATAGGAAAGTTCTTAACATTGCATCTAACTTCTGCAAGATATATAAGGGTGCATGATACACCAACAGTTGATATATGGGAAGACTTGCTAATACTGATTTGATTAAAATAACTCTTCCAGCCAAACTCAACCAACCATTGCTATACTGTTGTATTCTCCTTGACATCTTTTCTAGAATTACATTCCAAGTTTCCTGTTTTTTTTTATGGAAGCCCATAGGAACACCTAGGTAGTTAAAGGTATCACTACCTTTGTGAAATCCCAAAATTTGAGAGAAACCTCTATCTTCTGCTGTTGAAGTATTTATAGTGTAAAATCTGCTCTTTTGGGTGTTTATCTCTGCCCCTGTGGCTGAAGAGAAGCAATCTAAAACTTCTTTGATTAACCTGACATTCAGTTTTGTGGCTTCCCCCAGTAAAATAGTGTCATCTGCAAATTGAGCATGAGTGATTGTTCTATATCCTGTAGCTGCTCTAATTCCCAAGATTTCTTTCCTTCTCAATTTGGTCAGGGTCCTCCCTAAAGTTTCAGCTAGAAGGATATAAAGGTAAGGGGAGAGAGGACACCCTTGCCTTAATCCTCTAGTGGCTTTAAAGAAGTTAGCAGGTTCCCCATTGATTAGAGGGGCTATCCAAGGTCCCTCTATGCAAGCTCTTATCCAGTCTATCATTTGAGCTGGAAATCCAAATTTGGCTAACACCTGTGTTAAAAAGCCAATGTCTACTCTATCAAAGGCATTAGCCATATCAAGTTTAATGGCTATTCTTTTCTTTTTGGACTTGGCACTTGAGTGTAGGGCTTCATGAATCATTATAATGTTGTCATATATTTGTTTCCCTGGAATAAAACCCCCTTGTTTTGGCTCTATCAAATCATTAATCTTCCTTTTAATTCTATTTGCTATTATTTTAGTCATTATCTTATAAGAGCAATTGCACAAAGATATAGGTCTGAATCTGTCAAAAGTAACTGCATTTTTTTCTTTTGGAATTAAAGCTAAGAAAGTGGAGTTGATTGCCCTAGATAACTTACCTCTTATCCTTGTCTCTTCTATCATTGCCAACAAGTCATCTCCTATAATTTCATAAAATTGCTGATAAAAATTGTTGGTGAAGCCATCTGGTCCTAGAGCTTTGTCCTTGGGCAGTGAACGTATAACTTCTTCCAACTCTTCTTTGGTTACTGCTGAAGAGAGATCTTCTCTTTCTCTATTTTTTAACAAAGGAGGAATGCTGTTCATGAGAGTGGCCTGAGCCTGCAGATTTATTGTTGTCTTTGTGAGAAGGGCCGAGTAATGATCTCTTGCTAGTTCCTTTATGACTGCCTGATTAGAATAATTTTCTTTCGTTTTTGTGAATTTCTCTGATTGTATTTCATTGGTAGTGCTGCATTGTTTTTAGATGAAAGTAATTTGTGTTTCTATCTCCTTTCTTGAGCCAAATCATTCTTGATTGAAGTCTCCAATGTGCCTCTTCTTCTCTGAAATCTTGATCCATTTCTCGGTTCAACCAGAGTCTTCTCTCTTCCTATTGAGGGGTTGGAGGCTGATCACCTATCTCTTGCTTTGCTTCCTCCATTTGTTGTAGCAATATGCTTGACCTATTTTGAACTTTAGTCTTATTGGCAATCCAGTCCCTAATGGCTTTCTTGAGATTGAAAATTTTCATTTTCCATACCTCTTGGGGACTGTTTGCACAGACATGCTGCTTCCAGATACTTTCTACTAAAGGTGCAAACTCCTCATGCTCCATCCATTCTGGATTGTATTTGAAAGGAATCTTTTTTTTTTCCAAGAGCACTATCACTTGTATCCAAATAGATAGGCTTATGATCTGAGACTGAACTTTGAATTATGCCACTTGATACAAGTGGATACTTGAATAGTATATCTTCTTGTATCAAGAATCTATCTAATCTTTCTGCAATGAATTTAACCCCAGCTCTTCTGTTTGTCCATGTAAATTTTCCATTTTTCGGGATTATGTCCTCAAGTTTCTGCTCAGTTATAATTTGCATAACCAGGTCCTTGGAAGGGTCTTTTGAGGGAATGCCTCATTTTTCTTTCCATTGGGCTAAAGCCACATGCAAGTCCCCCATATAATTAAATTTTGGGGTCTTTCCTGACAAATCCAGTGTTGAAGACTTTTCCAAGCCTCTTGTTTTAAGACTAAGTTATTTGGTCCATAAAAATTGACTATGGTCCAAGTCTGTCCCTATGGAGAGGAGAAAGAAGCTGCTATCCAATTTGAGTGTCTTGTTTTATTAATACATATTAGGGCCACAACAATTACATTTTTTATGCTTCCCTAACAACCCTAAATTGCTATGGATATCCTCCATCCTTATTTCTCTATTATGCTGTTGTTGAAACCCTAAAGTGCAAAGGATAACCTCTACACTACTTTCTTTTCTATTGTTAGGAGAGGATTTCATATGGCTTGAGGAAAATGAAGATGATTTAATTGGGATAAACTTGACCTCTTTCACCTCCTTTGTTTTAAAATTTTCCTTCACATTTCCCTTTACGCCTTTAATTCCTTTTGAATTTGAACTTGCACATTATACTTTGTCATCCCTTGTATCCTTCTTTATTTCTTCTAATGGTTGTTGAACTATGGTGGCCTTTGCTATTTGATGTTGCAGATAGGCTTTCTTTGCCTCTTCTTTTGGAGTTGAATATTTTTTATCTTGTCCTTCTTCTACAATGTGATTTCCTTGCTTCATCTTGAAGTTTGTTTCATGACAAATTTTTTTTCTTTTTCTCCATCGTTTTCACTTTGCTATCTCTTGCCATGTGTTTGGTCTTAGAACAATTGCATCATTAGAATGCAATGTTTTTAGAATCTACCTGTTGATCCCATTCTCTTGATTTAGATTAATCTTAATGGATTGAGGCAAAAGTTTTGAAATATCCATAACAACACCTATTGGGGGGTATATAGCATGCTTTTGCTTCTTATTAGTTGGTCCCTCCTTGATGAACTCCCCTAGGGTATTTCTAATATTCTTCCAAACATTCTTATCGATAAGCTGATATGGATGTCCAAAAAGTCTAACCCACACTGGAAGCTTTTTAATAGTTTCTGTTTCAATAGAAAAATTCTCACTCCATGGTCTTAAATAAAGAGGATCTCTCCTCCTAAACCATGAGCTACCTCCCATTATTTTATCCTTGATTTTTGAAGTGGAAAAGATGATGAGGAAAATTTTTTTAGGAAGGAAAGTCATGGAGTAATTTGAATTCAATCCCCACTTCCACTTAATTTAATTTTGAATCTTCGAAAACCCTGGCCAATGTCCATGGAACTTACATATTAACCCTTTGCTTTTAAGAACCGTTATATCATGCTTGATCATCTCACCGTTGATAATCACTTTTGGTGTAACATCACATCTACTCCTCGGATTGAACTTGCCATCTATTTGCTCTTCTTTGTCTCCAACTTGGACATCCATACTTCCAACTAGGGAACCTTGACTTCCAATTAGGGCTTTAAAATATGGCTTTGCTTCCATGCTACCTAGTGAGGCTCGCTCTTGACTCTCACTAAAAATATGTTTTACCTTATTGGTTTTGTTATTATAAGTATTAAGAACAAGGTTGGAGAAAAGTAAGTTGTTTCCCAATACATCTCCTAGATTACCAATGTTTTATGAAAAATAAATATAGTCACTAAAATACATAATAGATGAACAATGAGATTACTTACACTGCATATATCAAACTTAGTTATCCCATTTACTGGAATTGATATATATATATATTTTGTAAGCGAAAAACCCCTTGCGGAGCCGCCTTGGTCTGAGAGACCACGAACAGGGGGTTCTACACCGTCAAAGTCACTCGGGAGTCGCACCTAACCCTGCCCGCACCAACATTATCAATTGGATTTTGGATACCCAATTCAGCTTTTTGGTAGGGTGGAGATTTGAACCTGGGACCTCCCTTGGGGGATTACCCTCTCCTCTCCAACTCACCTACAACACCTGGGTATTGGAATTGATATATTGGGAACTAGCTATATGGTAAGTATTGCATAAAGTTTTGGTTCTTAGTGCTTTCTAAGGCCTCTTGTTAGACGATTTGTCCAAAATGGGGATATATATCTTCTTGTTCAATTTTAAAACTAGAGTCATAATAGTTAACTTTGGTATAGGACTACTTTGACAACTTGAATCAAACTTCTATTCTATACAAGCCTCAAGGTATACATAACTTTCACATTGCAATTAACAATTTGTGTGTTATGTGTAGCACAACATTGGTATTCCACAATTGAAGAAACAAAGAAGAGATGATAGAGTAAATCAACAACAAAAAATATCAACACGTAGTCCAGAAACATTCATACAGTCTTGTACTTTCCTTCAGATAGCTTGCACAACACAATCAACTCATGCCTAACTTTCCGGCACATGCAAATAGGTTAGACAACCTAGTCAACAATTTAGACGACCTTGTTCAACATTGGATGACTTGGTCCAACGATCTAGACGGCTAAGTGTTATAGTCAGACGACTCTGTCTAGGGTCAGACAACCTTGTCTGTGCATCTACAACAACATGCAAAGGTGGAAAGACGGTCTATTTATAACAATGGTAATCACACACAAGTTCATGCACAATACACAACAAGTCTGCGCAATAATGGCTGAATAGAAGTATTCTATTATCTACAAGAATACATGTTTGGTATACAGTGCAATTCTCTCTCGATGCACCCAAGCATACAACTATATCATTTGTACATATCATGCATTGCCCTCTCAAATGAATGAGGGGTCTTATTTATAGAACTTGGGAGGTAGTTACTCTCTCAACCTCCTACAACTACCTACCCAACACTTCATCATTTTCCTGCATTTCATTTGTCATGCATTTGACTTACATCACATTTGATTTCATTACTTAATACATGACTAATTAGGAGGTAGTTACTCTCTCAACCTCCTACAACTACCTACCCAACACTTCATCATTTTCTTGCATTTCATTTGTCATGCATTTGACTTACATCACATTTGATTTCATTACTTAATACATGACTAATTAGGAGGTAGTTACTCTCTCAACCTCCTACAACTACCTACCCAACACTTCATCATTTTCTTGCATTTCATTTGTCATGCATTTGACTTACATCACATTTGATTTCATTACTTAATACATGACTTATTAATTATACGTACATTTCATCAAACACTTTCTCGTATGTATAACAAAACAACTCAAATAGCAAAACTTCTATATTACAAAATTGCATGTGTGCATACTTGAATTTCAACACACTACATTATGTTTGAGGTGACGCTTGAGATGGCGTCACATCTGAACTAGCACCTACATCTGCCCTCCCCTCTAGATTGGTTGACATCCTCGTCGAGGAGTGTTGTTGCTCCTAAGGGCTCTAACTTTGTTGTTAATTGCAACAAGTAATCCAAACAGTCAAAAATTATTTAGGGAGAATGATACTTGCACCTCCTCGTCACCCAATATTATCCTACTCTGCTTCTTTTCTACATCGTACGCCTACAACATTTCCAGCACGTACGTCTTGAGAAAATATTTATTGAAGCCAAGAACCTGCAAAATAAACTAAACTCCCACGCTTTAGAATGTTGTTTTCAACTAGTGGTCCTACAAATTTTCTAGCCACCACGTCCTGCAAAACTCACCTGCAGGCATCGTCCAGGTAATTTCGTCCAAGGAAATTTGTAGTCGGTCCTTCCCTTTGCTTTTCTGTTGTGGTGAAGCTGCTACCGTTTCCTTTCCCTTTGCTTGCTAGTCTTCCAGAGTTTCGGTTCTTGACCTCAACCTAGACTAGCCTCCTCCATGCCGTTGCGTCCTCCCTCGGGTGGCATCTATTTTGCGCACTTCCCATTTTCTACCACATATGCACTCTTCATGACCAAGCCGTCTAACCAAGAATATAGATGGCTTGGTTATTTTTGCACCAGCATGTAGATTATTTTGAGTACTATAAAAATGACTACTCACTTGTGAAATTTGATAAGTATTGAGAGAGTTACAACCATTTGAAGTTGGGCTTTTGATGCTGTTTTTGGGGCTGCATAGAATATTTATGCAAAGGGAAAAATTTCATAACTCTTAATCCGGGTAAGCAAATCAGTTGCAACCTGCAAATTTAATTGTTTGGAGAAAGAATAGATGAGATCCCAAAAAAATTAATTTATGAGAAATTCCGGTTATTTAAAACCTTAGCTGCTTCAAAAAAAAATTATGTTGAGGTCATGGAGTTACATAGATTCACTGGAAAGGAGGATAGTGATGCTAGGGAATGGTTGATGAAGTGGAAAAAAATTTCTTTAAATTTTTTTGAGATAGAATGGAAAGTGAAGATTTTTTTTCACTTGGGAAGATAAGTTGCTTTTTGGTTTTCAGACATTGAGTATGCTCATAACACTACATACACATGAGAAGAATTTGGAGTTGCATTTTTGAACAAAAGGGAATCAAAAGAAAAGGATAATCGAATGATATTCTCAAGCCAACAGGAAGAATAGTAAAGACAGGCCTGCATAATTACTCGCAAACGAAAGTAACCTATTTTGCACCATTCCTAAAGAAGAGGGAGGTTTGGGGCTCTTGGATATTCATACTGAGGGCAAGGTTCTAGCTGCTAATTGGATTGTGAGGGCTTTGGAAGGGAATGAAGAGTGGAAACTTTTGTTACGACATTGAATTCGGACTTGTACTCATATTGATGGTATTAAGAGCTCCTTCCATTTGGAGGACATAATTGGCAACCCGAGGAAGTTTAAAATAGGTGGCTATATTCTTATTAAAAGAATTTGGGAGGCATGGAAGTCGGTTGCCCATGTGTTGCATTGGGAATTTCTTGATGACAGGAGAGGCTGAGTGCTTCCTTATAGGTCAATTTGGTTATGGAAAGAGAATGGGGAGTATGCTTCTGACAGGCCAAGACCCCATTGTAAGCAGTTGGATGCTAGGCAGATTTATGGAATGTTGACACTGGTGATTGGTCCTCTTGGTCTGACTTGGTTTTTAAGTACTCTGATAAAGATGCTATCACCCAGATTCACTCTCTTTTGCCATCTAATCAGCTTTACAAACTAAATAGAGGATTGCCAGGACCTATTTGGAGAGATTGGAGGTGGAAGTTTGGTTGCCCTATGCTGCAGTTTAACTCTACTCAGATTTATGAGGCTTTGTTGATTAAGACCCCTATATATATTGTATTGAATCACAGATGGAATGTCAACTGTACCTACAAAAAATGGAAAAGACGATTATCTAAAATTTGGCATTTCAGAATGTGTGCTCAGCTTAAGGTTTTTGCTTGGTCATTAGCCTTCCAAGGCCTACCCTGCGAAGTCAGGTTGGCGAAAATGAATTTCACTTTTGGCTGTTGTGTGGTTTGTGGCAAAGAGGAAACAATAAAACATATTTTTTGGGATTGCTCTCGTACCAAAGCAATATGGAAAGGAATGGATGAAGTTATTACCTCTTTTTTGGGGGGACACCTCTGGTGGAGTATTGCACTTCTTGGAGATGTCAATGATTGTCCACCTCATTTGGTGGGGATCTGGCAAGTGGTGAGGGTCTCTATTTTGTTTGCTATCTGGAAGGATAAGTGCTCTCTTGTTTTTAATGTAGGTTCCATTCCTGTTACTAGCACTGTAAGTAAAGCTGTGAGTTGTATTTCAGATCAGGTAAGAATGTTTAGAGTAGAATTGTTAAAAGATCTGAAAGGAATTTCTGATTTATGCAAGTCAGAATGTTTATTGATGTTGTATAGACTTGCATAATTTTATTGTACTTTGGTTTTTCATTTATGAATTTATAAGAAGTATTTAAAAAAAAAAAAGATAAAAAGAAAAGGATAATAGTATGCAGGCTAAGGAAACTACACTTTTTGTGTCAGGCCCAAATAGTGTTCAAAAAGATTTGTTTGAATGTAAAAATTCTATTTTGTGAGTTCATGGTTGCATTCAAAATCAACATATTATTGTTCCCATTAACCTTAGTAGCAAATATAATTATATCAATATGTCTTTGACTAAAAGATTGTAAGTTCAAGCAAAGAAAATCAAAGACATAGTTTGAGGGTAAAAATGTTCAAATGTTTGAAGATTTGAAGCTCACCATGGATAAATATGTTTTACATTCAAATTTTCATGCTATTGAGATGAATGATGTAGATATTGTTCTTGGTTATCCTTGGTTGGATTCCTTGGGTACTATTAACATTAATGTGCAAAAGAAATTTATGAAGTTATGGTACCACAAAAAGAAGATAACATTGCAAGATATCTCTCAGTCTAAGGTGCAAGAATTAGGGAAAAACCAAGAAGTTATGGTAGGGAAGCAAGTTGCAGAAGTTCATGAAACTGAGTCTAAGGAGGATGTAGTAACAGAGATCAAGGAAGAAGCAAAATCAGAATCCACAGACAAATTCAAAGATGGGAGCTTGAAAAAAGAACAAGATGTTGAAGAGTCCAAAAGGGTTGAATGTCGGGCTAAAGTTGGAGTATATATCCATCCACACCACCATGAGAGGCAACAATCATGGAGACAGGGCTTGAGGCAGCAGAAGAACAATGAGGAACATACAAGGAACCAAAGGAGCCAAAACTTTGGATATGCTATCGGTCATAACAACAAGAATCAAGAATGGTGGTGAGTGCTATGATTGGAGGTTGGCTCAAACAATCTGGTACTGAATTGGCACTCCCTTTCTTATGCTTGATGATCAAATGAAATTGTAGGGGATATGTGGCCCACTTTTGATGTCTTTCATTTCATAGC
The DNA here is from genome assembly GCA_028583015.1 of Wollemia nobilis. Classification (NCBI taxonomy): domain Eukaryota; kingdom Viridiplantae; phylum Streptophyta; class Pinopsida; order Araucariales; family Araucariaceae; genus Wollemia; species Wollemia nobilis. The sequence goes on along the minus strand of JAQPPZ010012789.1, from coordinate 40,919 downwards.
TTACTCTGTGTCAAAATGAACTCCAAAGGTTTGCGGTTTGTATGGGTGATGGTTTCCTTGCCCAAGATGTAGTGCTTCCATTGTTTACATACTTGGACAATGGCATAGAGCTCTTTCTTGTATGTGGGGTATTTTTGAACTACTTCAGTGAATTTTTGATTGTGACAAGCAATTGGATGCCCATGTTGTGTGAGAAAAAATCCCAATGCGTACTCTGATGCATCAGTCATTACCTCAAAATTTTGATGCAGATCAGGTAGGGAAAGTGTAGGAGCTAAACACAATTGGTCTTTCAACCTCTCAAATGCCCTCTGTTGTTTGTCTTCCCAATGGAACTTGGATTTGACACCTCCTTTGGTCACTTGATATAGTGGCCAAGCAATGTCTGATAAGCCTAATACAAATCTTTGATATAAATTGGCAAGACCTAAAAAGCTATGAAGCTCTGGTCTTTGGGGTAGGCCAATCTCTAATTATATGAATCTCTTTATTAATAATATACCCAAGGTATTGAATCTTCGTCATGCCAGATGAGCATTTCTCCAGCTTAGCATATAGCTCGTGTCTTCAAAGAATTTGAAGTACCCACATGTTGCAAATGTTCCTCCCATGTCTTACTACAAATGAGAATGTCATCTAAGTAGACTACCACAAATGAGTTGGTGTAGGGATGTAGGATTTCATCCATCATCCTCATGAATGTGGAAGGTGCATTGGTCAAGCCAAAAGGCATAGCCAACCACTCAAATAAACCCTCATTGGATTTGAAAGCAGTCTTCGTTACATCAGTTGGATCTATGGGTATATGATGATAGCCAAATTTGAGATCAATTTTGGGGAAGAACTTTGCACCATGAAGCTGGTATAGCAACTCATCTGTTCAATGGAGTGGATAGTGGTTCTTCTCAATAATTTTATTCAAAACTCTGTACTCAATACAAAGTCTCCATGTTCCATCTTTCTTTGGATCCAAGACAATTAGACTACCACATGGTGAAGCACTTGGCCTAATGTTCCCCTTTTGATTCAATTCTTGGATTTGCATCCTGATTTTATCATTTTTAAGGACCGGTCTGTGATAAATATGCACATTAGGGAAAGTCAAACCAAGAACTAAATCAATGGAATGCTTTCCTTCATAATGAAGTGGAACCCTCCTTGGTAACTTGAACAAGTTGTCATATTCTGCAACAATTTGGTCCATCTACTTCTACTGTGAAGTGCCTACGATTGATGTAGCAATGATCCTCCATTTGCTTTGAGGCTTGATCATCAATAGAATGAATTTTCCTTTTTTGGCTATCATATTTTTGCATTGTTGAGCACTAATTAAGGAAACAAAGGTAGAAAGAGATCCTTTTGCTTTCATGAAGCACTGACTTTGACAATGATGGCGACACTTCAAGGTTTAGAATCATAAACACCATGCCTCGTCCACATAAATGGTTGGCACAAAATCACATCACAAACATCCAAGGGCACAACATCACACAAAACTTCATCTTTGAAGGGCTTGATGGCATAAGAGAGGAGACATTTTTGAGTGACATGAATGTCTCTTCCCTGTTGTAACCATCCAACATTATATGATTGTGGGTGTGGTGTGACAGCAATTCAAATCCTTTACAATATGAGCAAAATCAGATTCTTTTGACTTCCACTATCAACAATGAAATGTAATGGCTTACCCTTGACCCATATTTGTGAGTGAAACAGGTGTTCCTCCTCTTATGACTCCTATGGTGTAGCATGTGTGGCAATGGTCATATTTGGTTTGACTTCCATGATTCGCTTCCCTCTATCTTCAACCTATGGATGTGGAGGTAGTGGTGCGGTGGATGTAGAGGGTTGCGCTCGTAAATAATGATTGCATTGCTCCACATTCCTCCCTTGAATGTCGGTTGCTCTTGTGATAGTCACACTATTTTCCGTCTTGGCCTTTGAGGGATTCTTTTATTGGGAGTCTTTTTTAGCTTCCAATTCTGATTTTGGGGCTGATCCTTTCTATCCTAATTCTTTGGAGAGTCACTCTTGCCTTTCTTTGGTTGGTATTTAGTGTTCTATTATCTATTATTCTCTCTTCTATTTTTGTTTTTGTGCTTTTGCTCCAATTTGACAAGTTTATATGCCTCTCCCAATGTCTTGAATTCGAAGAGGTCCATGTCCTCTCGGATTTACCATTGCAGCCCATTGTGGTACTTAAGGATTTGATGCCTTTTGGTATCTTGAATTCCTAGTTTTGCTACCATGGAGTGGAAAGCATAAGTCTAATCTTGAACAAATTGATTTTTACCTTCATGCAATTGTTGCCATCGCTTATATTGGTCTTCATAGGCTCCTATGGGATAGTATTCTTTCTTGCGGCCTCCATGAAATAATCCCACGTGAACACTACTTCATCTTCATTCTATTTTGTAACCCTTTTACAATATCTTCCAACCAATTTTGAACATGTATTGAAGCTTTCAAGAGTTCAAATTGATTTTTTCACTATCGCTGAATTTATTTACAAGACGTATGAAGATAACTAATCCAACCAATTTTCTAGGGCATCATTAATTTTTTCTTCAAAAGTAGGAATATTAAATTCAATTGCACCTTAAAAGATATGGGAGCACTAAATGATGCTTGGGCATTGAGAGGTGTGTGGACGAGGTTGTAGAATTTGCAGCAAGGAGCCATTGAAGAATTTGAGCAAATTGATCCATCATCTCATTCCTCAATTTCACAAGGGCTTTGTTCAACATCTCCTTGAAAGGACCGATTGTCTTAGTGTTGTCTATTTTGGTTCTCACCTAAGATCGTTTGGAATCACAAGGAAGGTAATCGGAGGGGTCTCATGTCTGATACCCAAACTTTCAAGGTCTAGGTCTCGTGTTTATGGACATACACTCAAAAGACAGACCGCTTTGATACCACTGATTCGAAACTCAAAATTTCAACTAATTCAAAACTCAAAATTTTGAGTTAAGGAAGATCATGAAAGAGTGCAATTCAGAAATAACATAGTACAACAAATCAGAACATAGAAACATATGAGAAAAATAATGTAATGATTTTATTGCTCAGAACACGAGTACAATGCAAGCAATCTCATAGAAGAGATGTGAGGCTATAATTTTCATCTATTACTCATGCTTTTTACAGGCAAGGGTGCATCTCTCTTTATACAATATTGGTGTGTTGGAAATCCATCGTATTGAATATGGAAGGTCACCCATATGAAAATGCGTGGTTCATTTCCATGAGTTAGAAGGTCACCATATGGAAATATGGTGATTCACCTTCCATAAGTTACAAATGCATATTAAATGAAATTACATACATATGAATTGTCCTTTTGTGTTTGTCTTCTACGGGTGACTCCGGATGGAAACGCCCCACATCATCTAGTTTGGATGGAAGCAAGGTCACTAGATAGCGCACCCACAGTTTGTCAGGGTTTCGAACTAGCGCTGGTCAGAGACATCGTGGACTTCTTTAGCTCCAGTACTTCGGCCTCGACTATTAGGAGAGATTAGTTTTTGGGGGGTTCTTGGAGATTGCCCTTCCTGGGCTGCTCGCTTCCCCCTCCTCTCTCTGTTATTATTGGCGCGCACTCCTCTCTTCTGACTGTAGCCCTTCCCCCATCTGCTCTCCCTGTTCTTTTCCCTTTCTCTTTGGCCTGGTTGTCGGGTTTCGTCTTGTATTTATCTTAGTTCTTTTCTTTGTTGGGCTTTTTAGCCTACTAGTTGGCAGTCATTATTGTCCTTATAGTCCCTTGGGTCTTATTTTGGCCCATTGCGGACATTAATAATATTTCATTTCATCTCATTTCATTTCTACTGATGTGTCAACATAGCTAGAGATGCATTTTGGCTACGAAAATATAAAATTACCATTTTTAGTAAGTATTTTGTTTTGCATTTTTGAGGGTCTTTGGAGCGTTTTTTCCACGACAACTCTGTCTAGCTTGCTGAAATTGTTGTTCTTTCTCTAATCTTTCAAACACTTATTGAATGGATCAAAATGAAGTCCCAAGCACACAAATAGCCCCTAACAATGCAATTATGATTTAAAAAATAGATTTTCAAGCATTTTCGTGCATAAAGCCATGCCTCAAAAAGGTCACATGCTTGGATCAGGATGACTCATGGAAGAGCTAGTTGAAATTTGGAGTTAGCAAAAGATTGGAGGTTGTAGGAACCTTACAAATTCACACAAAAGATGGAAAGAAAAATATTTGAATCTCTTACTTCACACTAGGCTTGAAGCACAATTTGATGAGTGTGGGGCACAACTTATAGATAAAGATAACTTTATTAATGTCCACGGATGGCCAAAGCAGGCCAATGGGACTCATTGAAAAGAGTTGTTAGAATGCATTGTAGTAACCAAAAAGTACTACAAAAGAAAGCTAAACTAGAGTAAAGAATCTAATGTTAACTACATCGAAGTGGAACAACTGTATGGCATAAACTTACAACCTCGAGGGTTAGCCAAATTGGATAAACCCTAACATGCTAAAAGTAATGATGAAGAGAGGGCTAGAAGTTGAGGTACAATAGAAATTGAAAGGAGCTATGGTGTATCCAAGTGTCAACATTAATCTAGAGTAGTGGGAGGTAAAGTAGAAGCACAATTGTCATCATCACCAACTATCCCAAAAGGGCCCACATAGGATCTAATGATGCTTCAGGAGAATGGCAAAGATTAAGAGGGTCTGGTTGGATAATCCTAGGAGGACATGGAGTTCAACACCTCAAGACTCTTCTAGCATCCATGGTTGTGTAACTAATAGAAGAGGACAAGGAACTGATAAGTTGTGTTAATCTACAACTGCTTAGTATGTGCGGGGTGGCTGAAAACCGATGCCAAAGAACTCTATGTTAGATACCTATTACTGTATTTGATGATAATAGATAATTATTACACCTCACGAGAGGCTGAGAGAAGTTGAACAGTCAGAGATAAAGGTGAAGCATCAAGAGTCTCTTGAGACAACCAAGAGACCATTGTATAACTATATGTTTACAGATCTTTTGTGATTAACAGAGTGCAATAAAATTATCTATGTTTCATTTACCATCATTAGTATTAGTGCAATTTTTTCGAGTTCTTTAACCGTGATCCTACTGTGAATTTCTTCTAGCGTTGTCTTGATTGTCTGTTTTTTTTTTCCTTCAAATATCACCATTATTTCTTCCATCCACTATTCACATCCTTATATGAATCCAACATGATTTGGTTTCCTTTCAATTCCACATACGGTCCAGTTGTAGGGTGATAAATTATTTGAGGGGGGGCCAAGAAAAGTTCGGTTCTTGAACTGACTTGATTCGTGTCATAAAGACCGGTTTTTTGATAGCGGTCCACCCGCTGTTAAGAATACTATATGCCTCCTTGAACGTGAGCCGTTTGGGCCGGTCCTCGTAGATATAGTCTGTTTTTGCCTTCACTTGTTGGATTTTGTGGCTCTCATTTACCTCCAAAGTGATTGTTTCTCAATGTTGGCCTTCACATGGATCTATATTCTCAACCTTGAGATTGTAATTAATGGAGCTAGCATAGTTTGTCTAAGAGGCGGGATATCATTTTTTTTGAAGTCTATGCTCTAGCACAAGACTATGCATAGACCAGATCTTGGATTCCAAGTAGAGGAAGTTACTCTAAACTTCTAGACCGTGATAGTTACATGTGGTAAATTGGCCTGTGGAAACTGGTTAATGGAAAATTGGTTGATGTCTTCTCTTTGTTGAAAACTTCACTTGTTGGAGCCTTCTGTCTAGCCAGCTTGTTGACTAAGTCTTCCATCAGGAGTTGTAGCAACTTTGTGGAGTTGTACAAACTTCTCGAAGTTTTACGTTGTAAGAAACCGCCACTCCATTCAATTTCTCAAGACATCCCTTTCATTTTAGTCGTTTGTGTAGAGTTTTTTGCAGCAGCAAGCATTTTTGCAAGGGAAGCCCATACACTCCAATTTTTCGGGCACCAAAGTGATCTACGTAGACATCTACGACAGTTTTTTGGATCTTCCATAGGGTTGCTGTGGCACAGAGTATTGAAAATTGGTTCAACCTGTAATCCAAGAACTCCGGTGACTTGTGCGCCACGATGCTTTCTTCCAACAACTGAGTACGTGGCTGCATAATTTAGAAGGGAGGTGGAGAATCTCCCTGACCCGAAGCGAAGATAGCATGGACGACAAGACTCAAACCTAAGCGAGTAGATGGACACGTATGCAAAGAGGATGACATTATGTGTGACATTTTGAAGTTTGTGTTAGGAGATGGTGGCATGTGTTACGGAATTGATTTCTTGATGCTAACAAAGCATTGTTGGGCATTGAGGTGATATAGACCTTGCTTTATTTAAAAGGATAAAATTTGGTTTTCCATATAAAATATAGTAGAAGGATTGGCGTTGTGGGAGAAAATAAGATTTTTTTAAATAAAGGTTGAGGGGTCAAAACCCACTTAGACCAGACCATTTTATTTTATATATATATATATAGAGAGAGAGAGAGATAAAAAAATAAAAAAATAAAAAAAGAGAGAGAGGTTCATGTTTTTTTTAGTCAAGTATCTTCAAGAGGGCATATCCGTAGAGTCATATGAGCAAGAGTTTTTTATGAGTCAAAATATTTTTTCAAATCCATGTAAAGCATCTTATTTAAGTTAAATTATGTCAATGTGAGTTGTAAGGTGTGAATAGTCAATTCTTGGAGTGAGTGCTTTTCATAAACGTAAATTCAAAATTTATATTGTCCAACAATGTTAAGTTATTTTGTCTTTAGCATATAGTGTCTAAGTGTGAAAAGAGTCATAGTTCATAATTAGTCAAATATCAAAGGATTATATTGAAAAGATGCTATGGTCAATAAAAGTCAAGAAATAATGTGAGAGTTGTGTCATAGTGTGGTGAGGAGTCATTGTATTTTGGGAGTCAAAATAGTTTGTAATTTGTCAAAAGAGCTCAGTGTTGTGTTTTCTTTTAAAAGGTTAGTCTATGGTCAAGAAGCATTGTACACATCAAATACGTGCTTTAGCACACTATTCAGTATAAACAACACCCCTAGCTTGCATTTGTAGGTAAAGCTGTCATGTTAAGCTATTGTGTCTATAGCCTAATAAAGCTGCCATAACAACGTCTAGGCATTGACCCTATAAATTGTCGGGGAGAAATAAGGAAATCATTTGTTGTGTTATTCTTTTCCACTCCATTTTTTACCCTATTATTGTTAGATGTAAATCTTGAAATTGAGAAAATCCAAGTACATAGGGAAGTTACATCCACGTACAAGGATTTCTCTTTAAGCAAGTGTCATTGATAGGGAGAATCACTTTCCGTACTACCTTGGTACTACATATCTTTCTCTCACGTACGACCGCATATATCAAGAGGACTAGCTTCTTCCACGTACCGATAGATTTATAGGAAGAGCAGGTATATAAAAATGAAATGAAATATTATTAATGTCCGAGGTGGGCCCAAATAAGACCCAAGGGACTATAAGAAGGACAATAATGATTGCTAGCTAGCAGGCTAAAAAGCCCTACAAAGAAAGGAACTAAGATAAATACAAGATGAAACCCGAAAAACGGGCCAAAGAGAAAGGGAAAAGAAAAGAAAAGGGAGAGCAGAGGGGGGGAGGGCTGTAGTCCAACAGAGAGGAGTGCACGCCAAGAAGAATGAAGAGAGAGGAGGGGGGAGGGTTTGGTATATCGGATTGGTGGTATATTGAAAGGGGGATCATTTGGGAGACATAAGAAACCCCTCACCATTGTGTTGAAGAAAACAAATTCTAAAGACTATAAGAAGAAGCGTTCATATCACTTGACTAAATGGGAAAGGCAAAGAGAAAACAAGCCAAGAAGCAAGTTGAAGTTCAAAAGTGTGCGACACTAGATAATGATATTTATTTCCAAGAAGCTAGTGAAGGTGGAGAGAAGCAAGTTGAAGTTCAAAAGTGTGTGACACCAAATAAAAATATTTATTTCCTAGAAGGTAAAGATCTTTATGAAGATGGAAAATTCTTAACACTAAGGAGTTGCTTGTGAACAATTCTCAAAGAAGCTGATTCTTGTGAAGATCATTTTGAAAATAGTGTTACATTCCTTATGGATGTTGTGAAGACAATATACATGACATTAATCACTCTTGACATCTTAAGCGTCAAAAGAAAGGGGAAACAAATGAAAGATTGAAGATCAAGCCCTTGATGGCAAATGTTTGTTGTGATACAAGCGATCTTATCCAAAGGACAAATTTCGCTTATGATACTAATGATTTGAATATTGTTGGTGATAGTGGTGTTGAGAACAAGCCTATGATGAAAAATGTTTGTTGTGAGTCTTGTGACACAAGCGACCTTATCAAAAGGACAAATTTCGCTTGTGATACTAGTGATTTGAACATTGTTGATGATAGTAGTGTTCATGTTGAAGAGGAGCATCATGATCTCATACTCAATCTTGTTGATTATATTGGCCGTGACAAAGTCCATGTTGCTAAAGACCATAGTGATGATAAATAGCTTGGGTGTTTGAACATTGTTGGTGATAGTGATGTTGGCTATGATAAAGGTCATGTTGTTGAAGACCATAGTGATGATGAAGAGGTTGGGTGCTTTGAAAAGCACACCAAAGGTATTGGCTCAAAATTAATGAAAAGAATGGGTTATAATGGCAGAGGATAGGGAAGAAATGGGCAAGGCATAAAAAATCCCATAAAGCCAAATATAAGGCCTAATAATGAAGTCCTTGGTTTTGTCGATCAAACAGGAAGTGGTCAAACCCAATTTGTAAAAAGAGAAACCTATGCAAAGAATGAAACTCCTATAATAAATTTTTGCAGTCATTGTGGAAGATCCAAACATGTGACAACTAGGTGTTGGAATCTGCATCCTTGTGAGATTTGTGGAGGTAATAATCACTCTCAAAGCATTGTTGGCACAAAGATAAAATGGCCAACAAAATACATGTTAATTGTGGATGGATAAATGTGATAGAATGAGATAGAATGAAAGAAATGTTGAATGGATTTTACAAATAAGGTTTTGTCGAAGTTTGGTAGTTGAGAGAGACCACAGTTTATCAACTATAAGTTTCCATATTGAACAACAAAATCTTGGGATTCTTTAGGGAGGCTTAAAAACAAGATATGCATGATTTTTACATCGAAATTTATAGATGTGACCTGGGCTATGCTTGGAAAGGCTGCAATGAAACATCACCTGGAAGATTTTAAATGTGTGGTGGAAAGTGCCAATTTGCTAGCAGGAAAGCAACACCGAGCTGAGCTCAACACTCATAAAGCTAAAGGACCATTGGATGTCATACATACCGATCTGTACAGACCAATGCCAACCAGTTACAGTGGACACAACCACTTTCAACTCTTTGTTGATGATTACTCACGAAAGATGTGGGTATATTCTTGCCACTCAAATCAGATACCTTCATAAATATTGGCCATCATATTCGAGTCCTCCGTTCAGATCAAGGGGGGAATTATACATCCTAAGGAGTATAAATCTCCTTATCGTGAAAAAGTTTTAGAGCGAAAGCCAAGCCAGAGCCAGAGCTCAAGCCATAGCTAGAGACAGACCACAGTTTCATTTTACTACCCTAGGAAATAAAAGTTAAGGGGGGTAATAATTTATTGTAAAAGGTGCATTTTTGGCCATGACTGACACCTTCAAAAATTTGTTACACCAAATAATATAATAGGGGGAGATGTAAGATACCTATAATTTTTTTGATGATATTAGAAGATTATTATTTGATAATTAATTATTACACCTCATGAGAGGTTGAGAGAAGTTAAACAATCAGAGATGAAGGTGAAGCACCAAGAGTCACTTGAGACAACCAAAAGACTTACCATTGTATAAATATGTGTATAGATCCGATGCGATTAACAGAGTGTAGTAAAATTATCTATGTTTCATTTACCATCACTCTAGTCCTGTCCTACTACAAGCAAGAAGAAACAACTAAAGCCTTATTAGTGTATGAAGACAAGAGCGCACAAATCTATCATTAACATGTTGGAGAGTTGTAGCTTCAAATGAATGCTTATTACTCTCAATTGTAGAGATAGAGTGGAAGAATGACTACAAAGTGGTTTTTGAGAATAAGGAGTGCATCATCTATGACAAAGCAAATGGGAACCAAACTGTGGTTATTGTACCTATGATAAAGAACAAAATGTTTCCTTTGAAGCTTGGAGGAGAAGAGGTCAATTTGTGTCATACAATCATTGAGGACAAGAGCTGGTTATGGTACCAAAGGTATGGTTACCACAATTTCTAAAGCTTCTAGTTGTTGAATGCTGAAGGAATTGTCTGTGGACTGCCTTGTATAGAAGCAAGAAGTGAAGTGTGAATGTTGCACAATAAAAAAACATCATAGAGAGAGCTTTCCAAGAGGAAGAGCATGGAAAGCATCATATCCATTGTATAAGATTCATTCAGATATTTGTGGTCCAATACACACAATATTTGTGGTCTATTTTATCACTTTCATTGATGATTATACTAGAAAAACTTGAGCATATTTTTTGAAGAATAAGGGCTTCAAAGCCAAATTCAAGAATCAAATCATTAAGGTCTGATCGTGCTAGTGAGTATTTTTCCAAGAAATTCAGTCAATTTTGTGATGAGAAGACAATTGATAGGAGCCTACACACCTTAGCAAAATGCAGTGATAGAAAGGAAGGTTAGGATAATTATGGAGATGGAAAAAAGCATGGTACTAGCAAAAGGTTGGGGCAATCATTTGTGGGATGAAGTAATTGTAACAACAATGTACATCCTCAATAGAAGTCCCACAATTATAGTAAAGAATATGACTCTATAGGCAGACAAATTGACATGTCTGCATAATCAATGAATAAGTGCGTTGGAAGTCAAGTATGCGCACATTAAGAGTTTTGATATATTTGATGTTATAAAGTCGTGATGTAATATTGTATGTGACAATGTGTAATGTTAAGTGAAGTATTAGTTATGTACGGATAAGTCATAAAGTGAGTCATAAAATGAAATGTAAATGTAAGTCACATGCATGCCAAATGTAATTTAATAAAGTGATGAGGTGTCGAGCAGTTAGTAAGTTGGAGGATGCAACTATTTCCTTAGTTGTATAAATAAGTCCCTTCCCTCGTTCATTTGTGTTGTTGGCATGGTATTGAGGTTGGTGTTGTACATTGGCATTGCATGTGGTAGTAGAAGTTGGCTGTATCAGACATGTATTCGTGAGATACTTGTGTCGGGTCATCTAAATTCTGTTGCGGGCCATCTGAATGCTGTTGTAGACTGTCTAAATGTTGTTGCAGGTCGTCTGAGTTCTATTCCAGCAAATCTGAGTGTTGTGTCGAGCAGTCTAAATGCTGTGCTGGGCATCTGAACTGTTGTGATGGGTAGTCTGATATATGTTGTGTGCAGAGTGTATGCATTGTAATTGTAAGTCATTCACATTGTATATTTTGTTCATTTAAGTGGTAATGGAATTGTGTTGCAGTATGTTGTATTCTATTTCTATAGACTCCTCATGAGGCATGGTATGGAAAGAAGCTTTTAGTAAATCACTTGAGAGTGTTTGGTTGTTTGACTTTGGCTTATGTAGATGTTGAAGATAAAATAAGGAAGAAGCTAGATCTAAAGAATCAAACATGCATTTTTGTTGGTTATTCTATAGAAAGCAAGACATAGATTTTATGAACAAAGACAATGCATTTTGATGAGAGATGTGATTTTGATGAAGCGTGAGTACATGGATAGCAAGCAAAAAAGAATGAGAAGACAATAATAATTGCAGATGTTGGTATGTCACAAGTATCAAATGGAGGCACAAGCATTTCTTCAAAGACAAGCACAAAAGGGAAGGGAATATTACAATCACATCCAAGCTGTCAAATGTTAGATCATAATTGTGATAGGAGGTTCACAAGAGGCCAAGCACAAGTCCAAAGGCAAGAGGAACAAGAAGTTAATATGGTGAACTATGCAGTATTGTCCAAGATCGAAGTGGAGCCCTCAAGTTTTTAGGAAGCAGCCCAAAGCAAGGTATGGACCAAAGGCATGGAAAAAGGATTGAATGCAATTGAAAAGAATGATTCTTGGGATTTGTGTGAACTTCCAAAGAACAATGACATAATTGGAGTGAAGTGGGTGTTTAATACCAATTACAAAAATGATGGATCAATTGAATGGCACAAAATAGGGCTAGTGACAAAGGTGTATGCACAACAAATTGGCATAGATTATGATGAGACATATGGCACCTGTTGCAAGGCAAGACACAATAAAAATGGTCTTAGCCTTGGCAGCCCAAAAAAGATGGAGTGTACATCAACTTGACGTAAAGAGTGCATTCTTGAATAACAAGTATGAAGAAGTGTATGTGGAACAACTACAAGGATTTGAAGTGAAAGGTAAAGGACATGTCTAGTTGTAGAAAAAAACGTTATATGGACTCAACCAAGCACCAAGGGCATGGTCTTCAAGAATTGACGCATAATTTTAGAAGTGTGGATTTGTGAGAAGTAAGAATAAGCCACATTGTACTACAAAGAGGAAAGGAATGATATTTTGATTATTAATTTAGATGTTCTTGATCTAATTTTCATAGAATGTTCATTAAGAACAAAGCGAGAGTTCAAGCATGCCATAATGCAAGAATTTGAAATGAGTGATTTGTGTTTGATGCATTATTTTCTTGGCATGGAGGTACATCAAACAAATAATAGGATGTCCATTTACCAATCTAGATATGCACATGATATGTTGAAGAAATTTGACATGGAAAGTTACAAAGATGTTACTACCCCACTTGCAGAAGGTGAAAGAATGTGCAATGATGATGAAAGTGGGAGAATGGATGAGAGGAAGCATAGAAATTTTGATTGGTAGTCTTATGTACTTGACAACAACAAGACTAGATATTGCATATGCAGTCTCTTTGGTTTCAAGATTCATGGGTGATCCATTTGAAGATCATGTAACATCAGCTAAGAGAATTTTGAGGTATGTGAAAGGAACTTTAAATCATGGAATCCGTTATACTTCAACCAATAAGATTGAGTTGATTGGATATAGTGATTTAGATTGGGGAGGCTCATTGTTGATAGGAAATCTACATTAGGAAATTGTTTATCATTGGGCAATAGTTTGATAATTTGGAGTTCAAATAAACAAGAAATGATTGCACTCTTGACGGCAAAGGCAAAGTTCATAGCCAGCTACATCAACAAGCACACAAGTAGTATGGTTTAAGCAGATCCTAGAAGACTTGGGTGAAAAGCAAGAAAAACCAACTACCATTTTTTGTGACATCATGAGTGCAATTCAAATGACCAAAAATCCTTTTGTTTTTTATACAAGATCAAAGCATTTTGAGTTGAGGCATCATTTTATTAGAGAGAGTTCAAGAAAAGGAAGTTGAATTGAAATACTGCAATTCAAAATATCAGTATGCAGATATTTCTATAGAGGTAGTGGTGAAGAATCAGTTTATTTTACTTAGAAATAAAATAAAAATTTCCTTGTTCAGTCCCAAGGGGGAGAATGTTGGAAGTTGTGGTACTAAATGTGACAAAATTCAGAACATGACAAGACTAGGATAAAACTCAAAATAGGACAAAATTGGAGTTGCAAGTGAAAATAAAAAAAATAAAAAAATGTTCACCTTGATTTGGAGAGAATGTGAATCTTCAAGAGTCTCTTGAAACAACCAAGAGGTATTCTATTGTATGTAAATAAGTATAGTGTATTGTATTGAAGTTGGATGTATAAATTTGAAGAGTAGAAGTGTTTTTTTTTTTTTGGTGCAAATTTGGTTTTTCATCATTTTTTCTTCCAATGTTGCGTTAATCTCTGATTTAGAGTACCACCACATCCCACAGAAGGTATAGCCTCCCAAAGGGCATTTTTATTGACAAAGGAAGCAAAATCCAACATTGAGATAGACCTGTTGACAATTCCGTCACATTTTGTCAAGGGGTAAAATTTTTGAAATGTTGTTCATTTTTGTGTTGAATTCTCCTTCTCCACGTTTTGTTTCCTTTGCTCTTTTGTCTTTTTATGGCACCTCAGTGCCACCAGTATCCGCCTTCTAGCAGCCCCATGTCCATTTCAGATGCATCGACAACTTCGCTGCCAAAAAACAGACACAGGGAAGCAGCTTCGCTGAGGAAAACAGAAAAAAGCCCAGTTCGAACTTGAAAATTTGCTAAGGCATGAGGGGCACTTCGCTCACAATACTGCCGAAGTTGCCACTTCGGGCAATATGGCTACGAACCTCCCAATTTTTGGCTTTGTTGTAAAAGTTCCAAGGCAGCCAGGTTGCCTCGCCAGAAAAATTGCCGAAGTGCCACTTCGGCCCACTCCTCCAGCGAACCACCTTCAAATAGGCGCCAGTTCAGGCCTAAACCTAGCGAAGCAGTCACTTTGGGTGTAAACCTCACCGAACCTCCACTTCGGCCACAACATTGGCGAGGTTTCACTCGAATAAGTGGAAAAATATTCAAAGGCAACAGGGGCACTTCGCCGAGAGTTTGGCCGAACCAACACTTCGGGAATCAATTGCTGTGAAGTACCAATCCAGAGCGAAGTGCAAGTTTGAAAGATAGATGTTTTGCCACACTTCATCGTCAGCAGCCAACCACTTCAGGCAAACTTCCTGCCAAACTGCCACTTCGGACCTCTTCTACAGCGAACCATCCATTCCCTGCGAAGTGGTAGAGCGAGGAGTTTGCTACTTCGGCCAGATCCTAATTAGGTGCCCACTTCGCCCAACCCTCCTGGCGAAGCTACTCCTTGGGCCCGATTTCAGCGAACCACCCCCAGTGAGGGCATTTTTGACATGGGCAATTTTGTCTCCTCCTCAGACCTTCACTTCGGCTCGATTTTCTTGCGAAGCTACACTTCGGGAGCAAACTGGGCGAACCTCCAATTGTGATTCAGGCCAGATTTTTAGCGAAACTCCTCCTAAGCCGCTCCTAACACCGGTGCTACTCCCGAGGGGCACGCATTCAAAAATGGGGTATGAATCCAAGACACTTTCGTGGCGCATAAATGCAAATTTTCTGCCTAAGGTGGCCCTGTAACCAATTGTAGTAATTAGATGGGAGGTTTCGTTTGCAAAAAGCGGCCGAGCGTCAATTTTGAGCCGCTCTAGCGTCCTTGTGCGTCTAGTTCATTAATGGCTCAGAGGGAGGGTCCTCTATAAAAACCCATGCATTGTAATGAAAAAAGGGGGAGAACATATTGCTAGAAAACTGCTGTATTTGAAACTTTTGCATCAATACTGAGGAATCTTGGCTTCAATTCTGTGTTTTCTTTGTATGACGCCTCTGGCAGGTATTTCTATACATTTCATTTATTTTTCTGATTGCTGTAATTCTGCTATTTGGATTTAGGCATTGGAGGATAGATGAACCTGGAATCCTTTCAGGGGATACATAGGGAAAATTAATGCAGTATTGATTTCTGTTCATTTTCTGTATTGATAGCTGTTGGGTTAAATATAGATGAGTTATTGTGCTGCTTGTTCTTTCCCACTGCACTATTAAGCTATTTACATTTCTTTTTGTACTCTTTTAATCTCTTTCCTGCACTCTTATATTGAAAACCCCAAGTAGTTAGTATAGGAGCCGGCCATCTTTGGAGATTGGCACGGGAGGCATCTCGGCCTTTCAAGGTTGGTCCGGGTCTAGGGCGCGTGTGCAAACCAAAACCCTTTCCTGTGGCAGATCCGTGATCAACAGTTTCTGGCATGCCCGGTGGGACCAGACAGTTTCACCTTGTGAACGGTACTGAGAACTGATGCTCGTCTCAGTGCTGTAAGTTTCGAGCATCTGGCGACTCTGTCCAACGCAGATACCTCCAAGTCTCAGAGACCGGTACTAAAATATTAACGCCTTCATGCGTACGAGATGGAGAGTTAGGAACACCGGAGAAGAAGCCGAGTTTTACGAGCTTGACATCGACGCCTTTGGAGAGCGTCCTAGGCTAGTCAGGCCGAATGTCTCTCTGAACGAAGGGTCATCACAAGAAGCTGTCGTTGATGAGCAAGGTCTAACCTCAGATAGCACAACGACCAGCGTCCCTCCAAATCCCCGAACTCTCCAGACCACCAAGGCGCCACGGTTTTGCTTGGCAATCAGTTAGGCGCTTCAAGTGCTCCTGTTCGGCCGAACCTGCTGTTACCCCCTCTAAATCAGCCAAATCCGAACGCAAATATGGCACAACCACCCCCACATCAGCAGCAGCTTGTCGCTAGGCTGTTTCCAGCCTAGAATTCCGCAGGTCCGTTGAATCTAGCAGGGCAAGCCCAAATTCCGACTACTGCTTTAAAATATATACCCACGTACGATGGTATTGGGAAAACAACTAATGAACACATCCAGGACATTGCTTCTCTGGTTGCACTTCACAACATCACAGAAGAGAATGTTATGGTCCGGATGTTAGTTTTATCCCTCCGGGGAAAACTTCTCTATTGGTACAGATCCCTGCCACCCGACACTATCACCGGGTGGGATCAATTGGCGGGACAGTTAATGAGAGGATTTAATGAATCGGCGGACCCTTCCTCCCTACTGCATCAGTTCACGTCTATCCAAAGGCACCCACAAGAGGAGATAGCTGATTTCAATGTCAGGTTCGCCCGGACTTGGCAAAGAGTACCCGTCGGCCTGCGGCCAACTGAGGAGCAAGCAGCCTATTATTACCTCAGGGCTTTCAATTCTGATATCAGTATGGTTATCAGATTCTCCAACATCAACACCTTCCCTGAGCTGTATGAGTTGGCTCAAAAGGCGGAAACGGACCTGATCGCCATCGGTAAGCTCCCACCTAGAATGTCGGCACCGATATTCCCTGATTTTCCTCAGCCGCAACATCCTAGCGCCGCTGCCCCGCAGCCTTCAACGTCTCCCACATACCAGATTCCGCCCTGGAATCCGAATCCCGCACCAACTGTCTCTCAATTTTCCGCTCCGCAAGTGCATTTCCCCGCGCCTCGAGTACCACAACTCCCGGCCCCTCCACAGTATCCAGCATTACCTCCGCCACCACAATATCCTGCGTTGCCTTCGACTCCGCCGATAGCCCCATTACCGCCTCCAGCATTACCAGCACCTGCGGCTGCCAATGTGCAAGTCAAGCTATTACAAGAAGTACAGTCCCTGAACTCCACTGTGAGGACACTGTCCAATGATATGGCTGTCATGAAAAAGAAACAAGCGCAGCAAGAGTTCTTGCCAAGAAGACCCTACCCTCCTCCGGCGCTCACAAAGGACCAAGCAGCTCATCTCGGCAGACCTCCTGCGAGGAATGCTGCTATTAATGAAGAGTCGAGTACCTCTGATTATGTGCACTGGTGTTCCACGTGCAACGACCCACATGGGGAGGATACTTGTATGTTACATCAGCACTACGCTCAAACGCTGGCAGGCAGCACCTCTGGTGACCAAGTCAACATGATTAGGGAGGCGGATCATAATCTCGTGATCTCAGAAGAGGAGCAAGTCTCAATCCTTACCAAGAGTGGGAAAAAACCAATCGAGGTAGACGCGGCCCAAATGGGACCCCTGAAGATGTATATTCGTCGCGAGAAGGAGCAGCCTCCGGCTAAGGCTCCTGATAAAATCCCCCAGCCACCGCCAGCAAAGGAGAAGTCCCAACAAGCTCCAACAGCTCAACCACCGGTTGAAACCAGGGAGCAAGCCAGGGAAAAGCTCAAGTACCCGTCATTAACAAAGCGGCAAAGGGTCGAAGCTACGCAGCAATATTGCACTAAGTATGAGGCCGTGAAAGAGCCAGAGGTGCCCACTACCACAACATACAACATTGTTGATGAGCTAAGGAAGACTCCTGCCAAGATCAGCCTCTATGATGCCCTGCAACTTCCAGGACAAGTGGACCTGTTACAAGAGTCACTGAAATCAGCAAAGGCAGGAAAGTCAACACAGCCTGTCCTAGCCCAGACCTTGCCCACTTTAGTTACAGGAAAAAACAGACCTTCCCCATTCTATCTGTCTCTTCAAATGGAAGGATGGATTGTTCACAACTGCATGATTGATTCCGTTGCGGCAACCACTGTCATGCCAAAGGCAGTTTGCGAGGAGATTGGCATGGAGTACACACGAAGCAGCCAGGGCGTTCTTCAACTCGATGGCACTCCCGTGAAGACGGTTGGCGTCATCAAGGATATACCCATCCGACTGCACAAGGTACCTCAGATTGTAGTAATACAGGAGGTGGTAGTTGTCGACCTAGAACCATACTTTAGCATGTGCCTCTCAAGGGAGTTCACAGCTAAGCTAGGTGGCTATCTCTCTATGGATTACTCGCACCTAGAAGTTCCATTCAGAGGAAGGAAAGTCAAGATCTACAACGAGAAGCCCTCTACATTTCTCGTCGAGAAGATGGCCGAAGAGGAAGAACACGATGATTCAGTTCGCTTGATGACTGAGGAATCAGAACAGGTGGACCTAGTGGAGGAGTCTTTGGGAGAGCTATGTATGGAGGATGAATTTTCCTTGACTGATTTTAATGCTATGATCGAGACAGAGATGGGATGTTATTCTATCACTAAGCCCGAGAGGTCCACGAAGTCGGTGTAAGAGGGCAAAGACCCTGCCTTGAATGAGCTATGGAAACTATTTTTTGATGGCGCTCGATGCAAAAATGGTGTCGGGGCAGGAGTACTCCTAGTTTCACCCTCCGGAGAACAAAAGGATTATTGTTACAGGCTTGCCTGGAGCTGTACTAACAATGCGGCAGAATATGAAGCTCTGTGCCTGGGATTGAAGAAGGCTGAGAAGCTGGGGATCAAACAACTCCAGATTTTTGGAGATTCAGAACTGGTCTGCAAGCAAATCACTAACAAGTGCATCTCCAAAAAGCACTATCTCAAGGCGTACCGTAACAGGGTATGGGACCTGCTGGAGTGTTTTGAATCACTGAATGTTCAATCCATCCCGCGAGAAAAGAACAGGCATGCGGATATCTTAGCGTCTATCGGGGCCAGATACTCCCCAACTGATGACATGATGCAGAAACCCAAGGCGGTGAGAACCATTTACAGGCCTTTTGTGCCTGATAAGGACACCCACTGGCAGGTGTTCGACAGTGACGAGCAGATCGTCAACTTTCTAGTCCAAGAAGCAGCCACCATTGAAGGTAGAAATCCTGATGACGAGGAATATGAAGGATTAATACAGTTGAAAAACAACCATGTCCCAAAAGGACTATTCACTTTGGAAAGCCTGTTCGATCAGAATGACAGGGCAATCTTTTCACAGGATCAAAGTGGATGCAAGACAGTACCGGGACCTCGAACTTGAGCCAGGAAAGGTAATCAAAGTCGGAACGGATTGTACTCTGGAAGAGCTGGAGCAGATTCGGTCTTTATGCAAAAAATATCCAGACATCGTAGCATGGTGCTATCAGGACCTGAAGGGTTATGACCGAGAGGTCATCCAACATACAATTGAATTGCAAGAAGGGGTCAAGCCCTGCAGGCAGAAACAAAGGCCTGTTAACCCGAAGATAGAAGTCCTGATGAAGGCCGAACTCTTGAAGATGCTCGAAGCCAAAATTATCTACCCGATAAAGCATTCCTCCTGGGTTGCCAATTTGGTCCCTGTCAGAAAAAAGAACGAGGATATTCACCTGTGCGTCGACTTCCGCAACCTGAATCATGCCTCTTTAAAAGACCACTACCCGCTCTCGCAGATCGATCAGATCCTCCATGTAGTGGCAGGAGCACAACGCTTTTCCCTCTTGGACGGATTTTCGGGATATAATCAGATCTGGGTGAGAGACGAAGACCAATATAAGACATCATTCACCATCAAATGGGGGACGTTCGCCTATCAACGTATGCCATTCGGTTTGTCAAACGCGGGGGCCACGTTCCAGAGGGCCATGGACTTGGCGTTCAGCGAATTATTGAACAAAATCATCGTCATCTATTTAGATGACATGACTGTGTTTTCACATAGGAGAGAAGATCACGCCTTCCACTTGCGGCAGGTATTCGAAAGATGTCGAGAGTTCGGCATATCTATCAACCCGAAGAAGTCTGTCTTCGCGGTAAAGGAAGGAAAACTGCTAGGCCATGTCATCTCAGAAAGGGGGCTTGTTGTTGACCCTGACAGAGCAGAGGCGCTCCTTAAGCTCCCGCTTCTAGTAAACAAGAAAGGGCTGCAATCGTTCTTCGGCCAGATCAACTTCGTAAGGAAATTTATCCCTGATTTCGCCCAAGTCATCAAGCCGATGGCCGAGCTCTTGAAGAAAAACGTTGAGTTCGTCTGGACAGAGGAAAGAAAGAAGGCATTTGAAGAAATTAAGGCTCGAATCGCCCAGGCACCTGTGCTAGTTAACCCGGACTACTCCAAAGACTTCATTCTTTATGCAGTCGGGGAACCTGAAAGCTATGCAACAGTCCTAACACAAAAGGGAGATGACGGCGAAGAACGCCCGATAGCTTTCTTGAGCCAGGTGATTCAGCCCCATGAGGAAAAGTATAATTTTATCGAGCGTCAGGTACACGCGGTTATGAGGTCCCTGAGGAAGTTCAGACACTTCGTTTCCCAAAGCAAAATGATGGTATATGTTATTCACCCGGACGTACGAAGTTTCATCATTCAGGGAGAGATGGGTAATAAGAGAGCCGGTTGGGTCAACAAAATACAAGAATTTGATATTGAGGTCCGACCCACCAAGCTGATTTGTGGCCGCGCATTGTGTCAGGAATTGGCAAGGAGTATTGCCGCCAAAGTGACGACATGCCAATGGGATGACCCGGTGGTAGAGAGCAACCTTGCCTATCAATCCGCAGGTGATGATGATTGGACAGATGAGATAATCCAATATTTCAGCACTGGGAGATGTCCAGATCACCTAAATGCCTCACAGAGAAGGAGGTTTAGATTGCAGTCCCGCCGATATGTCCTGCACCTCGAGGGGCTGTTTTTTAAGAACATCGATGGTGTTCTCCTGAGATGCATCAGGGGAACTGAAAAGGGGAAAATCCTCGATGAATTCCATTCTGGAATGTTGGGAGGCCATTTTGCAGGAAGGCCTACAACCTTAAAAGTTATCAAGGCAGGCTATTATTGGCCCACTGTCTTTGCTGACGCTTCTACAGTCTGTCGAAAGTGCGAGCAATGCCAGAGATTTGCTGGCCGGAGTAAAAACGCCCCAATGCCTCTCCAACCGATACAAGTCGAAGCACCCTTCCAGCAGTGGGGATTGGATTTTGTAGGGGTAATATCGCCGAATTCTTCAGCGGGGCACAAATTCATTTTGACCGCCACAGATTATTTTACCCGGTGGGCTGAAGCGGTGCCCACAAAGCATGCGGACCAGGAGACAGTCATCACATTCTTGGAGAGTTTGATAACCCGCTTTGGGGTTCCAGAGGCGATCGTGACAGATAATGGCCCAGGATTCATAGGTGCCAAAATCAACGAATTTGCCTGCAAATATGGGATCTATCTTAAAGCTACATCTAACTACTACCCGCAGGGCAACGGGTTAGCTGAATCGACAAACAAGAATTTGGTGAAGATCCTAAAGAAGCTCCTGGAGAAGAACAAAAGAACCTGGCACCTGCTCTTGGATCAGGCACTGTGGGCTGATCGTATCTCTGTTAAAAAATCAATTAAGACTTCGCCGTATGCATTGGTCTATGGAAAAGAGGTTGTTTTGCCTACCCATGTTGAGATGCCTGCACTCTGGATGCTAGATGACGAAAGAGGGGAGCTAGATCCCATGGACGCCCGACTAGCTCAGTTGCTGCAGCTTGAAGAGGACAGAGAGAAAGCTTATGAGGCTTTCATGAAGCACACTGAGACTACCCGGAACTGGTTTAAAAAGAAAGCCACTGCTCGCACCTTCCAAGTTGGAGACTTAGTGCTGAAATGGGATGCATGGAAGGCAAAGCCAGGAAATCACGACAAGTTCGATGCCTTCTGGGAAGGCCCATTCAAGATTTCCCGGGTTAACCAGGCCAACTCTTTCATCTTGCAAGATATGGTGGGTCATACTCTACCCATCCCAGTCAACGACCTTCATCTGAAGGCCTTTCACCATTGAAAACGTACCATAAGGTTCCGCCCATGTATATAGTCTTCATCTCTTTTTTTTTTAGTTATGTTCGCATGTACATATTTGTTCCAGTTTTTTTTTAGAACTAGAAGCAGAACTACAGCTAGTTCGTAGTTTTCGCTGCAAGGTAAACGCGTTTTGGTCGAACGGGCCGAGCTTCGCCCGATGCCTAAGGAAAATGATGCACTTCGGCCAAATTCGAGCGAAGCAGTCGCTATCGGCAGATATACAGCGAGGTTCACCTAATACCCGAAGCGGAGGTCAAGAGAAAGGGCGACCCCAATCGAGAAAAGTCTCCCTTCAATGACGAAGACGGGAAAATCATGGAAGCTTCGTGTCGTGTTAAGCTTCGCATCGTGGAGGCAGCGCTTCGCTATCCTTCGGACCCAAAACAAAGGTTCCCGCAGCCCTGAGCCAAAAGAAAGGAGTAAAGGGACGCTTCGCTCAATCGCCGGAAGCAGTTGAAGCTTCGCCAACCTTCGGGCTGAAGTGGTACTTCGGCCGTATCGCTCCGCGAAGCAACAGGTTTAAAAGGGTCAACGTGAAGTATGCCCACGGAGGTAAATTCAACGACCAAGCACTTCGCTCGTCCCGGGATTTAGAACCCACTTCGGGCGTAAAAATTGTCGAACCTCCGGTTACTCCGAGTCGTGGCGAAGTGATATCATTCGCACAAAGCGCTAGGAAATGTGCGAGGGCCCACTTCGGGCGCCTCAATGGCCGAAGTAGAGCTTCGCTCAACGTTCGGCCGAAGCGCCCAGTTAATAGCCGTAGGAGGATGAATCATATTTAGAACGCGCCTTGGAATGCGTGCAAAATGGCGGCCCTTGTTAAATTCCCAAAGTGCGCTAGTTAATCGAAGGGTATGGGCTAATTAACTAAATATTTTTAAATTTTTATTTTTTATAAAAAAATTCATTTTTAACATTTTTAAATTTAATTATATTTTTTCTTCTTATTTTTCTAAGAGAACTTATTATCTTCCACTTCCATGCACAAACTTTTTAATCCAATCATAATTTCTATGGCTTATCTCTCCCCTCCACCTCATTATAAATGAACAATCCAACCAACAACCCCTTGTTTACTACAATAATTTCCCCTTTATTCGGACAATCGTGGAATAGGGAACAAGAAAATGGTCAAAATCTAAGTGGAAAGCATGATTGGAAATTGAAGGGTTAGTCCACCCTATTTGACTCGTTCCTTCACCATAGGCGGACCTGGGATAAAGGGATAAAGTTTGACAAATTATGCATTCGAGTTTTGTTGGAAATCCTCAAATTTCAACTTTGTCTTATAAATAAATCTCCCCTCACGGTTGAGGATATATATAGACAGACATATGAAGAAATAGGGATAGAGGGATAGGAGATAGTTATTAGGATAGTCTTTGTAGCATCACGAATTGGTTTTTTGATCGTATGAGTTTGATGGAATAAAGTGATTCTTAGATTTTATTGGCATTTGATGGTTGATAGTGCACATTTAATTTGTATAATTCTTCACCCTCTTCGGTTCGAGCAAGGGCCACTTGCGGATGGGGGGGTGACAAAAAATTTTGCTGATTTCTTGGGTGCCTTTTTGATTAGTTTTTTGGCCTAGTTTTAGAACTGTTTGGAATAGTGTTCAACATTTATAGGATTTGTTTTTTTTTGTGTTATTCTCGTTTTGATGTTAATTTATTTTGTTTAGAACATGCTGATAATTGTAAACTTTGTAATTAGTTGACTTTTGCGTGTGTGTTTCAATTGAATTTACTTTTCCACTTTCAATTTAGCAACATTTCACTTCTGTTATTTAATTTTCATTTCTTGCAATTTTGATTGATTTGATTTCCAACTAGGAGTTAGAGGTCCCCCCCCCAAACACTAATTGATCCATAATAACTGTTTCGATGAACTAATCTTTAACCTGTTGGAGCCTTCTTTTGTATATAGCCTTGGACACCGCCCTGGATTGACACACATAATGATTAAATGATGAATGAACAACGACACTCATCAAAGGGGACGGTGCACATCCCAAGGGGAGTTAGTTAAGCTTAAAACTCGTGCCTTGGGGAATGATAACGAGGATATTTAAAATTTCAAGGCGGAGTGAGATCCCAAAGGTACTCCGGGCCTCGCAGACAGCGCTAAACCACCAACCAAGGAAGCAATGCAATCCGCTTACGACCAATTTGGGCATTTATTTCCCGTAGGTGCCATTAATGGGGTGGCTCCGGCCCCCTGTTTATAAAAGAGGGATGCACCTCCAACAAAAAATTGTTTACCTTCTCGCGAATTGCTCACTGGATTGCTGGGACTCTGTCGAGACTGGAGTGCTACAGCGATTTTCGCTATAGCACTTGTATTTACCTATAAGCCGCAATGGGGAAGAAGACTGTTGAAAAGAAAGACTAAGCGCCAAAGGAAGGAGGTTCGAAAAGGCCGAAGAAATCCAAAGAGGAAAGGAAACAAAAGCTAAAGAAAGCTGAGCCCGAGGTCCCTGCTGAGAAACAGATTATGGGGGAAGAAGAATCCGAGGAAGAGGGGCCGATTGACCCGCCCATTGACGGGTGGGAAGGCGTCAGAGATAGTGACATCTCCAGAGGCGTCGTAGAGCTACGACAGACGATAGACGAGATGTTAGGTCGGGTATCCGCGGAGCACAGAAGGACCGTGGCGTACTACTCACAATTGTATTGGTATTTATGTACCCCGATGCACAGTTGTCCTGAGTTGATTTATGCCATCGCTCAAAATTATCACCCTCTGACCAGGCAGGTCCACGACTCTGCTGGGAGGAGTCTGTTTTCAATTTATCGCAATGATATACAGGAGGCCTTCGCTCCTCGGCAGGGACCGCCCAAGGGGTACACAGTCAGAAACATTAACATAAATGAACAGACGGGCAGGTATGTTCCCGCCCCGCATATGTTGCAATTCATGGAAGAGCAGTTGAAACAGGGGCCCCCAGCCGGTAAGCTGCCCAAAATGCCGATGCCCCTGGAGAAGCTCAAGTACCCAGATGTCTATTCCATCCTAGCCTGGGTGGTAGGTCTGTCCATTGATGCCGCAGTATACCCATGGTAGGTCGCCCTCGCCGAATGTATTTCGCATGGGGAGTTTTACTCTCCCGATCCCGCGAGGCCGAATACCAACCCGGTATTCTTTGACTGGGCAGAATGGGTAGCCCGCACCCTGCACATGAAGCTGACAAATTTGAAAAGCGCAGGAACAGACCAATACTTCGGGCCATGCTCTTTCTTGGTTTGGCTGTTCTTTTATTATATGCACAACCAGTTTCCCCATATTGCTGTCAACTGTACAGACAAAAATGGAAGCCCGATGCCGGTCTATCAGTGGACCCCGGTTTTAGCGAAGACGAAGTCTTACTATGTCTTCAACCAGATGTTTCTGGGACGCGCCCTAGAGCTTGTGTGCGGCTCTTGTCCTCGGGTGCCCGCATCATTAAGAGAGCGTAATTCATAGAAGGATGGGCGATGTCTTCCAGCTGACCCAGGGGCTGGTAATTCGCATATTTGGGTTTACTGGTAAGCCCTTTCTTCTTCCATACTTTACCTCGGAATATTTGTTTGCATTAGAGGTCGCTCGCCACTATACAGATCAAATTTACGGCCACGGCAGGAAATGGGGACACACTTGTGATTTCCCCTTCAAAATGGGTGTCATCGAAGTCTTCGCCACTAGGCAGAATGTTTATCTTGCAATGAAGCTTAGCGACTTCGGTCTGCTAGAGATTCCCCAACGGTGGCAGTATGATCCCTTAGGGGTAATAAGGGACTTTCTCAGATTCAAGAACTTCCACGTCTGCCCACACCCTGAAATCGTAGAGCAACGCAACAATCCGACGGGACGGGACCTCGAATGGCACATCGAGCGGATTTACCCCCGTGGCACGATTTCTATCCAATTGAAGCTGAGTATGTTCCAGCACGACACCCATTCCCTGATCCTAGTTCAGCATTTTGGAAGAAAATGAAAAAAAATCTGAAGGGGTGGTTTGAGGCAAAGCTGTCAGAATGGTGGATAATGAGGGTTCACCATTGAAAACAAAAGTATGATACCTTTCTCCTCATAGATGGGCAATTTTCTAAGGTATTTGACGCCCACTATAACTCTTGGCAGTCTGTCTCATTCGCAGACTTTGTACCCCGAAGCGCCCCGGGCTCCGGCGAGAGCCCAAGGAGAATTGATGAAGTGTCTGACCATTCAGATGAAGAAGAGCAGCGGGGGAACAGTCGGAGGCGCAGCAGGAGCAGCATGTTGAATCAGTGGCAGAACCCAGCCACGCGGCTGAGGAAAAGGTGCAGCCATTGGAGAAGAAAAGGAAGAAGGCTGCTGAGGTACAGATGCCTCCTCCACATCCGAAGCGACCTCAGACTAAATCGTCCGCTTCAGCCAGCGAGCGTCCCTCAGGAAGTCCCATTGATGCAGGCACCGACGAGGCTACGACTGAACCCCTGCCGTAGAAAGAGACGGAAGTTGTCAATGTTGAAAGCGAAATTGTCAATATAGAAGACGACACCCCAGTGGAGGTGGACGCCAACGAACAGGGAGTAGAGGATTGCGGGACACAAGAAGGAGAGACCAGCCAGGACCCCGCCACACAGGACTTCACCTCCACAACTCTTTTCGAAGAGCACGAAGGTACGCGCCCTCCCTCTCCTTTTCACTTTGCTGAAATTCCACGTATAGTAGCCTTGGCCTATAGGCCTTCCGTGTCTGCACTGCCTCTAAGCAGCGAGCCCCAATCGACCGTCCATCTTGAAGTCTCGCAATCATCAGTTGAAGAAACCCAGTTTTCCATCGCCTCCCAGTTTACCCAAGCCGTACTCGGTTCGTACGCTGCCGCCCCCAACGCTTTCGCCTCTTTTGCATCACTTGGCCGGGGCACCCCTAGCGAACCACCATCTTTTCACACCAATCTCGTGGCTTTTGAACAGACCGGGGGTGATTCTTCACTCCCGAGTCCCAACAGCCTCGTCATGGCAATTCAACCTGTTAGCTCTCCCTTAGCCGCTGAAGCCCCCGTTGCCCTTGCCACCGATCCGTCTAGTGGGGCCTATCCCCATCAAAATTTGTACCTGTTCACACCCATGGCTGGAAATCCGACACCTTTGGATTCTGAGTTGGCACTGATTGAAGAACGCCCTCTAGCGGAGAGCCTGCTTCGGGCCCGACAAAGTACAGATAGGTGGCTCAAAGATGCTAAGAGGAAAAGAGCACGATCCCTGGCCAAAGTGGAGAAATGCGCCCTCTTTGATCTGCAGAGGATGAAGCTCCATAAAGTGAAAAGGTGCTGAAGGTTCGAAATCCTGTGGAGGAAATGGCACCTTCAGATTACACCTACCATGAAACCGTAAAGGACCTGGAGACACTTGATGTAGGGCATGAGACGGGGTCCATGCATGTAAAAATCGATTCAATATACCTCCACTCCAAGCACATCAATGAGCGCTGCTATGAAGCAGAAAATGCCAAAATACAGTTGGAGGAAAACCTGGCAGAGACCCATGCTCAACTGGAGGATGCTCAGAAAAAATCTGAACAAATGAAGTAGGAAGTGGCTGCCCTCAAACAACAAGTAGCCGAACTCCAGAGCGCTGTCGAGCATCACCAGAAGGCCCGCGAAGAAGCAGAAGATAAAGCAAGGAAGCTGGAAGCACGAATCCAGGAAATGCAACAACAGTTTGATGAGAAGGAGACGAGTATGGAGCTCTTCACCAGGGACAGGATTAAAAACATACGTGCTCATCTGCTGAGGAACTTCAGGTCCAGAGCTTCCAGCGCCCTATCTATTCTGTTGTATATCACGGAGGCCCAGCGTGCATCTTCACAGGATGGGTTAGTTGTTGACGAAGTGATGAAAGAGATACGACGTCGGCTTAATCTAGCCTTCGAGGCGCAAAGCATCAAGTATCAGGATTTGGAAGTTCCTGCCATGAGCCGGACTGCGAGAGACTGGTCCACTGTCCAATCTACCGTTCGCACCTTCTTCTCCAAGTTGAAAAATACTTCGAGTAGGAGCAACGCACTTCATTGGCGTATTTTCAGAATCTCTCGCGGTTGGGTTTCCCCGAATTCACAGACAACGACGGAAACCTTCTGTCAAAGGAGGAGCTCAAGCTAGTATGGCTTGCTTTTGAAAGTGATACATCAGAGATCGATAGCTGGGTGGACCCGATAACAGAAGTGCAGGTGACAGACTTCATATTTAGATATTGCCAGATCGAAGCCTGCTTAACCGACTTGAGCGACAGGGCCAAGCACGCAGATATCAATCAGATTGAGCGATTCCGTGTTCTGGTAAAGGTGCTTCATGATCGCAAACCCTTCTAGGAAGGGGCTTGGGCCCACATCTGGCGCACTTTGGAGCGCATTCATGTGTGTCTTCCCCAGCAACAAAAACCAGAGCAGGAACAGGAACCAAACGAAGAAAGGAAAGAAGAAGGAGAAATAGCAGCAGGAGAATCCCCGAGAGGCGATGAGCAACCTGAAGCAGGGACCTATGGTGACTCCGGGCCCAATGGATAAAGGCTGAGGGACCATGCATCGAGGAGAGCTCAATACCCCACGAGCCACCAGGAATGTTGACAATTCCGTCACATTTTGTCAAGGGGGAAAATTTTTGAAATGTTGTTCATTTTTGTGTTGAATTCTCCTTCTCCACATTTTGTTTCCTTTGCTCTTTTGTCTTTTTATGGCACCCCGGTGCCACTAGTATCCGCCTTCCGGCAGCCCCATGTCCATTTCAGATGCATCGACAGCTTCGCTGCCAAAAAACAGACACAGGGAAGCAGCTTCGCTCGAAGCAGAGGCCAATCGGCAGCTTTGCTGAGGAAAATAGAAAAAAGCCCAGTTCGAACTTGAAAATTTGCTAAGGCATGAGGGGCACTTCGCTCACAATACTGCCGAAGTTGCCACTTCGGGCAATATGGCTGCGAACCTCCCAATTTTTGGCTTTGTTGTAAAAGTTCCAAGGCAGCCAGGTTGCCTCGCCAGAAAAATTGCGGAAGTGCCACTTCGGCCCACTCCTCCAGCGAACCACCTTCAAATAGGCGCCAGTTCGGGCCTAAACCTAGCCAAGCAATCACTTCGGGTGTAAACCTCACCGAACCTCCACTTCGGCCACAACATTGGCGAGGTTTCACTCGAATAAGTGGAAAAACATTCAAGGCAACAGGGGCACTTCGCCCAGAGTTCGGCCGAACCAACACTTCGGGAATCAATTGTTGCGAAGTACCAATCCAGAGCGAAGTGCAGGTTTGAAAGATAGATGTTTTGCCACACTTCATCGTCAGCAGCCAACCACTTCGGGCAAACTTCCTGCCGAACTGCCACTTCGGACCTTTTCTACAGCGAACCATCCATTCCCTGCGAAGTGGTAGAGCGAGGAGTTTGCTACTTCGGCCAGATCCTAATTAGGTGCCCACTTCGCCCAACCCTCCTTGCGAAGCTACTCCTTGGGCCCGATTTCAGCGAACCACCCCCAGTGAGGACATTTTTGACATGGGCAATTTTGTCTCCTCCCCAGACCTTCACTTCGGCCCGATTTCCTTGCGAAGCTACACTTCGGGGGCAAACTGGGCGAACCTCCCTCCAATTGCGATTCAGGCCAGATTTTCAGCGAAGCTCCCCCTAAGCCGCTCCTGACACCGGTGCTACTCCCGAGGGGCACGCATTCAAAGGCAAGTAGGCGAGGTATGAATCCAAGACACTTTCGCGGCGCATAAATGCAAATTTTCCGCCTAAGGTGGCCTCGTAACCAATTGTAGCAATGGGATGGGAAGTTTCATTTGCAAAGAGCGGCGAGCGTCAATTTTGAGCCGCTCTAGCGTCCTTGTGCGTCTAGTTCATTAATGGCTCAGAGGGAGGGTCCTCTATAAAAACCCATGCATTGTAATGAAAAAAGGGGGGAGAACATATTGCTAGAAAACTGCTGTATTTGAGACTTTTGCATCAATACTGAGGAATCTTGGCTTCAATTCTGTGTTTTCTTTGTATGATGCCTCTGGCAGGTATTTCTGTACATTTCATTTATTTTTCTGATTGTTGTAATTCTGCTATTTGGATTTAGGCATTGGAGGATAGATGAACCTGGAATCCTTTCAGGGGATACATAGGGAAAATTGATGCAGTATTGATTTCTGTTCATTTTCTGTATTGATAGCTGCTGGGTTAAATATAGATGAGTTATTGTGCTGCTTGTTCTTTCCCACTGCACTATTAAGCTATTTACATTTCTTTCTGTACTCTTTTAATCTCTTTCCTGCACTCTTATCTTGAAAACCCCAAGTAGTTAGTATAGGAGCCGGCCTTCTCCGGAGATTGGCACGGGAGGCATCTCTTCCTCTCGGCCTTTCAAGGTTGGTCCGGGTCTAGGGCGCGTGTGCAAACCAAAACCCTTTCCTGTGGCAGATTCGTGACCAACAAGACCATTTAGGAGTACCACCCTTCTTTTCCAAAGGAGACTGAACCATGTTGAAGTAACCCCCCTCACGGCACACCCCACCCACCCACACAAAATAAATTAAAAAAGCAGAAAGAAATCCATAGATCCCCGTTATGAATCATCATTGAATTTGACATAAATAAACTGAGGTCCTTCCAATGTTTATCACAAAGCGTAGCCTTAGTTGGATAATATACATTTATGACTCCAACTTTTATATTCTTCTCTTTCCTAAAAAAAACTAGCAACCCAATTACTTCTTGCTTCTAGTAATTGTCCGTCCCATTTGCGATTGTCTCCTGTGATTAGAATACCTCCTAAAGCTCTCATAATAGAAACCACTAGACAATCCCCCATATTCCACATATTTTCGAATGCACTCTTATATTCTTGAGTACTTATGTTTGTTTCTTGTATTAAAATAAATTCAGGACTATAACAACATATTAGTTCCTTGATAACTCTTTTTTTAGGGGCCTTATTCATACCCCTAATATTCCAAGATACCATCTTCATCATCACTTTTTATTCTTATTTGTGGGCTTAGCCCTACTTCTTGTAGACACTTGTGATATTTGTTTTTGGTTTCCGAAATCAATATCCCTTTGAGTTTCCTTTTAACTTTGTTCCTGCTTTGAGGGCTTCCTCTCCTTTTTCCATTCCCACCAACGCTTTCGTCCTCATCAATAACTTCCATTTGTCCAAATTGTTGATAATGTTACTTATCATCTATTGGTTTATGTTGTCATGGAGAACTGGAAGTGCAATTGATAACCTCGAAAACATGTTCTTCTTTATGCTACCTTGGAAACCCTAAAGTGCAAGGGCATTAGGACTTACTTTCTTATGTTGCGTGAAAAACTCTAAATTGCAGTGGATATCCTCCATGCTACTTTCTTTATTATGTATCCCTTGAAACCCTAAATTGCAGGGGAATAAACTCTATACTGCTTTCATGTGTATTGCAAGGAGATGATTTTTGTAACTTGAGGAAAATGGTAAACTTGTCCACCTTCTTCCTTTTAAAATTTGTCTCCATATCTTCCTTTGCACCTTTAATTCCTTTTGAATTGTAATTCCTCATCCCTTGCATCCTTAGTTTTTTCTATTGCTTGCTCCAAATAAACTGTGAACCCTTTGCCGTTGATGAGGTTGAGGGGCTTTCTTTGCTACTTTTTTGGGAGTGGACAATCCTTCATATAATCTTTTACTATAATATGATCTCCTTTCTTCATCTTGAAGTTTGTCTCATGACCAAATTTTCTATCTCTTTCTCAGTCGTTTTTATTTTGCAATCTCTTGCCATGTGTTTGGTCTCATAACATTAGCGATATCAGAATGCAATGTTTTCATAATCCACTTCTTGATCCCATTCTCTTGGTTCAGATTTAATCTTGATGGATTTGGTAAAGGTTTTGAAATATCCATGGCAACACATATCTGAGCGTACATAGCATGCTTTTGCTCCTCTATAGTTGGGCCTGCCTAGATGAACTCCCCTAGAGTATAACTAGTGTTCTTCAAAACATCCTATTGATAAACTAACACGGAAGTCTAAAAAATCTAATCCACATTGGAAGCCCTGTAATAGTTTCTATTTCCATAAAAAATCCTCACTCCATGGTCTAAAATACAAGCCATGTCTCCCCCTAAAACATAGGCCATCGCCCATTATTTCATCCCAGTGAGAAAAAGAATCCTTTTGAAAGGAATGCCATTGAATAATTTGAATTGAATCCCCACTTCCATTTAATCCACTTTTGAATCTCTGAAAAATTTGGCCAATATCCATTGAACTTGCTTGTTAATCCTCTGCTTTTAAGAACCATTATATCGTGCTCTATCTCATCCTTGATAATCACTTCTAATGTATCTTGTATCACTTGGATAGGGATTTCTATAGATTCATTCTTTTTTTTTCACCAACTCCTTACTTGAGGTCTTTCGTATATGACTTTCCTTCCCTGCAACTTTACTTTTCCTCATGAGAATCTTTCATTTCATCAATTTCTTCAAAGATCTAGAATAAGAACTCTAAAGGTGAGGCTTGTTCCCTGCTGACACTCGTACTTGCACTTGTTTGTCAAATGTTATGTTTCACCTATGGGATTACAAGCATCTGCTGTATATTATATATAAGAAATAATCTATAAAAAAGTCGTAAGTCTTGATGGAAAATGGTTCTTAGAGAATATATTTTACAGGTAGTTAGTGAGAGACTAATTTTCTTCACCAATTGCAATGCGCCTACTGCTTTTGGAGATTTTTAGGCTTGAGTTGGAATTCATAGCTTCTTAGATTAGTATCTTTGTTTTACCTAATATCAGGAATGTTGGTAATGATACAATAAAGTTGTATTTGGACTAGGATTTCAAAAATTTCAATTAAGATTCCATATTTTAGTTCAGATTTGGGTATGTTTGCTTTGTTGTCCAATACTATCCTTCTCTTTCTAGAAAATTCAGATTTTATATAAGCATTTGCCCTATTTGAAATTCATACTTCTAGAAGTTTAACAACAATAATAACATTTCAAGTTTAGTGCCTTTAAAAGCCTATAATTCAGGTGTTATTCAGTTCAATTTTAGAACAGTTATGGTTCAGAATACACAGTGGTGTCAGAGCAACTTTCTTGGCCTTGTGGAGAAACCGTAAAGTTGCTAAACTAGCCCTCATTGGTTGATATTTGGGCTTATGGGAAGAGATAAATAATCCCTTAAAGACCCTAAAGACCTCTTCATTTTAGATTATGTTAAGCTTTACAAAGCACATTAGAAGAGGTGATTCTCGAAGCTTGAAGAATTAGCTCAAGGTGTAATGAGCAAGGATGGAAATAACCGTGTCCATGGAAATGTTGGTGAAGATCTGGGTTTTAGAAACCATCTATATGAACATGAAGTTGACAGCAAAGATATAGCAAAAACCTTCATTTGTTGTCGCCATCAATTTCTAATAATTGCTATTGTTGGAGAACATGAAGTGGTTTGTAGCCGTCAAGAGGGACTGACATTTATGGAGAAGCGGATTGTGAATGGAAGAGACCAACACAGCAAAATGTCCCAAATGTTGCTGTTCATGCCTTGCTAGGGACTGATGTAATCACTAGGATGCAATGGCATAAGATGTTGGTTGACATTTATATGAATTATAGTGAATTGTACTAGAAATTTGAGAAAGATTGCCAAATGATTACCATTAGGTGGATACCCAGAGGCGCAAACAAGCATATTTCAATACCCAAGATGGTTACACAACTTGGTAAAGGAGTGCTGTGTTTTACGCTTGCATGTCAAGGTCATAGCGCAAAATCCAACCAGACCAAAAGAAGTGCAGCAAAATTGCAAATAATTGATGAGTATGTAGATGAATTTTAGGACCCATACCATGGTCTACCATTTGAGGGGAACACTCTGTCATCCAACACTTTAATTGCTTTGGGGGCAAACCAACATAAAGAGTGGGGACTGTTATTCATATTTTTTTGGGTTATGTTATGCTCTATATTTTCATTACAGACTATTTATAACATGCAAGTCATAAAACAAAGGCATTTATGTGTGGTGACAAGTTCATTGGATTTACAAAGAATCTCTTCATAGAGGTGATAATGGAGGAGCTACAATGAATCTTTTTGCAGGAGTTATAGAGAGTAGTGAGGAAGTTATAAAGAATAATGAGGGAGTTACAAACATGTACATGATCTTATGTGTACCAAATAAGTTGTAAAAAGGCTGTAAGCCTTGGATGAAAATGTTTTTTTTTTTTGGAGAATCTGTTTACGAGGGACTAATTTGATTGGCCAAGTGCAGCATCCATATTGCCTTTAGTTTTGAGTTGGCATCCATGCCTTCTCAAGATAGTATTTTTATTTTATGTAATTTCTAATGTTTTCAAGCATACAATTAAGGTATATTTGATTTTGAATTTCATATTTTATATTTAATATTTCAATTCAGTTCAGATTTTGGTATGTTGGCTTTGCTGTCCTGTATGATACATCTATTTCTAGAAATATAGATTTCAGCCACCAAAAAACCAATAAAAAACATAGTTTTGGATTCCAGATCAGCATATGCCTTGTTTGGGATTCATATTTCTATAAGTTTATCAACAATTATAACATCAGAATGCCAGTTTTTCAAGAGATTTATGATTCAGATCTTGTTTACTACAATTTTACAGCTGTGATAGTCTTGAAACATGACATTAGCTGAATTAGGATTTAAGGTTTGTAAAGTTGTCCTTTTTTGGTTTTCTCATTAAAATGTCTTTTTATGTGAGAGTAAAAAATTTGAAATATTGTACGTCTTTAATGTAGTGAGGCATCTTTTGGCTGTAATTTTGAAAATTTATCATCTACAATTGTTTTGATTTCTAATGAACAGTGTCTCCTTTTGTATTGATAAATATTTGTATGGTATCAGTTATTATAGACAACCAAGATCGATGTATGGTACTTTGATAACATTGACATTATTCGTGTTTAATATTTCCCAATGTTCATTTCATTACATTGCATGCAAATATAAACGGTTATTTCCTGTCATAAACATAATCAATAATTTTATTTGATATTTTTGTAGACAGAGGTTTTAAGGTCCATTTATGGAGGAGAAGGTGAATTTGAAATGAATAGCCAAGAAGAAGCTATTATAGAAACTCTCTCTAAACTGGTAAGTAAAGTCTACAATGTATGGCATGTATTTATAGTTTGTTGCTCTTTACTTGATATTTTTTCTAAATTATAAAAATAATTTTGAAGTTAGTAGAAATTCTATTTTTGTGGATCCTTATTTAGAATTACAAATAGGAGGGTACAGTGCCAACATTTAGTACAAAAGCTGTATCTTTAGTGATACTAAACATTTTATGTTGATTGATCAATGTTTGTTGAATATTTGACTACTCATAGTGATTACGATCACAAAATTGATTCAACTTTTGCATAAGTCAACTATGATAAAATACCCCAATTCATAGTTGAGAGAATCGGAAAAAAATTGGCAGAATTGCAATTTTTTGCCGATTTTCTGCCATGCCGATGCAATCGGCATAGCAGAAAATCAGCAAAAAATTGTCAAAACATCTCTCGAATTTTTGCCGACTTTCTGCCATGCCGATGCAATTGGCAAAGGATAGGCGAGTCAAAAAATGGCAAAAAATCGTCAAATAATCTGTTGATTTTTTTTTAAGGCTGCAGCCAATTTAGGGTTTTTTTATGCAAGCCCATTTTTCAGCTGTTAATGTTTGAACTTTGAAGTTTAAAGTTTAAAAAATAAATCCAAAACCCTAGTCTAGGGTTCGGGTTTAGGTTTTTTTTATTTATTTTTCCTTCTCTTTTTAAGTAAATATTGCTGCTTGATAACTATGTATGCAAGCCCATTTTTCAGGTGTTAATGTTTGAAACTTTGAACTTCGAAGTTTAAACCCTAGGCCCTAGGGTTTTGTGTTTAGGGTTTTTTTTTTTTTCCCTCTTTTTAAGTAAAAATTGCTGCCTGGTAACTATGTATGCAAGCCCATTTTTCAGCTGTTAATGTTTGAATTTGAAACTTTGAACTTTGAACTTGAAGTTTAAACCTCAAACCCTAGTCTAGGCCCTAGGGTTTTGGGTTTAGTTTTTTTTTCCTCCTCTTTTTAAGTAAATATTGCTGCCTGATAACTATGTATGCAAGCCCATTTTTCAGCTGTCAATGTTTCAATTTTAAACCCTAGCCTTTTGGTTTAGGGTTTAGGTTTTTTTTCCTTTTTTTAAAGTGGTTGTAACTTTGTTG
The DNA here is from genome assembly GCA_028583015.1 of Wollemia nobilis. Taxonomy (NCBI): domain Eukaryota; kingdom Viridiplantae; phylum Streptophyta; class Pinopsida; order Araucariales; family Araucariaceae; genus Wollemia; species Wollemia nobilis. The sequence continues at coordinate 4,583 of JAQPPZ010012789.1, read as the reverse complement.
TTTCTTGTTTCCATGAGCAGACATAAAAATGAAACCCTATTTTCCTTGTTGTTACTTGTAACTTTGTACCTTTTCATATTATAAGCAATACAAGATGTGTTTTGTCACTTTCATGTGTACTTAAAGCTTGAGCCTTTTATGATGTCTTGACATGAATTATTGCTTTTATTGCAATATTTGATTTGCATAATGTTAATTCATTGTAATATGCATGAAAAAAACTTTTTTCCAATGAAAAATTTTGTTTTCTTCGTTTTTTTTTTTTTGCCGATTCTTTCCCCGATTTTTTGCCGTTTCTTGATTTTTGCCAATTCAATCATTTGCCAATTCTGATTTTCTCAACTATGCCCCAATTTGTAGAATAAAATTCATGAAGGTAACTTAAGTGTAAGGTATTGGGGAGCAAGATTAATGCATTTCTATGTCTTGAGGAAAATATACAAGTACAACTGTAAAAATTAATTCCATCAACTATAAAAACTTAAACTTTGAGTCCAATAATGATGCATGGATTCAGCAAGTCTAACTTAATAAATGCAATTTTTGACAAAGTACAACGCTAATTTTTTTAACAATTGAATTTGAGTTTGCATTGAAATGGATAGAATTTTTGATACAAACACAATAAATTCTTCAATCCCCTTCATATGGTTACAATCAGAACTGTCCTTATAAAAAGCATATATAATTCATAAATTAAATAAAAAACAGAACAGAAAAAAAAATGATTCCATCAACTATAAAAGCTTAAATCTTAGAGTGCAATAGTGATGTATTGATTTGAGCGTGTAAATGAAAGTGAGTTTTGACAAAGTATAACACTAATTTTTTAACAATTGAATATTAGTTTTGCATTGAAATTGATATGACATTTGATACAAATACTTATTTTCAAGACCCTTGATATGGATATGATCAGAAATTTCTTTAGAAAAAAACATATATAAGATTAAAAAACATATATATGATACAAATTTCTGTCATAAATAAAATTAAAAAACAAAACAAACAAAAAAATCACACAAATATAAGATGCAAATTGGATAATTCCATTAAGCGGATGTTTTTTGTCTTTTCCTATTTAAAAGATTTTTTTGTTAAAATTGTATGTTCTTTTTCTAATCTCGTCATGGATACAACTTCAAATGTGTCTTAAGCCATATCCAGATGTGTGAGATATGGCTAGAGATGGGCATGTATTCTGATACTTCTGGATACATAGCAATATATTCATATACCTTTGGATATAATGCCTATAAAGTATTGTATTTGTGTGTATATTTGATAGGTATATATGTGTATCTAGGCAAGAGGCATGCTTGATATGATAACTTATTGAATACCTTGTACTTGCAATGACAACTAACTTCACCTTGCATGCAATATTCAATTAATATGCACTCATCTTTATGTCGTAAGATGCAATATGATAAATAATAATCTTCTAAATTTATCCACCCAATTTGTCATGAACATGATACATTGAAAACTCCAAGTGAAAGTATACATGTTGGAATTATTTAACTTATAAATATGGGTTCCGCTCTAGAGCTTACCAATGGTAGAAATCAAAATTCTATATGGGACACACTTGCCATTCATTTTCTAGCAGTAATTTAATTTGGAAGGTTGAAAAGTCAAGTGGCTTTATTGACCGTAGAAGTTGACTACTACCATCTCTTCCAGAACAAGTTCTGTCATGCAATTAGTTTGAAAAATTTGAAGGGACTAAGCCAACCTTCATAGATGCTTCACTTTGATCATTTTCTACTCCATGAAGCATCGACTCACTAAAGCGCCTTGCTCTCCAAGCACCCTGCTCTCCTAGCGACCCGCTCTTGAAGCGACCTTGCTCCCCGAGCAAAGGTCCATCGCACATACTGAAGCAAAAGACAGAGTAGGGGCAAAAATCAAGAATCGGTTAAGTGTTTGGAAGAGGGAGCCCCACTCACCTGAGCGACTTGCTCTTCGAGTGTCCCGCTCTCTAGAGCGACCTCACTCTTGAAGGGAGGTTCATTGCATAAGTTGAGGCAAAAGATAGAGCAAGGCAAAAATTAACAAGAATTGGCCAAGTTTTTGGAAGAGGGAGCCCCACTCACTAGAGTGACTTGCTTGCTGAGCGCCCCTACTCTCCGAGTGACCCGCTGTGCAAGCAACCCATTTTTTTACCACCCCACTCTCTAAAGCAACCCTCTTTGAGCAACCTCGCTTTTCTAGAGCCCCCACTCTCTAGGGCAACCCGCTCTCTAAGCAACCTTGCTCCTTGTCTATTTTAGTAAATAGGATAAGGATAATATGACCACCTCATAATTACCACCGAGGTACATTTTATGTAGTCCATTTTGTGCCTACCAGTTCAAATATAAATAAGAGCTCAATGTTCATTTTAATGGTCTTTTGGCCTTTAAAGCAACACCAAAGCTACTCTTCGAAGGAAGAATTATAAAACACTAAAATCTCAAAATCAATAAAGAGATGCACGTAGCATCCATATTCGATTGTGTCTCTGACCTTTGCTTTATGGATGTGTGAAATTTGTGGATCTACGCTTCTTTCCCCTATTAGTCCTTATTGATTCTTTACAAGTTTTCGAAGATATTACACGATGAAGCTATTTGGTTTTCTCTAAGAACGCCAATTGCACTAGATTTAAACCCCGCTACGGCCTTGGCCGTATTTTGCTTTTTTCTTTCCCTGGCACCCTTAAACAAACTAGATTAGATTTGTTTTTTGCATTTTTAGATTAGATTCCTTATTTTGTTTTTTTTGTAGTTTCTTTCTTTGCTTTTAGCCTTAGATAGAAGGTAAAAGGCAGTGTTCCACGAGGACACGTCCCCCACCCTGAGGGATGTGTCCCCTCATCCCCGTCGTCCCTAGGACACCAGGGGTCCGTAGGGGGCCATCCTAGGGACACTAGGGCCCGTAGGGGACTGTCTGCGGGATGCCCGGGGCCCGAAGGGGGTTGTCCCTAGGACGTCTCTTGTGAGGGGACGTCCCCGAGGACCCTGGGGAACACCTAGGCGTCCCCCAAGCATCCCCAGAGGCGCCCAACCATCCCCCATGGCTGGGCGTCTCTCATAGTCAAATCCTGCGGCTGCCTAGGTACTGTGGATGGACTATTTGAGACCCGGGCTGAAACGAGGTACTGCCTTCTCTCTTCTCGAACAGATCTAATCATCAAAGCACAAGCAACCTTCGAAAATAAATGGAATTTATTGAAAACCCTTAACAACCCTCAGAAAAAGATGGAATTTATTGAAAACCTAAAACCTTTGTGGAATGTAATGTGGTTTAATATATTTAAATTAAACAAATGGTCCATCATTACGAAGCTGCTTTCGGGACGAACAAATAACGAGATTAAATACTCTTGGAATTCATGCATCAAGAAGAAGCTGAATCATATGGGCATTCATCCCGATCCCAGTAAGAAAACTACGACCGACATGAAATAGTAGTTCTTTTATATTGAGTTGCTAAATCTTGGAAATCTCTGTGACAGACTCGTTACATCGTACACAGAGATTTCCAACCTTGTGATGTGGATGGCGCTGGTGGAGGATTTCGTGACAGTCAAGGGCCTCATCTGAGTAACAATCTTGATATAGAAATTAATATCTAAGTTACTGGGAAGAGATGAATCTTATTATATCAATCTGTTACAACCATTAGGCGCAGATTTTAATTGTCCTCCAAATTCAGAAATGTTAGTTTTGTCCGAGCATGGGGCACATTCTCAAGTTGGTCTGGAACGGAAGTTATCAATGAAATATTAACATGGGAAAGTCTCCCTCCCGTGATGGACGGGGAATTTGGTATAGGACATATCTAGATGGACAACAATAGCATGGAATTTAATATTCCCATGGAATTTGACAATAGGGAATTTTTGTTGTGAAATTATTCTAAATTTCTAAAAGTTTTAATACTATTATACTTGCTGTCCCCCAGCCGTTTCCTAAAATCGGCTTGCCGTCCCCTGTTGTCCCCGAAACTCGTCTCCCCACCCCCCAGCCTTGTGGAACCTTGGTAAAAGGGAATGTAGGCAGGCAAATTGAATAAGTGTGTTGGAAGTCAAGCACACACACATTAAGAGTTTTGATATATTTGATGTTATAAGTCATGATGTAATATTGTATGTGACAATGTATAATGTTAAGTGAAGTATTAGTTATGTATGGATAAGTCATTAGTCATAATGTGAGTCATGAAATGAAATGTAAATGTAAGTCCATGTATGTCAATTGTAATTTAAGAAAATGATGAGGTGTCAGGGAGTTTGTAAGTTGGAGGATGCAACTATCCCCTTGGTTGTATAAATAAGAGCCTTCGCTCATTCGTTCATGTTGTTGTCTTGGGAGGAAAGGATGGCATGGTACATGGGTATCAAAGTGTTATGAACCTTTTATAAACCTTTGCTTCTCGTAAATATAAAAGTATCCACAATATGCTAAATATTAAATAAATCAACCACAATAATTAATCCACACAAGACAAGATGTGATAATACCCTTTAGGTAGGGCAACACCAATGTTATTCTTTAAGGAACCACTCCACAATATCTCCCAAAATGAGATCCACT
>JAQPPZ010012777.1:0-65097 GCA_028583015.1 Wollemia nobilis | reverse complement strand
CATTTCACAAATATTCTTTTGCTCTACTAAAATAATTTTGTCTAACAGTTGGTCTTAATCGATTCACGCATCACTTTGAAAATAATTTTATATGCCATATTACATAGGCTTATGAGTCAAAATGAGTCAAACAATTTTGCATCCTTCTTTTTGGAATCAGGGTAAGATATGTTGCATTTATTTTATAAGGTATGTATTATTTATCCTAGATTGTTCCACTACCACCAATAAAGAATCCTTCACTATATCCCAATTATGTTGATAGAATGCCATAGAGAGCCCATCCAGAACTGGGAATTTATCCTTATTAAAAGAGAAAAGATCTAGATGAACTTCTTCTAGAGTAATAGGCTCCACTGGGCTCTCTATTGTCTTCATTTGTTATAATCAAGGGAACTTCTTGTAGAAGTTTATCATTAAGAACCTCAAACTCCTCTCTAATCCTAGGGTGTTTTTTAAAAGATCTTACCTCCTTTGTGGTTTCATTATGGTCTTCAATCCAAACCCCTCCTACTGATTTAATTCTATAAAATCCAAATGTTGATATTTGTACTATTTTCATCCTTTGAAAACTTTGTGTTTTTCTCGTCCTTTCAACCAATTCTATCTTGATTTTAATTCCACAATTTCTCTTCCTTACTAAAAATATTATGATATTCACTAAATAATTTCTTCTAAATGGATTGATAGGAGTTGGAAGTCTCCAAGAGTGATTCTATCATTTCTTCCCAAAGGTTTCTTCCTAGCCATTTTTTGTTCTAGGGAAGAAAGAGAAAGAATCCTAAAAGGGGGTCCTTGGTTTATGGGAAGAGCAGGACTCTTCCTTACCCATTGGTATGAAGGCTTTTCACCTGAAAATGTAAATCTATCCCTAGTACCAGTATGGGTTAGGATGTTTGGGTTACCCATTGAATTTTAGGAAATAGATACCTTCAAGGCAATAGGCAACACTCTAGGAGAATTCCTTGAGATTTCAGATACAACAAAAGATGGATTTTTGGCTATTTATGCTCGAATATTGGTCATGATTGATATAAGTAAAGCTTTACCAGAATCAATCATTCTTAAGTATGGGGATAAGATGTGGACCCAAACTATAGATTATGAAAACATATCTTTTAGATGTAGAAGATGTCATGAGGTGGGGCATATTGAGAGATCATGCCCTAAGAAGAGCCCAACAGAATCATTTGTAGAAAATCGCAAGAGAAATTTACAAATGGTTATGGATGAAGATGGTTTTCAACTTCCAAAAAATAGATCTAGAAAAATAAAAGAAAATAAATAGTGGAGACCAATAAGGAAGGATATTGGAAGAAATACCAACTCTTTTGAGGCTTTAGCCTATGAAGAAAAAGTAGATCAAAACTTAGAGGACACAGTACAACAATTTCAACATATTAGCAAGGAACCATCTATTCAGTATGATCCTAATTTAAGGAAGAACATTCTCGATGAACCTAAGGAATGTGTCTCATCAGATTTTGAAGACTCTCTTGAAGTACCATGCACCATTCAGGAGAAAATAATTGGTAAAGAAAATGCAGTTTTAGAAGTTAATACCTCTACCATTAATAAGGAAATACCAGAAAATGAGCAGGACAAGTCAAAAGCTTCTATAATAGAGCCAGGAGAGGATAAATATGTTGAGAAAACAAAATTGTGAAAGAATATTGAGGAATAGAATAATAAGACCTACTCCTGATATAGGCAAGGCAAAAAGAGGAAAACCCTCAAATTATCAAGCAAGATCCAGGGAAGCAAGAGCTAACATAGAGAAAGGAACACAAACTAAGTTGGTTGAACTTCTCTTTACCAAACAACAAAATGATATTGGTAATATGCAAGAGGGGCCAAAAGCCCCTAATGAGACATGATTATCATCTCATGGAATATAAGGGGTGCTAATGCCCCCTCAAAGCATAGGTGTATTAGGGACCTATGTTTAAGTAATAAACCTGATATTCTCTGTATCCAAGAAACTAAAATGACAAAAGAAGAAGTTTCAAAAACTATGAAAGCAATTTGGGCAAGATGTGAATGGGATGCTATGGATTCTGAAGGAGCAGTAGGGGGAATTCTAACTTGTTGGAATCCTTCTAGAACCTCTTGTGTAACCATTCATAAAACTAGGCATTGGATAGCCTCTTTAGTCACTTGCTACTTTGCAGATATTCATTTCATCCTTATCAATGTCTATGGACCTACAACTCAGTCAGGTAGATTAGAAGTTTGGAGTGGGATTGAAGCCTTTATGAGAAGTAAAGACCAAGAAACCCGATTCATGATCATTGGAGATTTTAATGCCATAACCAAGTTGGATGAAAAATTTGGGGGAATTAGGAAATTGACCCAAAGTATGAAATATTTCTCAACTTTTATTCAAAACAATAATCTATGGGAAGTTGAGTTTGAAGAAGACAACTATACTTGGACCAACAACAGGAGAGGCCAGAACCTAATAGCAAAAAAATTAGATAGATGCATTCTCTCATATCATTGGCTAGATGAAGGAACTTGTGCTAAAATTAATACCTTAACAAGGATTGGTTCAGATCACTGGCCAATAAGAGTTAAAATGGTGGTAAGTGAATTAAAAAAATATCATATTTTAAATATGAGCAGATGTGGGAAGACCATCCTCAATTTGTTGATATGATAGCTCAAACATGGAATTCTTTAGGTAATGGTGGGTTGTATGCTCTTCCAAACCAAATTAAAGCTATGACATCTAGATTAAAAGAATGGAACAAGAACACCTTTGGAAATATTTTTGAGAAGAAAGAAGAACTAAAAGATAAACTTTCAAAATTCCAAAAAGGTGATGATAATAATCCAAGCTCAGAGGAAAGGGAGTTGCTTAGTGAATATCATAATATTTTGAGTAAGGAAGAGAAATTTTGGAGATTAAAATCAAGACAGACTTGGTTAAAAGGAGATAAAAATACAAAGTTTTTTCATAGGATGGCTATAGTACAGAGATCATCTTCTAGAATTAGTAGAATTAAATCAATAGAAGGGGTTTGGATTGAAGATCAGAGTGAAATTAGAAAAGAGGTAAAGTCATTTTATCATAATATTCTAGGTTCAGAGGAGACCGAAGTTCTTAATGATAAACTTCTTCAAGATGTTCCTTCAGTTATAACAAATGAAGACAATAGGAAACTGATGGAGCCTATTACTCTAGAAGAAGTTCATTTAGCTCTTTTCTCTTTTAATAAGGATAAATCCCTAGGTCCAGATGGGCTCTCTACAACTTTTTACCAACATAATTGGGATATAGTGAAGGATTCTTTATTGGTGGCAGTGGAACAGTCTAGGGTAAAACAATACATTCCTTATAAAATAAATGCAACTTATCTTACCCTAATTCCAAAAAAGAAGGATGTTGAATTGTTTGATTCTTTTAGACCCATAAGCCTATGTAATATGGCTTATAAGATTATTTCCAAAGTGATGGCGAATAGATTAAGGCCATTGTTAGACAAAATCATTTCAGAAGAGCAAGGAGGATTTGTGAAAGGGAGACAAATTTTGGATGGGATCATAGTAGCTCATGAAGTTATACATTCAACAACTTCAAGAAAAGAGAAAGCTATGATCTTAAAACTTGATATGAGTAAAGCCTATGATAGGGTTAAATGGGATTTTCTTTTTGTAGTTTTAGATAAGTTTGGTTTTGGGAAGAAATGGGTTAGATGGATTAAAGCTTGTGTCTCTACAGTTTCTTATTCAGTGTTGGTCAATGGGTTAGTGATATAATATTTTAAAGCCAAGAGAGGCCTTAGACAAGGAGATCCTCTATCTCCTTATTTGTTCATTATTATGGTAGAAGTTTTGAGTAGGAACTTAAAGAAGGCTTACAAATATGGGCTTATAAGTGGACTTAAGGTTAGTAATAACATCGATAACATCACCCATCAATAGTTTGTAGATGATACAACCCTTTTTGGAAGGGCAAGGATAAATGAGGCTAGAGCTTTGAATAACTTTTTAAAAGAGTATAAAAGAGCTTCAGGGCAAAAATTTAATAGGACTAAATCCAAAATTTACTTCCTTAACACTCCTAATATCAAAGCAAGAATTTATAGGTTGCTTCAAATGGAGGAGGTAAATTTACCAACAACTTATCTAGGGATGCCTTTATTTGAGGGGAGAATGAGGATAGATTTATGGAATCTAGTTATTAGTAAAGTTTAAAATAAACTTCCAGCTTGGAAAGGTAGATGGTTATCATTAGTAGGAAGAGTGTAGTTAATTAAGTCAGTCTTACAAGCCATTCCAACATATTATATGTCATTGTATTCTATGCCAAAATCAGTTGAAAAAAGTTTAATCTATATTATGCGATCCTTTTTATGGTCAGGTTTACATGATAAAAGGAAATTTCCTTTGGTGAAATGGAGCAAGTTGTGTGATGATAAAACTAGGGGAGGTCTTGGTTTAAGAGCTCTTACAGATGCAAACTTAGCTCTTAGGGGAAAATTTATCTGGAGATTGTACAAAGAGATTCAAAGACAATGGGCAAGAATTCTTCTAAGTATGTTGATCCCAATGACCCAAGTTTAATATTTACTGCATTCTCTCTTCCAAATGGTTCTGCTCTTTGGAATGGTTTAAAAAAATCTATTGATCTTATGATTAAAGGTTTAATATGGGTGGTGGGAACTGGAGAAAAAATTTCTATTTGGATGGATACTTGGTGTGATAAAAAACCACTCAATTTAGATCCAATTTTGAAACCTTGGATGAGATTGCTTCAAGATAAATATGGTGATAGGGTTTCAAACATTTTGTACAAGGATCGAGAAGGAAGATACAAATGGAAAGAAGATTTTTTACAAGTATACAAGACATTGATGCTAGGAGGCAATTGAGTAGAAAGATAACAACTATGATTATTTCGAGGGGTGCCAAGGATAAATTGATTTGGGAGTTGAATAGCTCAGGAGAATACACAACAAGAAGTGGATATAATGTTCAACACCAACATAATAATAATGTCACTAGAATATGGAGAGATATTTGGGATAGCCCAAGCATTCCTAAAGTCAAAATGTTTGTTTGGCTAGTAGGTCATAGAAGAATTTTATCTTGGGATAACCTTATGAAAAGGGGTTTTCATGGCCCCTCTCAATGTGTTTTCTGTAATAAGGAGGAGGAGAGTATAGACCATCTCTTGGGACATTGCTCAATAGTCTAGAATCTATGGCAATGGATTCTTAATATGTTTGGTAAATGCATGGTGATGAATAGCAGAATTGAAGATTGGTTAAAGCAATGGCAGAGCACTTATAAAAGTGAGGCTTTACAGACAATATGGGATATATCAAAAGATACAATACTTTGGACTATATGGCTAGAAAGGAATAGAAGAATATTTAAAGGAAAGGAAAGCAGTTTAGAGGTAATGAAAAAGAAGATATGTTTAGCCATAGAGGAGTCTAAACCAACCCTATCAACTCACCCAATCCCTAATTTGGAAGCAGAGAGTCTTGATAGATGGAGTCAAGTCATTAAATGGAATTATGATGTTGGGTACAAGAGAAGCAAAAATAAGGTAAAGAATATAAAGTGGAAACCACCAGATGTGGAGTGGGTTAAATTGAATTTTGATGGAGCATCTAAAGGAAATCTAGGACTAGTAGGAGGAGGAGGAATAATTAGAAATAATAGAGGAGAGATTTTGTCTCATTATGCTTTCAATAGTGGATTTAAGACAAATAATGAAGTTGAAGCTTGGGCAGCTTTAGAAGGGTTAAAAATATGTAAACAAATGAAATGGAATAGAGTATGGATGGAAGGTGATTCTCTCATAGTAATAAATGCAATTTTGAGGAAAGCAAAGGCTCCATGGAACATACAAGAGATAATTGTGGAAATTCAAGATCTTGCTAAAGAGTTTGAAGAAATCAGGTTTACACATATATTAAGGGAAGGAAACAAATGTGCAGATAAGCTAGCCAATAGAGGGGTTTTGATTGAGGATCGTGAAGTTAAATTCTCCTTTCCATGGTTAGAGGAAGTAGAAAGTTTAGTTGAAGCTGACAAAAAATGTTGATTGCCTAAATCAATTAATGATTAAGATTTACTTTAATGTTTTCCATTGGTAATATCTACTTTATTTTGTAACAATAATGTGTTTTCATTTAGACTATTTATTATAATTTTTGTGGTTGCACTTGTGTTTCAGGAAGGAAACTAGCAATCCAGATTTGGTAAAGCGGACTATGATAGTGCGATGTTTTGGAAATATTACTCTACTAAGATGCAAGGCATAGATAGTAGAGGTGAAGTTTTGGCATTGTGAAGGCTGCTATAGGAAAATGTCAAGAAAGATGCTAAATTCTGGAGTAATTGTATTCATATAAAGATTTGAAAAGATCCAAAAAATGAAAATCAAGAATTCAGACATTTTATGTAAAATGATGTAGGTTTCTAGCTATAGCATCTCAATTGAGATGAGAAGTGTATCTATTTGTAAACTCTCAAGCTCTAAAGAAGAGAGATGTAATTTTTCAAGGGTGGGGGACCCGAGTACAACCCCTTATTATCCAGCAAAAAAAAATCCCTTTCCTCTGAGCTTGGATTATTATGATCACCTTTTTGGAATTTTGAAAGTTTATCTTTTAGTTCTTCTTTCTTCTCAAAAATATTTCCAAAAGTGTTCTTGTTCCATTATTTTAATCTAGATGTCATTGATTTAATTTGTTTTAGGAAGTGTATACAACCCACCATTTCTTGAAGAATTCCATGTTTGTGCTATCATATCAACAAATTGAGGATGGTCTTCCCACATCTTCTCATATTTAAAATATAATATTTTTTTAATTCACTTACCACCATTTTAACTCTTATTGGCTAGTGATCTGAACCAATCCTTATCAAGGTATTAATTTTAGCACAAGTCCCTTCATCTAGCCAATGATATGAGAGTATGCATCTATCTAATTTTTTTGCTATTAGGTTATGGCCTCTCCTATTATTGGTCCATGTATAGTTGTCTTCTTCAAACTCAACCTCCCATAGATTATTGTTTTGAATAAAAGTTGAGAAATCTCTCATACTTTGGGTTAATTTCCTAATTCCCCCAAATTTTTCATCCAACTTGGTTATGGCATTAAAATATCCTATGATCATGAATCGGATTTCTTGGTATTTACTTCTCATAAAGGCTTCAATCCCACTCCAAACTTCTAATCTACTTGACTGATTTGTAGGTCCATAGACATTGATAAGGATGAAATAAATATCTGCAAAGTAACATGTGACTAAAGAGGCTATCTAATGCCTAGTTTTATGAATGGTTACATAGGAGGTTCTAATAGGATTCCAACATGTTAGAATTCCCCCTACCACTCCTTTAGAATCCATAGCATCCCATTCACATCTTGCCCATACTACTTTCATAGTTTTGGAAACTTCTTCCTTTGTCATTTTAGTTTCTTGGATACAAAGAATATCAAGCTTATTACTTAAACAAAGGTCCTTGATACACCTCTGCTTTGAGGGGGCATTAACACCCCTTATATTCCATGAGATGATAATCATGTCTCATTAGGGGCTATTGGCCCCACCTATGAATTACCAATATCATTTTGTTGTTTGGTAAAGAGAAGTTCAACCAACTTAGTTTGTGTTCCTTTCTCTATGTTTGCTCTTGCTTCCCTGGATATCGCTTGATAATTTGAGGGTTTTCCTCTTTTTGCCTTGCCTATATTAAGAGTAGGTCTTATTATTCTATTCCTCAATATTCTTTCACAACTTTCTTTTTCATTAGATTTATCCTCTCTTGGCTCTACTACGAAAGCTTTTGACTTGTCCTGCTCATTTTTTGGTATTTCCTTATTAATGGTAGAGGTATTAACATCTAACATTGCATTTTCTCTACCAATTTTCTTCTCTTGAATGGTGCATGGTACTTCAAGAGAGTCTTCAAAATTTGATGAGACACATTCCTTAGGTTCATCAAGAATGTTTGTCCTTAAATCAAGAATCATACTGAATAGACGGTTCCTTGTTAATATTTTGAACCTGTTGTACTATGTCCTCTAAGCTCTGATCTATTTTTTCTTCATAGGCTAAAGCCTCAAAAGAATTGGTATTTCTTCCAATATTCTTCCTTATTGGCCTCCATTTTTTATTTGCTTTTATCTATCTAGACCTATTTTTTGGAAGTTGAAAACCATCCTCATCCATAACCATTTGTAAGTTTCTCTTGCGGTTTTCTACATATGATTCTAGTTGGACTCTTCTTAGGGCATGATCTCTCAATATGCCCCACCTCATGACATCTTCTACATATAAAAAATATGTTTTCATAATCTATGGTTTGGGTCCACATCTTATCCCCATACTTAAGAATGATTGATTCTGGTAAAGGTTTACTTATATCAATCATGACCAATATTCGAGCATAAATAGCCAAGAATCCATCTTTTGTAGTTTCTGAAATCTCAAGGAATTCTCCCAGAGTGTTGCCTATTTCCTTGAAGGTATCTATTTTCCAAAATTCAATGGGCAACCCATACATCCTAACCCAAATTGGTACTAGGGATAGATTTACATTTTCAGGTGAAAAGCCTTCATACCGATGGGTAAGGAAGAGTCCTACTCTTCCCATAAACTAAGGACCCCCTTTTAGGATTCTATCTCTTTCCTCCCTAGAACAAAAAATGGCTAGGAAGAAATATTTGGGAAGAAAGGATAGAATCACTCCTGGAGACTTCCAACTCCTATCAATCCATTTTCTCAAGGCTGAAGCCCTTGGCCAAGACCCATTAAATTTACCAAAAATTACCCTATATTGGAGCAACAAGGATCACTCCTCTATGAGGATCTCACTAACCTCTACTACTAGAGATGATTCTAAGGATTTAACTATAAATAGGTCCATGGGAAGGAAACTAAAACTCAAAATCTACTGAAATTTACTAGAATATCCTATAACAAATAATATTTGATAAAAACCTATAATAATTTGCATGCAAAATTTCTAGGAAAAAGAAGGGAAAAAGAAACTTAGCTAAAAATTTTTATGCCCAGATAGAATGTCTAACCTCACTAAAGCCCTAGCCCTCCATTGCTCCTCATTAATTATTAATATTTCATATTAAACTAATCTTTTAATTTATTGATTTGAATTAATGTTAATTTTTTTTAATCACTGTGAACAATATTATAAGGGTAGTTTTTTTGATAGGGTCCCCAAAACCTGTTTACATAAAGGATCTTTCAACCATCATTACAAAACCTCAATAATATCAAAGTAGACTAAGATACTAAAACTATAGCAAAGTGTTACAAATCATTAACTACTTTTTGGAAAATTTTGATCAATCTTCCATTGATATTTAGCCATGTTGTTTGGCAATTAGAGGAAGGGAAAAGGTAAAGACCACTCCCCAATCTTAACCTTTTAATGTTAAATTAATTTCTTTAATATTTAGTGTTAAATCAATTTTTAAGTAATTTGAATTAATATTTTTATTTAAATATTAAATTAATGTTAATTAATTAACTCGAATTAAGTTCTATTTTAAATTTTTAATAGTTTTATTATTAATTATTTTGACCTACATCGCATGCCAAGAAAGGAGATGAATTGAGTTAATTTCTCAAAGGCCTCAACACTAAGATTTTATGTGTGTTGATTTTATGGTGTCTACATTTATCCCCTTTTAATGCATTCATTATAGAATGAATGCATCAAAAAGTGTAGATGCCCCCATTTATGGGTTGGTGCTTGGGAGGTGCAAAGGTTGGTTACTTAGGAAGCTACTGGTGGTTGTGCCTAGAACAACATGAAATGCTACCCTGCCCCCATGTGTACCCCCTTGAGTTTCAAAGGGAAAACCAAGTTGAACTAAGGGAACTTGATTAAGATGGGGATGATGGAAAATGATTGGAAATAAGTATATGATGAACCATCAATTATGCAAGCATATGATTGGATAAGCTCTTAAATAGTTTGCATAGATTTATGGTACTCTAAACTTGATACCCCCAGCTAAAGGGAGATTACAAAATACAAAAATGTATAACTTTAAAAAGATATGCAACAATCTATGATGCAATAATATAGACAAGCATAAGAAATAAAATATCTACCTCCAAGTGAAGATGCTTTTTGTATGATTACCTCTAAATAAATATGCTTCCTTAGCTAAGGGGGATATTACAAAATGTAAAAGTGTGTAACTTTAAAAAGATATGCGACGATATATGATGCAAGAATATAGACAAACATAAGAAATAAAATGCTTACCTCCAAGTGAAGATGATTTTTGTATGATTACCTCTAAATAAATATGCTATAGTATGCTCCCCTCCAAATGTATATGCTTCAGTATGTTCACCTCCAAATGCAGATGCTTTAGTATGCTCACCAGTGAAAATATTTCAAAAAGAAAAAATGCTCATTCGCGAGGCTGTTTCAAATTATGCTCACCCATGTGGTGTTTTAGATAAAGCTTAGTTATGAGGGTGTTTCAGATAATGATCACTTGAGAGGGTGTTTCAGATAAGTGCTCATTCATAAGGGTGATTTAGATAATGCTCGCCTATGAAGGTGTTTCAAATAATGCTCACGTATGAATGTGTTTTAGAGAGTGCTCACCCAAGAGGATGTAATAAAGCTCACTTGAGAGGTTTTTTTAGATTAAAAATGCTCATAATAAGTGTGCATCAAAGATTGTGTAAGACATATTTTGTTATAAAAACATGTGCATGTGCCCAACATGAGGGGAAATTAGTGAATTTATTTTATAAACATGCATGTGCTTCATTAATAATAAAGAAAAAGGATTGGGAGAGAAACCACTACCTTAGATACCTAGTGCAAATGCAATGCAAGTGAGGTGTTTCTAACTAGATTCAGTATGGGTCATTATGGTCCTCTTGACTCATCAAGCAGACATGATACAAAAGCAAGAAAATATGCATTGAGCAAAAATTTGAAATTATAGAGTGTCGCTAGCAAAGAATGTATCCTCGCAACCTTCAAAAAGGAGAGAGTATGCAAGAGAACATATAATCATGATATGCAGGGAATAATCCATAGAGAAAGAGAAAGATAGATAAAGAGAGATCCACTAGCATCAAGGACATAGTGCAAATGCAATTCTTGTGAGCTAATCTAACTAGCACTGTTAATACATCCTGATGGATCTCCTTATGTAGACAAACCAAGTAAGCACAAGCAAAGGCATGTATGCAACATTATCATCAGACAATTATGCAAATAAATAATAAATGAGGGAAGGACTAGGGGGTTTGCTACCTCAAATACCTAGTGAAAATGTAATGCAAGTGAGATATTCCTAACTAGAATCATCATGGGTCACAACAGACCTCCTTGACATAGTATAAAGTAAGCAAACTAGGCAGTCACAAGCACATGAACATATCTAGTGATGATGTTAAACAAGTATGCAAACAAACAACTAATGCAATCAGGCACATGATCAGGCAATAAATACAAATAATCAAAGATATAATCAAGCATAATAACATTTAATATACACAATATTTAAGGGTTCTTTAAGTTCTTTACCATCAAGCATAGCTAAGCAATATGTTCTTGATCCATATTTAGTAGTAGTTATGAATGGGCCTAGCTAGTTAGGTTCAAACTTGTCTTTAATTTCATCATTAGCATTAGTGTTATTTTAATTTATTTTAAGGTCCAAATCATTAGAGCCTACATTAATATCTATTGTCTCTTCAATTAGTATAGGAGACTCATCTTTTAAGTGAGAAGGTGCAGGTAAAATTCCTCGATTTTCAATGTTGGAGGGACCTATAGACAATGGCTCAAGGTTTGGATAAGTAGTGAGGTTATAATTTAACATAAGAGATCCATTGAGACAAGAGCTATTTCTATAAAAAGGGATATAAAGGACTCATCTACTTCATATACATCATTAGTGGAAATAGGTTTAGAATGGGCCATGATTAAGAGGTTCACATTGGCAAAATTTATGAATGGGCTAGGACCTAAGCCTATAAGAGACCATAATTCTCTTTCATCTTCCTCATACCAACCCAACCCATGTAAAGAAGTGTCCCAGTGGGGGTCCTAAAAAAAATTGGCTTCATCATAACTATAAAATGATATCAAAGAAAGAAGGGGTTTGCTCTTATTAGAAGGGTAACCTATCCCACAATGGTCATGTCAGCCATCAGTTTCTAAGGGTTCTTTAATTTCCTATTTGTGATGGCCTAGGCCTTTATATTGGTAACCCATGTGATCTAACATTCACTTAGGGATGGAGTAAGAGGCCAATAAATAGGATGAAGAGTACTCTTGTTCAATTGAGAAGGTGTTACTATCATCATTTTTTTCATCATTGGTACTGCTAGTACAAACAAAGGAAAAAATCCCTATTTGTATAGACATTCCTTTCCTAGAAGGCAAATCATAAGTTAAAGGAGAGAGGAAGAGACTGGTTAGGTCTAGGAGCAAATCTTCATTGGAGTATTCCTTATCTTACGCTTGAGATGAATTAGTAATTTGATTAATTGGTTTAGCATTTTCATAATGATTATTATCTAATTTACTTATTTCATGTTTAGCATTAGTAGTTGGATGGAAATAAATATGAAGAGATGGACAAATATTTTTTTTGGCTTTTTCAGTTTCAATCATTTAGAAATATACAAAAGGTTTAGGATCAACAAGAATACAATTTGTTTTATTATGATACTCATATTTAAGACATTGGTGGTAGGTTGAAGGGATAGGTCACATTGCATGAATCCATGGTCAACCCAAAAGGATATTATAAGAGACATCACATGGAATCACATGAGAAAGAGTATTAAGGATTCATGTCTTGACCTTAATAAGTAAGGTTATGGTGCCACTGACTCCTCACTCTTCATTATTTAAGGCTCAAATGATGAGATCATATTGTTGCAAGTATTGCTTGGTTAGTCAAAAATGATTGAGGAATTTCAAATTACATATGTTTAGGGCTAACCCATTATCAATAAGAACCTATTTGACCAACTTTTCACCAATATTACAAGTGATAAAAAGGGCAAGGTCTCCAGGTGATGCAGGTTGGGGAATTTTTTATAAAGAGTAATGATGTTATAGATTCCTAAAGAACTAACAACATTAGAAACATAAAGTGATAAATCTTGTGGAATGACTTGCTCACTCAAAATTTTAATAAGGATGTCTCGATGGGTCAAAGAAGTTTGCAAGAGCTCTACATGAGAAATTTTAGCGGGTACTCTCAAGTTGTTGGTGAAGACTAAAATGACCTAAGTTAGAACCTGATACGATTAGAGGAGGCCGACTAGATGAAGTATTTTTATTTTTTATTATATTACCAAGGGGAGTTTAGGAAGTTGAATAACAAGTTGCTTTTTGTTGTCGGGTTACAACGTTAATTGTGGGAATATTAATGACACCTATCATGTTTTGATTCAAGGGTTGAACATTCCTATAATTAACATTTTTTTCCATTGTTTGGTTATGATTTGGTAAAGGATTCTAAAAGATCCCAAGGTCTTGATTAGAGGAGGATGAAGTGTTAGGATTATCAATGACAATTTAGTCTTTATCAATGAAGTCCTAAATGATGTTATGCAAGGTATTACATCTATCGGTCTTATGACCTTCAACATGAAAATCATAATATTCCTCCACATAATACCAATTATGCTTTCCCTTTTAAATATCTATTGGTCTAATGGCTAGTAGGTAGATCATCCCTATGTCTATAAATTGCTTAAGGACTTTAAAAAGTGGTTGACTAATCCTAATAAAAAAAAATTAGCCTTTTCTTATTTTGAGAGGACAATATTTGGTGGGGTTGTTGTGGCTGAATTTATATTATTAATTTATTGAGAGTCAGTGAATCCATCACCAACCAGATGCTTATTTTTATATTATACTCTTTTGTTAGAAGAGGATGATTATTCTTTTTTTTCTTAACTTTTAATTGTCCCCTATGTAAGAAAGCATCCTCTACTTGTCTAGCCCATTCCATTGAATCTTTAAAAGAAGAACGAAGTTTTTCTAAGAGGTAATTTAATTGTTCCTATAAACTATGTATAAAGATATGCAAAAGATCCTTTGGTGAAGGGGTATTCAGGAGTTTCCTTACCAAGGATTACCATTGGGTTAGGAAATCAACAAAGGCTTTACCTTTGGCCTGTTTAAGTTGATAAAGGTCATTGATTGTGCATGTTTCTTCTATGTATGCCAAGAAATTTTGGATAAACATGTCCACTAGCTCTCCAAATATTTTAATCGAATGTCATGGTATTTGGAAGTACCACTCTAGGGAAACACCACCAAGGCTTTTGGGAATATTTTGAGGAGTAACACCTTAGCATAGACAATGTCATGACAAGCAGCTTGGAAGAGCCTAAGATGGATGGTTAGATCTCCCTCTCCCCTGTATAATTGGAACTTAGGGGTTTCAAAATTAGGATGACAGGGTCAACTAGATATAAAAGGATCTAAATCTTGATTACAAAAGTCCTTGTAGGAATACTTTTGATTGGCTAAAGGTCCTTGGAGGGAAGCCAAATTTTTTTCCATCCTAGAATTTTGCTTTTTCAACAGTTCCAATTTGGAGTTTTGTCTTTCTAGTTGCTCAAGTTTAGTGGTTATATTTCACAATTTGAGGTAAGATATATTGGATGATGTTTATGGCAATATTATAGAGGGTTGTGAATTGCTACATGAATAGGTTTGAGACATTGGAGGAATTGAGTGCGGTAGATGGTGTCATACTATTCATTTTGACAATATTTGAGAGAAATGGGTTGGTGGACAAAAAACTTGAGGTCATAGCCAACATATTTATATATGGACAATGAGTAGCAAATATTTTAGTCATTCATGAAATTTATTTTTATCTCGGCATAAATTTTAGAAGGAAACTAAACGTGCGAGATTTTATTTCTTAATAAAAAGGATGTCAAGAAGTTGATTGTAGAAATATAGCAATTTTTTTGAAGAGGTTGAAAAGTGGGGTTATATCCAAGGCCATCCTTCCCATGAATTGAACTTGCATCTATGTTAAGAGAGCCCAATGACTTTTTTCATTGCAGTGTCCCTATCGGGACCAAAAATGTAGCAGATTGAAGAAAAGCAAATGGAAAATATTTGATAAAAAGGTAAGTTGGATGTGGTTTAATTAACCTAATAGCAATATAATGAGAGCAATGTAATATTTTGATATTTTAAAGGGAGTGACCCTCAATAGAAGCCACACATAGCATATTAAAATAAATAAATATTTTCTTTTAAATATTATTATTTTAGATTATTTAGTTTTCACTTATTGGTCATGGCCCAACTTTGTATAATGTATTGGCCATAGGCCTATTTGCCACCTTGTTTAGTGATCCATGTGTTATTGTATTAGCAAATGGTATGCCATCCTAATATTTATTAAGACTTGTATATTTGGACCAAATATGTATTTATAAACCACCTCCAATTATTCCTTGTATCAATTGGAAATCATACGTTTTATTAATGAAATAATTGTCATTCAAAGGTACCTTACTAATCTTTCACCTCTTTTCATTTATTCATTTTTTTTATCTACGAGAATTAATAACATATGGTCATCACATCCCACTAGTTAGGGATTCAACTCTTGACTATATTCCTCATCACTCTCAATAAATGTGATGATCGATCGCTATATAACTTATGGTGGAGTACAAACATCCTTAGGACTCAAAACATGGTCAAAATCTAGATAACACTCATGCTCCTTCCAATCGATCTACCCCATTAAATTTTCTTTTCATTTATTTATTTAATCTAGCTAATGTTTTTATTTCATTCAATCCATTCCTTATATCATATAATTGTACATGGTATCAAAGCGTGTTTGAATCTATGTTTCTTGATTCCACATTATGCTTTCTTTGAAGTTAGTCATAACAAATATTTCCAATAGTAAGTGAATGATTACAACATCATCTTTGGATCCAATTCTTTAGAATGTTTGGAATAGAATTTTAAAATTTGTCATCCCAAGGCTTAGATGAAGTATTATACCTCATTTGAAGCATCAAAATTTGAGGTGGGTTTCTTGGTATTCTTCTAAAGGGGTCATCATGGACACTTTGTCTCCTCGAATATTACTTCTATTATTGAATTCTTTCAACCATGCTCAATGCATTGAGTGGTTATTGGGTAACACTTCTAGCGACATAGAAGTCAACTCTCCTTTTTGGATTATAAGTCCTCTTAGCCTACTTTGTGAGTTTCCAACAATCAATACACCAAATTGTGATGATGCTTAAATTTATTTTTCTTTGATGGAAACCATTCTCCTTTCATTATTAAGATTTTTAAGAATAATTTTTTTCTTCTTGGATTCTATGATGAATTCTATGGTGGTCTAATTTAACATTTTCTCTTAAAATTCCATCTTCATCCATTTTTTCAAGGTACTTTTAAGGTCACTTCTCTCTAAATTTAAAATTCAAATATTTTAAAGTCAAATTTGATATAGTGGATAAATTTCCCACGTCCTCCCTCGTGATAGATTTTTTAGGTGTAAATATGGATTATCTATTGGTGTGTTTTATGAGTTGTGTGAGGGATAGGTGTCATTTATCACAAGGTCATCTCCCTTGACCTCCAATAAATATGCATAACACGTGTAGTGGAGTTAGGCTTCCATGGGAATTAGTTGAAATGGGGTCATGGGTTCAAGTACTTCCCCCTTTTGGCTTAGATCATTGCTTGATGTGTAGTATATTTTCCCTTTTGCAAAGAGGAACACTCATTATTGTCATCCATATGACCATGAGATCTAGCTAGCTTGGGTTCTTTATGTCCCAAAAATAAAGGGTTCCATCCTTTTCATTGTGATTATAGTTTAACCAACCTTGGAATTTGTGGGTGTGTGTCATTTTTAGTCCACTTGAATCTCATGCACCTATAACTCTTAGGTTGAAACCTATTAAATGACTTACTAGGAATATGATCCTAATCCATAGACCTAAATACCAAAAAGTGAAAGACAAAAGGCTTCTCCTTGGTAAACCTCTCGAATTTAGTCATGTCCTTGAGAATATGAGTAGGTACATAATATAATGAACCATCTTAACCATAGAAAGTGAAAATATCCTATAAATTATATTTGAGTATAATTCCACCTCAATTAGTTTGAATGCATGTGATATTCCTTTCCTATTGATTCTACATATGAGCTTTGGGATATTTGAGCTCAATAAAAGCTTTGTCCTTATACTTGATAATAAAAACCTAATAATTATAGCAAATTTCTCAATAAAGCTAAGTATATATTATTCGATAAGGATGGAATAACCATAGGACCAAAAATGTTAGTATGGATCAACTCCAAGGGATGAGAAGAATTCCAAGCTTTATCCTTCATAAATAAATCCATGTGATGCTTACCCTAAACACCTCTCACAAACACCTAAAGGAGGCTCAACCAAGGGAAGATTGAATTTGATTTCAAGGCTATTTTTAGTAGTATATGTGACTTCAACAAACAAAGTTATGAATATCTTCATAATAGTTATATTGAAGTTACCTTCACTCAATTGAGGTAGCACATTAGAGTGGTATTTCTTCCATTAAGTAAGCATATGTAATGTATTCTTTTTGTGGTTCCTAATTTAGACTAAGGGGGATATTGAACTATGTACTTTTCACTTATTGACCATAACTTAACTTTGTATATATTACATTGGCCCATGGGCCCATATGACACCTTGTTTATGTAATCCATGTATTATTGTATTAGTTGATGATATATTAAATCTTGAGATTTATTAGGACATACACCTTTTTGGTAAAGGTGTACTTATACACCATGCAATCATTTTTTTTGTATCATTTGGAGATTGTTGTTTCATTTTGTTAGCGAGATAACTAGTGTCGAATGTACGTCACCCATCTTTAGTGTCTCATTTTATTTACTTGTTATAACATTTTGACTTTATTTTTTCCTCTCATCATATTGTGTAATTATATAAATTTGTGTTCCAATTTGTATGTTGTTTCCTACTATATTCATAATAATATATACCTAAGTATTAAAATAAATTTATAATTTACTATGCTCACATGGAATTAAAAAATGTTTTTTAAAGATCCACCAATTCAAATAGCCTATGTTAGTAAAAAATATAGTAGTATCATCAACACATATTATCCGGACTTGTTATTTTAGTAAAAAAGGGTTGTGTAAAAATATAAAAATTTTATCCATTAGATCTTTTGCTATTGATTTTTGATGATAAATTCCCTTACATTTATATTTTCAACTTCTCGCTTAGTTGATACATAGAACCCACTATTAGAGTATAAACATAACTAACCCATATATCATTATTATTGTTTGCTTAATGAAAAGGGTTTGTACTTGGATCCCCGCCCTTCAAAAATTACAACTCTCTTCTTTAGAGCTTGAGAGTTCACAAATAGATATACTTTTACATCAATTGAGATGCTATAGTTAGAAACCTACATCATTTTACATAAAATGTTTGAATTCTTGATTTTCATTTTGTAGATATTTTCAAATATCTGTATGAATACAATTACTCCAAAATTTAGCATCTTTCTTGATATTTTTCTAGCATCCTTCACAATGCCAAAACTTCACCTCTACTATCCCCCCGCCTTGCATCTTAGTAGATTAATATTTCCAAAACAACGCACTATCATAGTCCACTTTATGAAATTCGGATTGCAAGTTTCCTTCCCGAAACATTAGTGCAACCACAAAAATTATTATAAATAGTCTAAATGAACACACATTATTGTTACAAAATAAAATAGATATTAGCAATGGAAAACATTAAAAGTAAATTTTAATTATTAATTGATCTAGGCAATCAACATTTTTTGTCACTTCAACTAAACATTCTACTTCCTCTAATAATGGAAAGGAGATGTTAACTTCATGATCCTCAGCCAAAACCTCTCTATTGTCTAGCTTATTTGCACATTTGTTTCCTTCCCTTAATATATGTGTAAACCTGATTTCTTCAAACTCTTTAGAAAGATCTTGAATTTCCACTATTATCTCTTGTATGTTCCATGGAGACTTTGCTTTCCTTGAAATTGCATTTATTACTATGAGAGAATCACCTTCCATCCAAAATCTATTCCATTTCCTTTGTTTACATACTTTTAACCCTTCTAAAGCTTCCCAAGCTTCAGCTTCATTATTTGTCTTAAATCCACAATTGAAAGCATAATGAAACAAAATCTCTCCTCTATTATTTCTAATTATTCCTCCTACTACTGCTGGTCCTGGTTTTCTTTAGATGCTCCATAAAAAAATTCAACTTAACCCACCTCCACATCTAGTGGTTTCCACTTTATATTCTTTACCTTATTTTTGCTTCTCTTGTACCCAACATACTAATTCCATTTAATGACTTGACTCCATCTTTCAAGACTCTGCTTATGTTGGAAATATGAGCAAGATTTGTTGTCATTGATGTCAAGAGTCAGTTTCAGTGAGCAGTGCAAGAGGAAGGATGTCAAGAGTCAGTTTTAGTAATCAATGCAAGAGAAAGATTGCTTCTAGACCTAAGGGAAATAATATTATAATATCTCCCATTATAATATTCAAGGTGGTCAGATAAGGTCTACAGGAGAAATAAGAAGGCCCAAGAAAAATAATATTATAATATTTTATTATAATATTAAAGGTCTAATGGTAAGACCTAAAGTAATTAAATTAATTATAATAATTTCATTATAAATTAATTTGTAATTTAATTTAATTAACCTTATGGTTATTAAATTAATTATAAGTTAATTATAATAATTTTATTATTAATTAAATTATAATCTAATTTAATTAACCCTAAGGTTAGGGTTATAAGGGCAAAAATAATGCATCGACGTCATACATTATCTCCTCCATCGACGTCAACGAATTTGGAGGCATGGGTATAAATACCAAATGCCTAAGTGGCTTCAAACCATCCACGATCGAATTAATTAATCTCCTAAGCTAAAGTGTGCGCAATATTTCGATGAGCGAAAGAAGGAAGAAGTCCTTCGTTGACTTCTTGGCAGGTTGCGAAGGGTCAAAAGGAACAAGGCTTGGAAGCCTTGTCACCACCTAGCTAGGTGGGCTAGCGGTAGTTGGCAGCGCTTTAGGAATGCAAGGTGTTGCGTTCGATTCACAGTAGGGAAGGTCATGAGGTTGTTTTTGCATCGAAGATGCCAAAGCCTTTTTGGCTTTTGGTGCCAGGGAAGGAGACAAAGCATCATGGGCACTTTTGCCTCCCATGTGAGCGCTTAGCTCATGCTAGGCAATCGTAGCTAAAGCACTGGAGGCGCTTCGACTTGGGATCGAATCCCATCGGGAGCACTTTGAGAGGTACTAAAGTTTTTATTATAAATTGGTTTTTGCTCCTAAGGTTGTGTGGTATAGTTTTGAGCTTAGGGAGATATAAGGTTGATAAAATTAAATAATTATTTTTATTTAATTGTTTGGTGGATTGAGTTATTTAGAGTGGAGTTATAAGGTGTAATAAGAGATTTATTTTTATGTATGTTTTTGGTGAATGCTAATTTCAATATGGAGTAATAAGGTGTATTTGAGTTTAATTATTTTTGTAATTGTGAAATATTTTGAGGGAGTGTTAGAGTGATATTTTGTCATCTAACCTTTGAAATTGGTAAAGAGAGTAATTGTGATTGAGATAGGTTTTGAGGTTAATTCTTCATCAAACAAAAGGTATGGGCACATCTTCCTTGTGAGTGATTGTTGGATGTTGTGAATGCTAAGTTGGAGTGAAAAGGGTTGTTTGATAAGCATTGTTGAGTTTGATTGTTAAAGGTTTTTGAGTGAAAGTTGATGATAAAAACCTTGTTTGATAAGCATTGTTGGAAACATTGAATGAGCCTTCATATGCATGATTAGGGTTTGTGAAGATCATGAGTATCATTGTTATGTGAGATTGTTTGATAAGCATTGTTGAAAATAATTGAGTGAGTGTTCATATGCTTGGACTAGGGTTTGTAAGAAAGGAGTGTTTCATTGAGTGATTGGTTGAGTGGAGTTGATTGAGCCTAGTTGATTGGAAGTGTTGAAGTGATAGTTCAAGTTCTGTGAAATAAATTGTTCTATATTCTAATTTGATTTGAGAAGAGAGATTGAAAGTGATTGAGTGTTGTGAGAGTAGAGGGAACATATTGAGTCTCTAACCATTCTCTATATGTTTTTTTGGTTAAGTGAGTTTGTGAGTGAAGCATATTGAGTCTCTAAAATTCTCTATATGTTTGAGTAAAATTGTGAAGCTTGGTGTGATTAATATTGGTTGAGTTGGTAAGTTTGTGAAGTTTGAGTAAGTCTGAGTGAAGACTTGTTGGTGAATTGAGATAAGTCTTGGTGAAGACTTGTTGAGCATATTGGACAAGTTCTAGTGAGGACTTGTTGAGAGATTTGAGGTAAGTCTTGGTGAAGACTTGTTGAGTAGATTGGACAAGTTCTAGTGAGGACTTGTTGAGTATATTTGAGATAAGTCTTTGAGAAGACTTGAGAGTAGAGTTGATTGATTGATTTGTTCAAACCTTGAGTTAAGGTTTGGGGTAGATCTAGCAGATTTGATTTGTGATTGAGTCAAGCTTTGTGTTAAGGCTTGAGGATAGATTTGAGGATAGAGTTTGGTGTAGATATTGAGGATAAGGTTTGTGTGTGTAAAGGACTATGTTTAGTGTAGATTAGAGATAGATATTGAGAAGATTTGTGCTAGATCGAAGGACTATGTTTAGTGTAGATCAGAGATAGAGATTGAGTAAATTTGTGCTAGATCGAAGGACTATGTTTAGTGTAGATTTGAGATAGAGCTGAGAGTAAGCTTTGGAGGTGATAGAGTATAGAGGATAATAGTCTCTAGTGGATAGAGGTCCATTAGCCAGGGTAGTGAAGATAGGTCTTCTGAGTGAGGGTAGGAGTCTTCAGTGGATAGAGATCCATAAGCTAGTGTAGTGGAGGTAGTAGTTCTTCTAGAAGATCACCAACCAGAGTAGAGGGGATTGGTGTCTCCTATGGATAGAGATCCATGAACTTGATTAGGGGATTGGTGTCTCCTTTGGATAGAGGTCCATAAACATTGTAATAGGGAAAGGTTTCCCAAGAGATTTGTTGAGAAAATTTTAGTGAAATATTTTCTCCATGGAGTAGCCCACATTGGGTGAACCATGTTAAATTGGTGTCTCTATTGTGTGTGGTGATTTGTGCATTGCTTTGATTATTATTATTGATATTTCCATTGATATATTGCATAATATTGTTTGGGAAAGAAAAGTAAAAAGTGGTCTTATATTGTTCACCCTCCCTCTCAGTATAAGCTTGTGTTCTTCAATTGGTATCAGAGTGGGTTCCTTCGAAAGAGTTTAATAGCTTGAAGGAAAAGCTCACAAGAACACAGATGGATTCTAAGAGTGGATCCTCAGATAATTCAGCACCATTGTTTGATGGGAATGATTATGTATTTTGGAGTATGAGGATGAAGATTCACCTGATGGCACTTGGAAATGAAATATGGGAAGCAGTTGAAAATGGATACACACCACCAACTACTCCACCTACAGATAAATATGGTAAGCTTCTACATCATTACAATTCAAAAGCAATGAATGCAATTTTGAGAGGTTTGCATAAAATAGAGTTTATAAAGGTTATGCATTACAAATCAGCAAAGGAAATTTGGGATAAGTTGCAAGGCATATATGAAGGAGATAAAAAGGTCAAAAAGGTAAAGTTGCAAAATCTCAAGGGAATATTTGAAGACCTAAAAATGAAGGATGAGGAAAATATTAGTGCTTATCTACTTCGTGTAGATGAGGTTGTTAACTCCATGCAAGGACTTGGACTTGAAGTTCAAGAATCTGATGTTTGTGATAAGATTTTAAGGTCACTCCCAAAAAGGTTTAGTGAAAATATTTCAGCTATAGAGGAATCAAAATATATTGATCTTTTGACAAGGGATGAATTACATGGCATTCTCATAGCTTTTGAGATGAGAATAAAAGAGGAACCTAATCCCCAGAAAGAAGCAACCTTCAAAGCTACTAAGAAGACAAAGGGTAAGAAGTCAGATTCAAGCAATGAGTTATCTAGTGATGAAGAAGCAAATTATGGCAGAAGGAACAAGGACTCAAGAAAGTATAAAGGTACAAAATCAGTTAGATGTTTCAATTATGGAAAGTATGGTCACTATGCATCTGATTTTCCAGAAGCTAGAAATAGCAATGATGAAGAAAAATAGGATCATAAGAATAGGGAAACAGGAAAACATAGGTACCAAAAGAAAAATAGGGATGGACAAGGCAAGCAAGGAAAGAAGTTCTTCCAAAGACATAAGAAGAGTTTCTATGCAGACAAGGCAAGTAAGTATTCAAGTGATAGTGATGAAAGTTCCTCAGGTAATGATAAAGATGAAATACTATTTCTAGCAGAAGAAAAATAAGTGGTTAGGAAAAGGTCACCAATAATCCTCAAGTGTTTTAGATGTGGTAACTTTGGTCATCTTGAAGATAGTTGTACAAGGAATGGATTCAGTTTCAGTGATGATGAATATGAAGATACACTTGAAGGACCAGAAGAGAATCTTCTTATGGCAATAGAAGAAGAAGGAAGTGCTTCTAGTAGAAAAGAGTCAAAAAAGAATGAAGATGATCCCAAAGGCAAACAAATAGAGGAAGAATCAGAAATAGGAGAAGTTGATCTTGAGGGTGAGCTTATTCATGCCCTTGATGCATTAAGGGAGGTAAGAAAGCAAAACTCAAAACTCAAGCTTAAATTTCAAGAATGTGATGAAGAGAAAGGAAAGCTTATAGAGGATCTAACCAACTCAATAGCTAAGACAAGGAGATTCAAAGAGAAGTTAGAAGCAAAGGTTTTAGAATGTGAAAGGTTAGAGCATGAGGTAGCTTCACTAAGGAAGGAAGTAAAAGAGTCTAAGGACAAGTTACACAAGTTTGGGAGAAGCTCAAAGAACATGGATAAGATTATCAAGGTACAAAGACCTTCAACAAACAAGATAGGTCTTGGTTTTGAACAGGTACAAAAGAAACAAGGAGAGGAGTCAATCTCAAGTTCTGAAGAAGAAGAAACTTTAGAAGAAGAGAGTGTAAGAGAAAGTGAGACTTCTGAGGATGAGTTGGACAATAGAAAGTTTAACAAGGAAAGGAACAATGCACAAATGAGGAACAGATGGAACAGGAAACAACATAGGGTAGAAGAGACTAAGAGACCAATGAGATCAAGGCAAGGTAGTTTCAATGGATGATGCTTCTCATGTCATAGGTTTGGGCACAAAGCTACACAGTGCAGGACACATGGAAAATAGGAATATGGAAGTTTTAGAAATAGGTAGCTTTTTCAAGGGTATTGCTACTCTTGTAATCAGTTTGGTCACAAGGCAGTGAATTGCAGGGTTCATGACAGGAATAGATATGGCTTCACCAGGAGAAATCCCAAGAAATTTGCACCTCCAAGGAATAACAACATTAAGTGTTATAAGTGCAATAATTATGGACATACAACAAAGTGGTGTAGAGCAAAAATTCCAGAGACAAGCAGGAACAAGAATAGTCAGAGGAATCAGAAGGATCAGATGAGGAGGAAAGTGGACAAAGGTAAAGATCAGTGCATGTTGGGAGTAGAAATACTCCCACCCCAGAATTAACCACCTCAAGAGGAGGTGGGGGAGGGGCTAAGCTAAGAGTCTCATTCTTAGCCCCGAGCCCCAAAGGTGACCCTTTGCCATTGATGACAAAGGGGGAGAGATTTGAGTTAGGGGAAGAGCATTCAGTCAGGGGAGCAGTTTCTCAGGGGAGCAGAACAGAAAAGGTAAAAGAAATGGTAAAAGGTAAATGGGTTGCCATCAATGACAAAGGGGGAGATTGTTGGAAATATGAGCAAGATTTGTTGTCATTGATGTCAAGAGTCAGTTTCAGTGAGCAGTGCAAGAGGAAGGATGTCAAGAGTCAATTTTAGTAATCAATGCAAGAGAAAGATTGCTTCTAGACCTAAGGGAAATAATATTATAATATCTCCCATTATAATATTCAAGGTGGTCAGATAAGGTCTACAGGAGAAATAAGAAGGCCCAAGAAAAATAATATTATAATATTTTATTATAATATTAAAGGTCTAATGGTAAGACCTAAAGTAATTAAATTAATTATAAATTAATTTGTAATTTAATTTAATTAACCTTATGGTTATTAAATTAAAGAATTATAATAATTTTATTATTAATTAAATTATAATCTAATTTAATTAACCCTAAGGTTAGGGTTATAAGGGCAAATTTAATGCGTCGACGTCATACATTATCTCCTCCATCGACGTCAATGAATTTAGAGGCATGGGTATAAATACCAAATGCCTAAGTGGCTTCAAACCATCCACGATCGAATGAATTAATCTCCTAAGCTAAGTGTGTGCAATATTTCGATGAGCGAAGAAGGAAGAAGTCCTTCGTTGACTTCTTGGCAGGTTGTGAAGGGTCAAAAGGAACAAGGCTTGGAAGCCTTGTCACCACCTAGCTAGGTGGGCTAGCGGTAGTTGGCAGCGCTTTAGGAATGCAAGGTGTTGCGTTCGATTCACAGTAGGGAAGGTCATGAGGTTTTTTTGCATCGAAGATGCCAAAGCCCTTTTGGATTTTGGCACCAGGGAAGAAGACAAAGCATCATGGGTGCTTTTGCCTCCCACGTGAGTGCTTAGCTCATGCGGCTAGGCAGCCATGGCTAAAGCGCTGGAGGCGCTTCGACTTGGGATCGAATCCCATCGGGAGCACTTTGAGAGGTACTAAAGTTTTTATTATAAATTGGTTTTTGCTCCTAAGGTTGTGTGGTATAGTTTTGAGCTTAGGGAGATATAAGGTTGATAAAATTAAATAATTATTTTTATTTAATTGTTTGGTGGATTGAGTTATTTAGAGTGGAGTTATAAGGTGTAATAAGAGATTTATTTTTATGATGTTTTTGGTGAATGCTAATTTCAATATGGAGTAATAAGGTGTATTTGAGTTTAATTATTTTTGTAATTGTGAAATATTTTGAGGGAGTGTTAGAGTGATATTTTGTCATCTAACCCTTGAGATTGGCAAAGAGAGTAATTGTGATTGAGATAGGTTTTGAGGTCAATTCTTCATCAAACAAAAGGTATGGGCACATCTTCCTTGTGAGTGATTGTTGGATGTTGTGAATGCTAAGTTGGAGTGAAAAGGGTTGTTTGATAAGCATTGTTGAGTTTGATTGTTAAAGGTTTTTCTGAGTGAAATTTGATGATAAAAACCTTGTTTGATAAGCATTGTTGGAAATATTGAATGAGCCTTCATATGCATGATTAGGGTTTGTGCAAGATCATGAGTATCATTGTTATGTGAGATTGTTTGATAAGCATTGTTGGAAATAATTGAGTGAGTGTTCATATGCTTGGACTAGGAGTGTTTCATTGAGTGATTGGTTGAGTGGAGTTGATTGAGCCTAGTTGATTGGAAGTGTTGAAGTGATAGTTCAAGTTCTATGAAATAAATTGTTCTATATTATGATTTGATTTGAGAAGAGATATTGAAAGTGATTGAGTGTTGTGCAATAGTGAAACATATTGAGTCTCTAACCATTCTCTATATGTTTCTGTGGTAAGCAGAAGAGATATTTGAAAGTGATTGAAGTATTGTTGTGAGTGAAGATATTGAGTCTCTAACCAATTCTCTATATGTTTCTATGAGTTAAACAAGAATTGTGTGAAGCTTGTTGTGTGATTGAAGAGGTTTTTTTTTTAAAGATTGAGTTGAGTTGAATAAGCTTTTGTGAAAGCTTGGTAATTTGAGGTAAGTTTTAGTTAGAGATTGTTGAATGAGAAAGTCTTAGGTGAAAGACTTGTTGAGTAGATTGGATAAGTTCTAGTGAGGACTTGTTGAGCATATTTGAGGTAAGTCTTGGTGAAGACTTGTTGAGAATATTGGACAAGTTCTAGTGAGGACTTGTTGAGCATATTTGAGATAAGTATTTGAGAAGACTTGTGAGTAGATTTGATTGATTGATTTGTTCAAACCTTGAGTTAAGGTTTGGGGTAGATCTAGCAGAGTTGATTTGTGATTGAGTCAAGCTTTGTGTTAAGGCTTGAGGATAGATTTGAGGATAGAGTTTGGTGCAGATTTGAGGATAGGTTTGTAGAGATAGATATTGAGAAGAATTTGTGCTAGATTGAAGGACTATGTTTAGTACAGATAGAGATAGATATTGAGTAGATTTGTGCTAGATCAAAGGACTATGTTTAGTGTAGATCAGAGATAGATATTGAGCAGATTTGTGCTAGATCGAAGGACTATGTTTAGTGTAGATTTGAGATAGAGTTGAGAGTAAGCTTTGGAGGTGATAGAGTATAGAGGATAATAGTCTCTAGTGGATAGAGGTCCATTAGCTAGGGTAGGGTGAGTCTTTAGTGGATAGAGATCCATAAGCCAGTGTAGTGGAGGCAATAGTTCTTCTAGAAGATCACCAACCAGAGTAGAGGGGATTGGTGTCTCCTATGGATAGAGATCCATGAACTTGATTAGGGGATTGGTGTCTCCTTTGGATAGAGGTCCATAAACATTGTAATAGGGAAAGGTTTCCCAAGAGATTTGTTGAGAAAATTTTAGTGAAATATTTTCTCCGTGGAGTAGCCCACATTGGGTGAACCACGTTAAATTGGTGTCTCTATTGTGTGTGGTGATTTGTGCATTGCTTTGATTACTATTGTTGATATTGCCATTGATATATTGCATAATATTG
Source organism: Wollemia nobilis (assembly GCA_028583015.1). Taxonomy (NCBI): domain Eukaryota; kingdom Viridiplantae; phylum Streptophyta; class Pinopsida; order Araucariales; family Araucariaceae; genus Wollemia; species Wollemia nobilis. The sequence continues at coordinate 37,313 of JAQPPZ010012777.1, read as the reverse complement.
TTTGGGAAAGAAAAGTAAAAAGTGGTCTTATATTGTTCACCCCCCTCTCAGTATAAGCTTGTGTTCTTCAATTGGTATCAGAGCGGGTTCCTTCGGAAGAGTTTAACAACTTGAAGGAAAAGCTTACAAGAACACAGATGGATTCTAAGAGTGGATCCTTAGGGAATTCAGCACCATTGTTTGATGGGAATAATTATGTACTATGGAGCATGAGGATGAAGTTTCATCTAATGGCACTTGGAAATGAAATATGGGAAGTAGTTGAAAATGGATACACACCACCAGCTACTCCACCTACAGATAAATATGGTAAGCTTCTACATCATTACAATTCAAAATTAATGAATGCAATTTTGAGAGGTTTGCATGAAATAGAGTTTATAAAGGTTATGCATTACAAATCAACAAAGGAAATTTGGGATAAGTTGCAAGGCATATATGAAGGAGATAAAAAGGTCAAAAGGGTAAAGTTGAGAAATCTCAAGGGAGTATTTGAAGACCTAAATATGAAGGATGAGGAAAATATTAGCTACTTCATGTGGATGAGGTTGTTAACTCCATGCAAGGACTTGGGCTTGAAGTTCAAGAATCTGATGTGTGTGATAAGATTCTAAGGTCACTCCCAAAAAGGTTTAGTGAAAATATTTTAGCTATAGAAGAGTTGAAAGATATTGATATTTTGACAAGGGATGAATTACATGGCATTCTCACAGCTTTTGAGATGAGAATAAAAGAGGAACCTATTCCCAAGAAAGAAGCAGCCTTCAAATTTACTAAGAAGACAAAGGGTAAGAAGTCAGATTCAAGCAATGAGTTATCTAGTGATGAAGAAGCAAATTATGGCAGAAGGAACAAGGAATCAAGAAAGTATAAAGGTACGAAATCAGTTAGATGTTTTAATTGTGGAAAGTATGGTCACTATGCATCTAATTTTCTAGAAGCTGGAAATAGCAATGATGAAGAAAAACAGGATCATAAGAATAGGGAAACAGGAAAACACAGGTACCAAAAGAAAAATAGGGATGGACAAGGCAAGCAAGGAAATAAGTTCTTCCAAAGACATAAGAAGAGTTTCTATGCAAACAAGGCAAGTAAGTATTCAAGTGATAGTGATGACAGGTCCTCGGATAATGAAGAAGATGAAGTTCTATTTCTGGCAAAAGAAAAATAAGTGGTTAGGAAAAGGTCACCAATAATTCTCAAGTGTTTTAGATGTGGTAACTTTGGTCATCTTGAAGATAGTTGTACAAGGAATGGATTCAGTTTCAGTGATGATGAATATGAAGATACACTTGAAGGACCAGAAGAGAATATTATTATGGCAATAGAAGAAGAAGGAAGTGCTTCTAGTAGAAAAGATTCAAAAAATAATGAAGATGTTTTCAAAGGCAAACAAATAGAGGAAGAATCAAGAAATAGGAGAAGTTGATCTTGAGGGTGATCTTATTCATGCCCTTGATGCATTAAGGGAGGTAAGAAAGCAAAACTCAAAACTCAAGCTTAAATTTCAAGAATGTGATGAAGAGAAAGGAAATATTATAGAGGATCTAACCAACTCAATAGCTAAGACAAAGAGATTCAAAGAGAAGTTAGAAGCAAAGGTTTTAGAATGTGAAAGGTTAGAGCATGAGGTAGCTTCACTAAGGAAGGAAGTAAAAGAGTCTAAGGACAAGTTACACAAGTTTGGAAGAATCTCAAAGAACTTGGATAAGATTATCAAGATACAAAAACCTACATCAAACAAGACAGGTCTTGGTTTTGAATAGGTACAAAAGAAACAAGGAGAGGAGTCAATCTCAAGTTCTAAAGAAGAAGAAACTTCAGAAGAAGAGAGTGTAAGAGAAAGTGAGACTTCTGAGGATGATTTGGACAATAGAAAGTTAAACAAGGAAAGGAATAATGCACAAATGAGGAACATATGGAACAAGAAACAACATAGGGTAGAAGAGACTAAGAGACCAATGAGTTCAAGGCAAGGCAGTTTCAATGGATGATGCTTCTCATGTCACAGGTTTGGGCACAAGGCTACACAATGCAGGACACATGGAAAATAGGAATATGGAAATTTCAGAAACAGGTAGCTTTTTCAAGGGTATTGCTACTCTTGTAATCAGTTTGGTCACAAGGCAGAGAATTGCAAGGTTCATGACAGGTAATGAAGATGAAATACTATTTCTAGCAGAAGAAAAATAAGTGGTTAGAAAAAGATCACCAATAATCCTCAAATATTTTAGATGTGGTAACTTTGGTCATCTTGAAGATAGTTGTACAAGGAATGGTTTCAATTTCAATGATTATGAATATGAATATACACTTTAAGGACTAGAAGAGAATCTTCTTATGGCAATAGAAGAAGAAGGAAGTGCTTCTAGTAGTAAAGAGAGAAAATAATGAAGATGTTTTCAAAGGCAAACAAATAAATGAAGAATCAAAAATAGGAGAAGTTGATCTTGAAGGTGAACTTATTTCTACCCTTGATGCACTAAGGGAGGTAAGAAAGCAAAACTCAAAACTCAAGCTTAAATTTCAAGAATGTGATGAAGAGAAAGGAAAACTTATAGAGGATCTAACCAACTCAATAGCTAAGACAAGGAGATTCAAAGAGAAGTTAGAAGCAAAGGTTGTAGAATGTGAAAGGTTAGAGCATGAGGTAGATTTACTAAGGAATGAAGTAAAAGAGTCTAAAGACAAGCTACACAAGTTTGGGAAAAGCTCAAAAACCATAGACAAGATTATCAAGGTACAAAGACGGTCAACAAACAAGACTCGTCTTGGTTTTGAATAGGTACAAAAGAAACAAGGAGAGGAGTCAATCTCAAGTTCGAAGAAGAAGAAACTTCAGAAGAAGAGAGTGTAAGAGAAAGTGAGACTTCTGAGGATGAGTTGGACTATAGAAAGTTTAACAAGGAAAGAAATAATGCACAAATGAGGAACAGATGGAACATAAAACAACATAGGGTAGAAGAGACTAAGAGACCAATAAGATCAAGGCAAGGTAGTTTCAACGGACAATGCTTCTCATGTCACAATTTTGGGTACAAAGCTACACAATGCAAGACACATGGAAAACAAAAATATGGAAGTTTCAAAAACAGGTAGCTTTTTCAAGGGTGTTGCTACTCTTGTAATTAGTTTGGTCACAAGGCAGAGAATTGCAAGGTTCATGACAAGAATAGATATGGCTTCACCAGGAGAAATCCCAAGAAATTTACACCTCTAAGGAATAACAACATTAAATGTTATAAGTGCAATAATGATGGACATACAATAAAGTGGTGTAGAGTAGAAATTCCAAAGACAAGCAGGAACAAGAATAGTTAGAGGAATTAGAAGGATCATATTAGGATGAAAGTCAACAAAGGTAAAGATCAGTGAATGCTAGGAGTAGAAATACTCCCATCCAAAAATTAACCACCTCAAGAGGAGGTGGGGGAGGGGCTAAGCTAAGAATCTCATTCTTAGCCTTGAGCCCCAAAGGTGACTCTTTGTCATTTATGACAAAAGGGGAGAGATTTGAGTTAGGGGGAGAGCATTTAGTCAGGGGGAGCTCTTAATTTTTTTTTTTTGGTTACATAGATGAATTGGTTACAATCACAATTTTTAGTAGTTGCCAGCGCAGCTGACAGGGTTCAAACTATCAGCGAAGGCTTCCAACACACCCACCGTCTCGTTAATGGTAACCCGACGTGAGATGGGGACCGTCGGACGCACAGGGTTCGCACCGTCTTCGTCAGTCTGGTTCAACACGTGGCATGAAGGGGACCGTCGGACAAGCAAGAAACAGATCGTCGTCATCAATCAGGTGCAACACGCAGAGGAGTCGGATTGGGCTACTAGCTATGCATGGGCACGCCCATGGGATTGGAACCTAGGTCTCCTCTCGATAAGCACCCCAACTTACCAATCCACCTAGACCCAAGTTTACTCGTGGGTTCTACACGAGTAAATGACCACCACTACTTTCTGTCTACTACTATCCCTTACCATGGAAGAAAGTTATTTATGTTAAAGAATGTTTTTGTTATGTGGGATAGTCTCATGAAATCTGTTTCCCATAGAAGCTATAATGTTCATTTCATGCTATTTGAAGGTGAACATGGATATCCACAAGAAGTTAAAATATTTTAAGCTTTATTGATAAGGTAGTGTATCTTGAGTGGTTGAGCTCTAAGAATCTGCTAACAAAAATGCATTATTCTGGAGAATGGTTTCTTGTTTATGCACGTGTGGAGTAATGTGATCGGGTTGATCTTAGATATTGTCACTGTAAGAGGTCTATGAAAATTATTGATAAGAACAGAGCATGTACAGGCAAGATAAAATATATTATTGTGGACTTACAATTTAACATTTTCATGGATTGTGTTTGTTTTATGCTTATTTAGAAAGAATAGTTATATGTGGGTGTTAGCATTGTTTGGAGACTCATAATATCAATATAAGGCATCGGTTTCTGATTATTGGTATTGCACCTGGGGGCCACTAAGAAAGGACAGAAATCAAGGAAAAGAAAGAAAAGGGACAAATAAATGAGTTGGGGCAGTGTTCATGAAAGTTGAAAAAATTATTTGCTGTAATAATTCATCTGATAATTGATAGAGAAATTAATGTTATTGTTATTATGTAAATGTCATTCACAAAATGTAAAGCTCTTTTTATAGTCCCAATCTTGCATATAAGGATAAAACCCATTTTTAGCCATTTATTTAATTATTAAGTTATTTGTGATGTTAGTCAAGTTGCCCATGGCAACTGCTTTCATCCTTGTATTGACATTTGACATTCTATTGTCTCTGGGCATATCTATACCACAGCAGTTTTACTCCTTCATGAGTTTGGTGTAAATCAGGTAGAGATGCATTATGAGTCATCATATTTACGGCTTCCAGTTCTTTTGTTACAGAATCAAAGGAGCAGATTGTTGCACATTTGGCTAATTTTGCTTATGATCCCTTCAATTATAATTTTCTTCATAAGGTATGGGAATGGATTTTCAATGTGTCTAAGTTAAAACAAAGTGCTTATCTTTGCATATCTGAGTTTGAATTTTCTGTTTGTAGTTGAATGTGTTGGACCTATTCCTTGACTGTCTAACTGAACCAAATGAAAAACTAGTGGAATTTGGGCTAGCGGAATTTGCAACTCTTGTGCTGGTAATTAGAGATTCATATTTGTATTCCATGCTGAAGCATATTTGTATTTTGAAATAGTTGTTATTGATGGTATCTAGAGATGGGATGAATCTGCCTAGAGAACACTGTTTTCTATTATTGTACGTAAGAGACATGAGCATGGAAATCTATTGAAGAATAGTTGCATATTCTGCAGGTCGCTGCTGACGATGCAGCGTGTTTGACTTTTGTTGTAGTTAAACATCAATGTTAATATAATTGTCTTTTAAAATTTATTTGATTTAGATGACTTTAATTTAGAATGCTCTAGTAAAAGAACGTTGTTGCATGTATTTGTTTGACAAGAAAAATAATAGATAATAAACATGTTGAATTTCAATTTTTAATTCCCCCTTTGTTTTTTCCGATCCAGCAAATGCTGTGTTTATTTCTTAGTTTATTGTAAGAAATGGTGGCATCCCTCTTATAATTATTGCTTGTCAAGTCCAGTGCAAAATACAGTAAGTAATCTCTGCCTTTTTCTTTTCTCACTCTTGGTCATGTCCAAAATTATATCCTTTACTAGATTACGAGGATAAATATCCTTTTTTTTTTTCTTTTTGGTCATTAACTACGGCAGGAGTTCCTTGTTCCATGCTTATTTATAAGGCAATGAATAGTTAAACATTCTTAGAGTTGAATTTATTTAGGGTACTTCAATAAGCTATATGGAAACTTCTAGAAGCCGCTTGTTTTGTTGGAAACAGCTGCTGCTTTTACGACGAAAGTGGTTTGGTAAAAAACTACAAGCCTTCCATAAATATAAGTTCTGAGTATGATGTCTAATTGTGTGTTGGTTTGTAAGTTTCCTCGCTGTTTTGTGTTGATCTGGCACTCTGGCCAATAATGGTATCAGAGAATTGTGGGATGCTGGGCAGGAGTATGTTCCTATGCTGTGCTGTGTGAGTGTCTGCCTAATTACTGTTATAGGCTGTGTAAGGGCCTATGAATATTACTGGTATGTTCAGTCTGTCCTGCATTGCTAAGACAACCTTTATGTTTGTTGGAGTGACTAAAAGTGTTTGCAATAGCAGCATATTGCTGGGCATGAAAATATTCTGTGAGCTTGTTTGTCTGAGACAGCTTTATCTTTTTCAGTGGGCATATCCAAAGTCTCTGTCTGAGTTTTAAACAAGAGTTTCCTTTGTAATAGTCATCTTGTCAGTCTTTAAGAGAGCCACAGGTTCTGGGCATTGACAACACTTATAGAGTTTTGGTTGAGAAAGGTTTGCGTTTTATTTGCTGTGTCCATAATGATGAGCAAATATATTTTGTTACTGGGTGTTTGTGGAGATGCGTGTTGAAAAGTTGTGGCTGAAGTATTACACAACCAACAATTTGTCTTGCTTCTTATCTTGTCCTGACAAGGTGTCATGGGCAAGGCGAGATAGAAGTGCCATTGTGAAGTCGGAAGTAGTAAAAAAAGTCCATGAAAAATGACAAGGTCAACCCAAAGGTGAAATGACCTGCAATTTTAAAAAGGAAAGTGGCCCATTAATTGTCTGTTGTCTTAATGCCCGAGTACGCTGGATTCAAGTCTCAGTGCAAGCCCACTTTAGAACCATCTTATATGAATGCTTCTTTTATGTTGTGTTGTTGCGCTACTACTATGATAGATACTTCTGCTGGATGCAACATTGAAGTAGGTGCAACCTTATGAAGGAAACTCTGGAGTGAAAGACACTTTATTCATTGTGAGATACATAGTTGGAGGTGGAGGAGGAAAAGTGAGGACTTTGGAGCAGCATGATGCAGAGGCTATAAGCTGACAGATATGGTTGAGGAGAAGCAACGGATGAGCTTGGTCAATTGTTAGGAAAGCCTATGACAACTTGCTTCGTGTATGTTTACGAATATGTTGAAAAGATTCTACAAAAGAATGGTTAGCTACAAGAAGATCAAGAGAAATGAAATGAAATATTAAAGATGTCCGCAGTAGGCAAATATAAGACCCAAGGGACTATAAGAAGGACAATAATGACTGCCAGCTAGTAGGCTAGCTAAAAAGCCCAATAAAGAAAAGAACAAAGAGAAATGTGACTTATGGTAGTTGTTGTTGTTGATGGCTATCAAATCATTATGATTGCACATGACTAAGTGATTGAGGAAATCCATAGTGGTGATCAAATCATTATGATTGCACATGACTAAGTGATTGAGGAAATCCATAGTGGTGGTTAGGGGTTATCCACATGAAAACCTTTGTATGAGTTGGCGGGGTTGACTTCATGAAAATCCTCATGTGTATGGTTGTGGCTTAACCATTTGAAAACCCTTATTGATGGTTGTGCACATAGTCTATTTGGGGTTTTGTCAATGGTTAGCGAAAGGTGAAGATTGTAGAGAGGTGCAATATGGATTGCAGATAAAAAGACACATCCCTGGTGATGGATGGAGAGTCATCGAGGATTTAATATGTAGAGATACCCCATGTGAAGGATGGAGAGACATCTAGGATTGGAGAGGCAACACTATGGTGGAGGGAATCCTCAGGAGATGAGGATTCAAAGGAAACAGAGGAACAACCAAGGACGGAGAAGTTGGTGCGAAGGGAGAAGTAGCATAGGATTTTGGTATAGCAGTAGAGGGGAGCTCAACCTCAACCCAACATCACCAGGAGGAACACCAACAATCACAGGAAGAACCTCCACCGCAGGCCACAACAAGAGTAGGTGGTAGCGCACAAAGGATGATGGAGGGTCGGAGCAAGATGCATGGGATGCCATATATGGCAGTGCAAGAGACATCTTGCACAACCACGAAGTTAGGCTGTGCAAGGAGGCATTGCAAGTACCAGGAGAATGACTTAAGAGAGGGTTGTAGTGAGAGAATAGTAGCCAAAGGAGTCTGTTGCACAAATAGTATAGGAAGAGGAGAGGAGAACACAACAACTAGAGATAAGGACTACGTAAGTGTAGGAATCAATTATTCTTGTAGATGTAGATGATCAGATTGAGAGTGTAGTGGATGCAGTACAACAAGAATGTGTAGGAAATGTACGGGTTGAGAATATTAACTCACTCGACAGTTTCAACAACACACCAATGTAGTTTGAGCAGCAGATGGATCCATGTGGGTCACCTCCACTGGACAAAGAAGCATGCTTTATAATCAAATCTACAATAAAGGAGTTGGCACTGAATGTGAGGATGCTAGAGGAAAGGAGAGATAAGGGAAAACATGATACATTAGAGTTTAGGATCTGAGAAAAAGGAGAGTAGCTAGTCGTTAGGATAGGAAAGGATACAAGGGATGGTGGTTGTAAAAGGACAAACTACTTAAGTGGGTCAGTAGATACAGGAGGGCAAGGTGGCCAAATGACCTATCAACCTAACAGGTCACAGTGGAGAAGACAGGAAGGAGACTACCATCGGAAATGATACTGATGTAGAACTGGCAAAAGAGACATATTGGAGATACCAAATTTGAGGAAACCTCCAGTTTTGGGAGAGAGTTTTAATGAGTCCTTTCTTTGAGAAGATCATTGGAGAGTTGGAGAGATTTCACATGGAGTTTTGAATTGGATGCATTGGATATTGGCCACTATGGCAGTTGAAGATACAGAATGAACTAGCCAAGTTGGCACATTGGGCTAGAGACGAGTAGTGGATGAAGAAGCTGGTTGATATCCATTAGACACATCCATGGGAGTTAGAGATGGGAGCTAAAGATTGGTAGTGGATGAAGAAGATGGATGACATCCATTAGACACATCCATAGGAGCTAGAGATTGGTAGTGTGAAAACAACCCTAGGAATGAAGAATCCATCAAAAGGGACTCAATCACTCTATCGACATCTAGTGGGAGTATACGTAGACAAAGGAACTTTGGTAGCCCACCTGGAGGAAGAAGCAGGTTTCAATTACGTCAAACTTGCACCTAAGTTGGCAAAATTGTATACCATAATGAATTTCTTTTTTTGTCATCAATGGAGCCGACATAATCTAAATTTGAGTAACCCTAAAGGCAAAAATCTTTGACATTCTTCATATAAGTTAGTCCATAATCAGTAGTTTTCTTGATATATTGCAATATTCTTTTTGTAGCTTTCCAATGACTCTCTCTTGGTTCTTGCATGAATCATGAAAGATAGTTTACTGCAAAAGCTAAATTTGGTCGGTTGTTTGTTAAGTACAATAGACTTCCAATTAATTGATGATACATGGTTGTTGAAACCAGTGGTGTTTCATCATTCTTAGATAACTGAATCCCTTGTTCCATTGGTGTATCTTTTGGTTTACAATCCTTCATTCTATATTTTTCTAGTAGAGTTTTTGCATATTTGGATTGAGTAATAGTAATCTTATCTTCACTTTGATGAATCTCTAAGCCAAGACAATAGTTCATTAATCCTAGATCAATCATTTCAAATGCTTTTTCCAGATCTCTTTTAATATCACTTATTAGTTTTTTAGAACTTCCAGTGATTACTATGTCATCAACATAAACAATAAGAATTATTATGTGATCTCTGATTTTCTTTGTATACAAACTAGGATCGAATGTACTTCTTTTGAAGTCTTGTTGTAATAAGTGATTGTTGATCTTTATATTCCATGCTCTGGGAGCTTGCTTTAGACCATATAGAGATTTTTTCAATCTACACACTTTATTTTCTTGTCCTTTAATAACGAATCCTTCTGGTTGTGACATATAGACTTCCTCTTCTAAATCACCATTAAGGAAGACACTTTTTACATCCATTTGATGAAGCTTCCAACCTTGATGAGTTGTTAGTGCACAAACTATCTTGATAGTAGTCATTCTAGCCATTGGAGCAAATGTTTCTTCATAGTCAATTCCTTCAATTTGTGTGTATCCTTTTGCTACTAATCGAGCCTTGTACTTATCTAGAGTTCCATCTGCTTTATATTTGATTTTGTAAACCCATTTACAACCCACTATTTTCTTTCCTGGAGATAGTTTCACTAGATTCCATATTTTATTCTTTTGAAGTGATGCATATTCAGATTCCATAGCTTCCCTCCAACGTGAGTCATTCAATGCCTGAAGTGTTGATGTTGGTTCTACTGTATTGCTTATTAGTCCTCTGTTTATTCTGGTTTGACTACGAGTTTGAGGTCTAGTAGAAGTGAGGTCTGGCATTCTTTCTAGATTAGATTCCTTGAGAGTATCTCTGAGCCATATTGGTTCCTTTCTAGGAATTGTAGATGTTTTTGTGTATTCTTCTTCTTGTGATTCTGATTCTAATTTTGATTCTTCACTTGTTGTGTCTTCTTCAAAGTAATTTAGAAGAATATTTGTATCCTTACTAGGTTCTTTTGTGTCACTTTTTACTTTTTCATCAAAGATTACATCCCTACTAATGTAAACTTTCTTTGTATGTGGATCGAGTATTCTATACCTAGTAGATTCAGTGTCATAACCAACAAATATGCCTACCATAGTTTTGTCATCTAACTTTGTCCTTTTTTGTTTTGGAATATGCATGTAAGCTTTACATCCAAAAACCTTGAGTTTTCCTATATTTGGTTTTTGTCCTGACCATGCTTCTTCTGGTGTAGTATGTCTAAGTACTCTTGTTGGTAATCTATTTTGTATGAAAATTGTTGTTTGTACTGCTTCTGCCCAGTATTGATGACCAAGATTAGCTTCCTTTAACATACATCTTACCATTTCCATTATTGATCTATTTCTTCTTTCTACAATTTTGTTTTGTTGTGGAGAATAAGTTGTAGTGAGTTGTCTTTTAATTCCATTTTTTTCTAAAAATGAGTCAAATTCTTTAGATACAAATTCTCCTCCCCTATCTGAACAAAGTGCTTTTATAGTCTTTCCTGATTATTTTTCTGCTTGTAGTTTGAATTGTTTAAAACAACCAAATGCCTCTGATTTGTATTTCATGAAATATACCCACATTTTCCTAGTGTGATCATCAACAAATAATTGAAAGTATTTATGTCCTCCAATACTATTGGTCTTCATTGGTCCGCATAGATCTGTGTATATTATTTCTAGTGGTTGTTGAGTCATGTGTTATCGAAGCTCAAAAGGAATTCTATGTTGCTTACCTGCTAAGCATTTTGGACATATGGTAGATTTTGGAGATAGATTAGGTATTCCTTCAACCATTTGATATTTAAGTAATTCTTTCATAGTAGATTCACTAGTATGTCCTAGGCGTCTATGCCAAAGATCTAAAGCTTTAGCTAAAAGAGTTGAGTGAGTGGTAATATCTAAAACAAATAGACCATTTTTGTAGGACCTTGATGCTATATTTTCCCCTTGTTTAAGAATGTGACATAGTTTTCTTTCAGAAGACACTTTGAATTCTATAGTCATGTTTTGATCCATGAGTTGAGAAACTGAGAGAAGATTAGTAGTCAAACCTGGGACATATAATACATTTTTTATCATCCCTTTTCCATCTACTAGATCCACTAGAATGTTTCCAATTCCCTTCACTTCATATGTTTTGCTATCTGCTACAACAACTGGTTTCTCATTTACCTTATGAAGAGATTCAAACAAGTATATGTTTCCTGTCATATGCTTGCTTGCTCCTGAGTCTATATACCAATAATCCATGACTTGAGACCTATCTTGATAAAATATTTTAAATTTGAGTCTTGTAGAACACCTTGTATCTCCCTAATGATTAGAATATGCTTAGTTCACCTTCTAAGTTGATTTTGTAATATTTTGAGAATAATCAACCTTTTAATTTTACCTTATCTTTCCCAATGAAGTATGCTTTAATGGTTGGATTTCTTTTTGTCTCCTTAGAATATGAGATAATTTTTACCAATTAATTCCAACTCTATATGTAGGCAATTGATTTGCTTCTCTATCCAATAGATTAATTTTCTAAATTCCAATTATATGTATATAGTTTGAAGTAGTATGCCTTATATCTCCCTACTTTGGAATATTAGAAAACAATAATATTTGCAATAATAGAGTTTTAATTTTCCAAGTAGAAACCCTTATATCTCCTATGTTTTAAATTGCAAATATTAAACTATTTAGGTGTATAGATCTCTTTTAATTTTACTTTCAAATGTGGTTGATTTTGCTATGGTTTCAACCTTATATTATACCCCTTATAACTCCTTAATGAAAGCAAATTTAATTAAGGTAAATCCTTACCTTTATAATGTTGCAAATGGGTGTTGTATTCTCCAATGTATGGCGTTGTATTCTCCAATGTATGGGCACTGTATTCTCCAATGTTGGACGTAGATGATGACAATAGGCTTTAATTCTTCTCTTGAATTAGTGGGTGCTATGACTGATGTAGATAATGGTGGTAGGCTTTGACTACAATTCTTGGATAGAGAGCACCTCAATTCTTGCTCCTTTGACTCTCCTTGACCATAATATTTTAATGCTCTTATCTCCTCTTACACGCTACTGTTAGAGTCTATCATATCCTAATTTATTACTAGGATAAGGTTGAGTGGCTTAGACAACTGAGTTAGTTATGATCCAATGTATCAGATTGTATGCACTTGATATTTAAGCAAGGTCCATTTCATAAAATAAACAATAAGTTATTTTATTTCTAACAAGGTATCAAAGCAGCAAAAGAACAACGTGGGCAAAAATACTCAACTTTTTGACAATGGTCAAACTTGAAAGGTAAGGTGGGTACATTCAAGTGCAATCAACTGGTGCCTCGAGTCCATTTTTTTTGCACTAGTTTCAGCAGAACACTATCGTTTAACACCAATTTTTTGTGGCCCAAACGGTTGCAGTTGGTACACATTCAATGGCGGGGAGAGATACGATAGTCCACAACATTGCCAAGCAACACTGCAACGAAGATCATGGAGTTGCAACTTGAGAAAAGTCGTTGGAAGGTCAAGAGGGTCCCACCAGCTGCTGACATATATTGGCATCATTTGGGTACCAATAAAGTTTCAAGGAAAATTTACAGGGTGCTTGTTAATGTCAAACTTCTTATATTACTATTATTTTGCAGCTCATTGCTTGCAATAATAAGTGCTTTATAGAGTGTCGGACGAATTATCAATGCATAGGCAATGGACAATACTACTGGTTGGCTTGGGTGCAGAGCTCTGGCTAGACTGCAACTCTGATATTCTAGTTCTTACCGAATGTGCTACTTTTTGTGAGCATGTATTTAATTATTCCTGGATTTCTTTCTTCACTTTCCAAGATTGAAAGTCATTTGACATCTTAGGAGAGCATCAGGCTGCATTGGTAAAAACATGTTTTTTCCTTGTCAATTTAATTTTTCTGTGAGCACTGGTGGAGTCATCTTTGGAGGGCACCCTTATCCAGATGGGTCGATGTTATATGGATGGTAGTGATTGCAAGAAAATTGAGCAGTATATGAGTGCATCTTTATTGTTTAGGTCCTATCTTTCTTCTCTTAATTTTCTTATTACAAGCACATTCATGGGCATATCTTATGACTTATTAGCTCCAATTCCTTGGTTAAAGAAAAAACTACAAAAGTTTCAAAAGAATGACTTACTGCAGTTCGCATGTGAAGGAACTGAGGTGTATGCCACAAGAAGTCAAGATGACAATTTGGAAGGACCTTACTTCAATATTGATGATACATATGTTGGCTCAATTCAACGGAAAGGTGTAAATGGGATTGATCTGCATGGACAAGATCTTTCAGTCTATCCAATTACAAAAAATGTTCATGCGGCTATGCAAAATTTTGATTTTGCTCAGTATTATGCATGATTTTGTTATCTTCTCTTTGTGTATCGGGTCTGAGGATTTCCAATAGGAAATGTCAACTGTGCTGAGAACAATGAGGGTTTGCGTGCTTCTGTTCCTGCTATCTATGCTATTCTTCTTCTCAGTCAGGGAAGATTTTGGAAAGTTGCAATTTCTATTTACTTCTAGGGTGATAGTATTTTATTGTGTCAAATGTGGCTTTGATAAATTAATTTCTTCAACAAATGATGGTTTTCAACCTTCTATATTGAAAGGGGCACTGTCCATTGATAGTATTGTTGATGGACCTACAGAGTATGAGATATTTGCACAGCCAAAGTATAAGGTTGTTTCTTGATTTAATTATTTTGAAAGATTAAGCTTCTGCTTTGATTGAAAAAAAAAACCTATGACGTTGGGCGATGTGGTGCTTTATTTTTTTCCATCGAGTTAGGGTCGTCGAGATGCCTACCTGGTACCGCTTCATCCATGAGGACGCAATACCTCATGTTTTAGTGTGGCGTGTGCTTCTTGCCAGTGTTCTGGGGATCTTGACTCCAGTGTTTGCAGTCCATAACTTGGAAGCAGAGTTTGGGGGTTTGAATCCTGGGGCTTGTCCACGGGCCTTTGTATACGCGTGGAATGCATCCCAATCAATAGATTTTTTATGCTCATGCTCTATCGACCATAGATCTAGCATGACATTCTCCAGTTTGCAAGCAACCAAATCGCAACCAACATGTTGAATGGGACCCACGCACTAGTTGATTACACTTGAATGTACCCGCCTTACCTTTCGAGTTTGACCATTGTCAAAAAGTTGAATATTTTTGCCCATGCTACTTTTTTGCCACTCTTGCCACAGGGCCCATCTCATTGAATGGTGCAATAAATAAATCTTCATGGCCTACAAGGAACACTTTTATTTTATATTGTATGGGGAGTTGATAGTAGGCACTGCCCGTTAAAAAGTGGTTGCCCTCGTGCCACTAAATTCCCTCAATTGCATTTTTAAATGCATATTTTTTCCTTGTATCATGTTGAACTTTAAATATTTATTCTCTATTCACTGTATTCAAAATTGATGGCCCACTTGGCCCATGTAATTTCTCTTGCAAGAGAAATTTTTAAAACTATGCTTTATTTCGAAGGACATTCTGGAAGTTTCCTTTGTGAGAGGAAATAAGAAGATTGTTGTTTTTCCTGCTGAAGAAGGCCACATTGACACCCGAGCATAGGGGTGTTTATAGTCGTCGAAAAGATTTTTTCGTGTCAAACACATTGGTGGTGTTCAATTTTTATTTTTGATGCAGATTAACCTATGTTTTTTGTTTTTTGGCCTCAAATATGTTGTATCATGGAGTGCACTCTCGGTTGAACCCGACACTCCCAAAGCATTTTTATGTGATCCTAGTATCTAGTCATCTTCTCTATAGCACCTGGTGGATGCAGTGACTGGTTACCCATGCATTTTGGTAGGATGAGGAGGTCACCATAAGGACACGTTCAACAACCATTGGTGCCCTTTCATTTTTTATTCCCTTGCTTAAGTTGTTTGTCCACACAATTTGGACCTTGTTATCAACCCATTGTGTTCGTATAGGTGGACACCACATAAATGTGCTTGTGGGGTCAATTTTGGACTACCCTTGCCATTGTGGTGCTTCTTTTTCCACACTATCTTCACACTCTCCTTTTGTGAGACACTTTGGTTTCAGGGGGTTTTCTTTAGTGACTTTTTTTCATGGTTCATAGCCTTGTTCATTGTCACAAGCACCAGTCTGGGAGTAAGATTTCATTCAGTTCGACGACGAGGCTTCTCTACTTTTTTGAGACATCTCATGGATCCTTTGTAGGCCATTTTTTGATGGAAGTTGTCCTAGGGGGGTTGAAGAGGACATCTTCCTCTCCATCCTCCTTCCACATCTTCCTTCTTCTTCTTCTTCTATTTTGGTAGGTGGTTTTCTCCCTTGTGGTTTTTTTATCATCTTTCAATAGAGTTTTCTTATGGATATATTGTACATGAGTACCTTATCAGGCCTTGTTACTAGGACTCATATATGTGGATATGCCACTTGTTTGGTTTTGTTTTTCACTACCTCCTAGTACCACTTAAGGGGGGTGTTAGAGATATCCTAGTACCACTTAAGGGGGGGTGTTAGAGTATATCATATCCTAAGTTGTTACTAGGATAAGTTTGAGTGGCTTAGATCAACTGAGTTAGTTATGATCCAATGGATCAGATTGTATGCACTTGCTATTTAAGCAAGGTCCACTTCATAGAATAAACAAGAAGTTATTTTATTTCTAACAACTATGCTCTTTTGCTTGCTATGAATACGTTGCTCTCCTTGAGTTTTGGTACCTTAAATAGGATGGATGTCACTTGATGTTGGAAAAGTATCTTGGGAGTTATGTTCAATGCTTACTCCACCTTGATGCTCTTGAACACTTGGTGGATAGACGTTAGGATCTTCTTTGAGCATTGGTTAATGAATCTTCAATGCTCTTGGCTAGAAATAATGATGACTCCTTTGAAGGATGCCTCTAACGCTTCCAATATGGGTGTTATATTTTGGATGCTTCTTCTAACACTTCAAGAATGAGCATTTCAGGTGTTATGAGCGCTTCACCAAATTTATCAAGTGTTAGGTCCTTTGTTTGCATGTAGATCTTGCTTCAATGTATATCAAACCTTATATTATCCTTACCAATGCTTGCTTTGCTATATTTTTCACAACGCTTTTCTTGAGCATTCGAAGTTGGCTCTAGATCGATGCTTGGATGGCAGTTGAGTGGCGCTCTCCTCAATGCTTGTATGGAGATTTTTTGAAAACTTTCCAATCTTCTCCTTGCAAGCTTTCTTTTTGTTGGTTCTGATGATGGCTTCTTTGAACAATATCTTATAGGCAAAGGATGATCCGATGTTGTCTTCTTTGTTAGACAACTCTCTCCTTTGCTTGGTTAATTTAGTAATGAACCCAAGCTAATAATCATGCAAATAATATGCTTTTGAAGGAGTAATTTTTGCACTAACTTTTACCTTTAATGAAGCCTTTAGTGCACCTCAAATCTGAGACTCACCAAGTCTCGATTTGTAGCTTCTTTCACTGATTTGATGGTGGCTTTCTTCTCCACTCCTTGGAGGAATATTTTGATCTGCTTGGTGGCTTCTATAGGCCACAATACCTTGCAGGTACTAAGTTTTGAATAGTGTCTTTAGACACTTTGATATTTGTAGATTTTTGTGTCCTTGATCTTAACAATCAATACACAAAATAACCCTTTGAGAGTAACTAGTTTAATGAATAACTAGTATAGTGCAATGAACCAATAATATTTCCAACTTAATGCACTTTAATAATATCACCTTATTGCTCCTATTAATAAGGTCTCAAAGTAGTTTTAAATGCACTAATGATCATTGCAAATTTCTTAATGTAGTCCTCTTCTCAATAATTAGATAATAGGAAGAATATATCTAACTCCTATTAATGTGCAGGTAATGAACCTTAATAGAAACTATCTTCTACACTTTCTTTGAGGACTTAAAATGCAACCTTCTATTTTGTAACTTTCAAATTCTAATAAGATGCTTTATAATAAACCTTAATCTAATGTTCAACTAATAAACCTAATTGCACCCAAGTTGCTTACCTTTAATGGCTTTTGTAAGTATTGTAGATCTTGGCGTTTTGATTCACCAAGTTGCTACCTGGAGTGGTGGTTGCTTGCAGTTGTGAACTCTTCTAGTTTCTTTCCTTGAAACTATAGTAGATGGCTTCAACTTCTCCTTCAGGATCTGGCATGAAACTCGAAGTCTTGTAGCTAGTAATGCTATCTTGATTGTTGTCCTTTAATAGTCAATCTATTCAATAAAATGTGCCTTCTTAGCTATGAAGGACAATCTCCAAATCTTCTTGGATTTGGTAGGTTTCTTCTGTATGAGTTTCAACTTCAAACATGGCTTTCTTCTCAAGAATCTGAAGGTCTTGAGGTCTTCACAAATCTTCTCTCTAAAGTTTGACAAACTTTTTACCAAATATTTCTCCTTTGGGCTTGTTGTCGAATGGTGAAAATTGCCCCAATTCTTTCATTATTTCTTGTAGTGAATTTCTCCAATGATCACGACTTCAAATTTTGCAATAAGACCTATCATGGCTCTAATACCAATGATAGTTTTGGCACTATACCATCTAATGAGAACCTTGAGAGAAGAGCCTCAACGTATTCTATTATATAAATAATAGAAAGATACAATTAGGATGGAACTATGAGTCCATTATATAGGAAGAGAGGTTTCTTGGTCCTTACTCTTCATATGACAGTTCGTACCTCTTACATGACACTTTGCATGATAGCCAAATAATGGAATATATTCCAACACACGAAGGATTATTGGCACATTTTATTAAAAATTAGATCATCTTTACAAGAGATGAACCAAAAACAAAATAGATCATCTTCAGAACAACAAAACCAAGAATGGAGAAAGACACATAAAAGTAATGTAGTCAAGGAGAATCAAAATAAAGAATAAGAAGAAAAGAATCAAGAAGAAGAATAAGAACACGTGTTTTCGCACAAGTAGAGATAAGACAACACAACAATGCTTGGTATGATTCCAAACATATTATAGGTGAAGGAACTTGGATGCACTCAAATATCAAAATATCAAGAATCAAATACGTAAGAGTAAAGATGTACACTCATAATGTGATTCTTCACTATCAATAGAAGTTTTTGAAATTAGCAAAGAGAATGAGGAATTAATGCAATAGACACTAAAGATTCAACCATCAATCACACACCAAAGAAAGTGAGAATATAGTGCTTACCACAAAAAATATCTTCTCTAGATGAATAATGCCAAAAAGAAGCAAAATATGATTGATCTCACTCCATCAAGAGACAATCAAAGCTTGAAATGGAAACTAGTTCAAATAGGAGAAATGACAAGACACGAAAGGTATTGAAAACCAATCAATTATATGATTGACATAGGATGCATGATAGCACATCATATTGAAGACCAAAGGAAGTAGGAATATGTCATGCATCATGAGCAAACATATGAATCCATTACAAAGAAGAAGAGACAAGAGATAATTGACCTTACCACAACAAAAGATATTCATCAAGACAAGATTTGGGAACATGTATATGCAGCAGGAGAACACTTGATCTCATCAACACCTAACAATTTAATTCAATTTAATTTAGAACATAGGAAGCTATTGAAGAAATAATTCATGCAAGTATTGAATAAATATTTTATAATAAATGTATTTGGAGTGCATAATTGGTAGAACCCAATACTCCTAAGTATTGATAGTAGTAAGTCTACATTAAGGAGGGGTATTTCTTTCTTAAATTTCGATATCACCCCGGACATTATTCTTTGGTCATAAGCAAAATATATCTTTTGACTATGATGTGACAAGGTGGGTATGTTAGAAGTTATTATATAATAGACCATGTGAGAAGTCAAGTTGTATAACCACCCCTCATAAGGCACATGCATGTAGTATAGGACAAGATAGTTGTAAGTTTGTTTGAGGGTTCATTATGCCTAAGATAGACATCCTATGTACTTAAATACCCTTAATTTCCATAATAAAATCACTCAAAACATTAAGATCTAACAATTTCAAATCCTTTGTCACAATCCATTAATATTAAATATGAATAAAGAGAATAGGATTAATAAGTGGACTATAAAAACATTGTTTTTCAAGGCCATAATTGTTGTGATATTGGACACATGACAAGAGATTGCAAAGTGAAAATGATGAAAAAAGAGAGTTTTTTTTATCATAAGACAAACTCCAAGATGAGGCAAGGAAATCATACTATAATAGAAGCTAGATTAGATCAAAGATATTCCACTCCAAATGAAGAGGCAAATAAAGATGAAACAAAGAAATATACAAGGGAGGGATTAGAAAGTACAATGTGCAAGTTCAAATTTAGAAGGGACTATAGTTGCAAAGGAAGATGTGGAGGAAATTTTAAATTAAAAACGATAGAAGAGGTCAAGTTTATTCTATATATTTTCTTTGAATTTCATCAAGTAGTATAGAATCCTCACTTGTCAATAGAAATGAAAGTAGTGCACAAAACATCACTTGAAATTTAGAGTTTCAAGAGCAACATACTAAGGATTTTTTTTTTGTATACTAGAGGAATTAGTAACTCATTACATTTTTCATTGCCTCTTTATGGGTTCGAATTTTGCTCCTTGTTGCCACTATAACCTTCACTTGCATTAGGTAAACTTTTTAACATATTCGATGATGTTGGCGTGACATGTCCTCTCGGTTCTACGAGGCCTGAGGGATTCAAACCATGGTCTCCACCCTCCCAAGGGAGCGCTTTGGCCAACGAGTTGGACCCTTTAACCTTCATACTAAGGAAATTAGGATGAAGGAAAACCATAACAATTTAAGGTTTTTAGGGCAACATAAGAAGGTAATTGCTATGGAGTATCCTTGTACTTTAGGGTTTCTAGGGGAACATAAAGAAGAAAGTACTTTTAAGGTTATTCCTTGCACTTCAAATCCTTCAAAGCAAGACAAAATTATAGATGATAACTTTTACCATAAGCAATATGAAAAAATTGAAGAGATTGATGAAAATGAAAAAAGTGAAGATCCAAGAAAAAATAAAAGAAAAAAGAAAGTCAGAGGAATAGGTCATTATAGACAACATATTTATAAAAATAGACATAGAATCACAAATATTTTAGTCATTTATAGTTATGATTTTTTCTTGAAAAAATTTAAATTTTAAAAAGTAATTAAATGAGTAAGATTTTATCTCTTAATAAAAATAATATCAAAAAATTGATTACAAAAATATAATAATTCAAGAAAGATGATAAATATCTTTAATAAAAAAAATTAATTAAAATCATTTTTGATAAAAAAACAAATAATCTATAATTTAATTAACATAAAAAAATATTATATATATATATATATATATATATATATATATATATATATATATATATATTTAAAGCGAAAAACCCCTTGCGGGGCCGCCTTGGTCTAAGAGACCACGAACAAGGGGTTCTACACCGTCAAAGTCACCCGGGAGTCGCGCTCGGCCTTGCCCGCACCAACATTATCAATTGGATTTTGGGTACCCAATTCAACTTTTTGGTAGGGTGGAGATTCGAACTTGGGACCTCCCTTGGAGGATTGCCCTCTCCTCTCCAACTCACCTACAACACCTGGGTATAATATAATAATATATTATTTTAATAAAAACAACACCAATAAAAACCATATATAATTTATTAAAAAAAACTCTATTTATTTTCTTTCTTCCCTCTAACATCTAGGGCAACTAGGGACAAAGAGTTGCATAGGCGCAAGAATCCATGGATGAAACAAAATCAAAAATGGATGAAACATTGAGAAATCAACATAAATGAATGCCCAAATGTCAACAAAGAATCAACATAAATGAATACCCAAATGTCAACAAAGACATAAAAAATTATGTGAATGAAAAGTTTAGAACTGAAATGTGGAAAAATGCAAGCAAGAAAACACAATATTATATTGCAAAGTTTAACACAACTTATGACCACAAGAAAAAAACGTATATAGGCGCTGAAATCAAGTGGAAGGAAAAAATCCTCATTGCTCACATAAGGACTAGCTCTCATAGGTTTAGATGTGAAACAGGGAGATGGACAACGCCCAAAGAACAATGAGAAGAAATATGTACTCTATGCAGCACAGGGGTAGTAGAGACAAAAGAACACTTCATCTATAAATGTCCGAGTTTTTCAAATATCCGTGGCAAATACAAATAAATATTTGGGAACGGGTCTATGACAGAGTTATTTGAAAACAGTAAAATAATTTTTGTTGAAGAATTGCTAACCCAAATCAACAGAGAAAGAACAACCTTTTCAAAAATATTAAAGATCATATAATATAATTTAAGTAGTTATACTTCCATATTTAAGATCACATAAACTATATTTGGGTCTCTACTTAATTAAAATCTTTCGTTTCATTTCATCTATCAAAGAGCACGTAAAAAATTTTCACCGCCCAGACATGATAGTACAAACACAAAGGGAAATATTATGAGTCCTCCTATGCTTCTTAGAAGGAAATTTAATTAGAAAAATAGGCGTTATAAGTTCCAAGTAAACCTTTTAAGTTCTGGCATGGCTTCATTCGATGCATGCATAATAACGCTGAAAAAGAGAAAAATGAGAAGGGTTGGTGTGAGTTCGTTCTTCATTCTTTTAAATTTAAAATTCGATGTATTGTCATTTACGAATCATCATACAGATTCGATGTATTTTCGACGTTCCTCCAGTGAAACAACAGAGAGTAACCGCATTTTGCGCTTGTGATGCAGAGAGTTTGAGGCGGGCAGAAAGAATGTTCACCAACGACGAGAGGCAGAAACAACGAACTGGTAAATATGGCACTCCCAGGGAACAGTATCTCCAGGTGTGCCGCCTTTGTTTTTCTTATTTATTCTTAATTTTTAAAATATTTTCCTGGCTTTGCTAGGCTTGCTGACCAGTTCTTTTTAGAGAAGGGGTAGGGTTTAGACAACTTCAATTCTAAAGCAAAGAAGAAAATCATGATAAAATTTAAACATCATCCGCTACTACAGAACTGTAAGTTTGGAGGGTTAGCTAATTACATAAGAGTTGGAGTTTTTTTTTTTCTCTTGGAATTAGGATGCGTTTTTGTCATTATTTATTAGCATATCCATCCTTATTCTAATCTGTTTCACATGTGATATTGGACGGTGATTCTGTTAGCATCGTATAACTCCAATGTTTTTTTGCTATACCCTATAATGCACTTGAATAATTCTATGGATGAGTAGTAAAAGCTAGTTAATACGAAGTTAACTAACCTAAGTTACTGAAGATATAGGGCCTGCATGGAATGACTATAGGATTGCTTTCTATGGGAAATATCTTCAATTCGAAACAGTCTTTAGTTTGTTTAGAATTTCAAGTTGGTGAAGCGAAACACATGAATTATGTTATACTAATTTATTGGCCGGCATGAAGTAGACTTGAGGGTGAAAAATGGTTGTTATAACAGTAAGAATATGTCATAGTTGGACGGATTAAGCACCCAATCCTTAATAGGATGAGGATAGGATCATAGATGAATTGTGCCCCCAATTTCACTTGTGGGAGGATTGGGTGCACATGACTGTACAACATCCCTCTTCGTACGCTTATGCAATTTTTAGTTTGAATCTTGAATCTTTTTATTTTATTGTTTTATTGGTAAGTCTCTTTGAAGGTTCAATTTTTAATTTTTATTTATTATAAGCCTCTTGGGTAATCAATACTTGCACTCTCAACAATTCACATATTGCTGGGAACGGAACCTGGGTCTCCACACTTAAAGCCTACACAAGTAACCTCTTGAGCTCATCCTATGTACCAATGTTCAATTTTCATTGTTATTTTTTTCCACACACTTGTCTCTATGTATAAACTCAATAGGAGTTGAGGGATTCCCCACCCAATCATAAAAACTTACACTTGATTAAACCAAAAGGCAACCAAACAAAGTCATAGCTTTCATATTTGAGGGGAAACCCTAGTTGCATGGTCATATCACCAATGATGTTCCTACTAGAGAAGAGCGTCAACATCTTACTAAGTACTCCTAGTCCACTTAAGCATAGGATGAATTGTAGAGGTGGCTCAAGAGGAGTAAAATCATCACTAGAAGACAAATTGGGAGTAGGAGAATTTGACACAACATAAGAATTAAAGGAAATGTTAAGAACAAAAGCTCCCAAAATGAGAAGGCCAATGCTTTCCGAAGAAGATCCTAAAGAAGAAGGCCTAGGAGTATCATTTTAACAATTCAATTGTTTGGAAGTTGAAATAGAAGAGACCACAACAAAAGCTGTCTTAGAGCAGATATCATTAAGAACAAGCCGAGGAGGAGAGGAATTGTGAAGAAGAGTTGGAAGTGATCTTGAAGTTGTACTTGGAGAGGACTCATCAAATTTGACATCATGCCAAATAATAAACTCATGTGTAGTGCGATCATAAAATCAAAAACCCTTCGACCTCATATTATATCCAACAAAAATGCATTTGTGACTCTTAGGTTGAAGCTTTTTTTGCAACCCAATAGATGCAAGCCTAAGCAACGAACCCAAACACTCAAAAATGTGAAACAAAAAGTCTTCTTCCCTATGAACCTCTTAAAAGGAGTCATGCCCTTAATGATAGGTTTTGTTGATGATCTAAATTGGACAATGAACTACCTTGGCCCAAAGTCCAAGATCCACTTGCTTGACATGGATCATACGACAAACCATCTCTATGATGGCTCTATTTTGCTTAATGGCCCCATTCTGATATGGATTATAACAAATCATATGCTACCATGAAAGGCCATGGGAAGTCAAAGTGCCCCGAACTTATTGTCGAGATACTCTCCATCTTGGTCACAATCCTTAAGCATTTGATCTTTTTTTGTTGGTTTACCACAAGAGCTTTGAAATCTTTTAACTTAGCAAAAGCTTTGTCCTTGGATTTAGTGGTATAAACCCAAACAACTCTAATGAAATCATCAATGAAGGTAAGGAAGTAATAATTATTTGAAAAAGATAGAAAAATAATATGAGCATAAATGATGTTTTGAATGAACTCTGAAGGTTGAGAAGCTTGTCTTGCTTTGTCTTTAGGAAAGGACTCCCAATGGTTCTTATCCTACACCCCCCCCCACAAACACTTGAAGGAGGATCGATCAATGAAGACCCTTACCTTGCGAAGACTACTCATGTGCCTCAAGGATCCAAAATTTTATATCCCAAATGCTTATGCCAAAGCTCACTAGTAGAATCCACTGTATCCACCACGACAACAAAACCCTTCCTTTTAGAGGAAGATGAATCATGACCAAGCTTGTGCATATGATCTGTCGCATCACTAATGCCCTTTATAACCCATTCATCTGTCCAAAACCCCACCTTCTTATTAGTATGGATGATGCTCTTTATGGAAAGAAAGTTAGACTCAACTCCTGAAACATGAAGGACTTATCTAAATTTGGCATCACCAACAGTGATGTCGCCACTGTCTGAAACTTGCAGGGCCAAGTCGTCATCAATTACAACATGCTGTCTGCTATGTAGGCAGCTATGATTGGAAAGCAAATGGCAATGCTTAGTTATATGCCAATTAGCTGCAAAATCAACAATCCAGTCTTGAGAAGAAGCAAATATCCAATAAAAAGAAGGCATTATAATACGTGCATTATGAATAGTGCCTCCCTTATTCTCTAGATGATCAACTGGGCTCTCTTCAAGACTATCCTTGTTAAATTCTGCTTCAATCTTTTGATGATGTGCTAGGCAGTTTTTGAAACGATGACCACCTCTCTTGCAATAGTCCTAGAAGGGCTTCTTTTTCTTGGAGGACGTGGACTTATTACTTTTGGGCTTATTTGTCTTAGGCTGCTTTGATTTAGGTACCATCTTCACATGAGCTGATTTGCGAGGAAGTTTACCATAATTCCATGGAGCAACATGAAAATGCATCAGAAGCACAAAAACATCATTAACAGTCAGAGAATTATGTCCTTTAACAAAGATAGGGACAAACAGAAGGCGAAGCATCATATATAAGAACAATTGGCAAGGACAATCTTGATTTTATTTGTTTGTGCCTTTAGAGGTCATAATATCTGTCCTTAGACCTATCGCTTTTTCATCAAAGTTGCTCCACAAGGCCTTCATTTGTGGTAAAGAAATTATCTTGTTAAACTACATATTATAAATTTTGCTTTTTCAAGTGGGCAACGATAAGATCTTTCAAATTCTCGCACAAACTTATCTCCATGTTTGTAGAAAGGCAAAAACTGGTTGCTACTCTTGCATAGAATGCGAGAAATCATGCAATTTGGCAAAAATGGCTCAAAATGTTTCTTTATGGTGAAGATATGGCCTCCAAAAGCAAAGCCCTAAAAATAGTCCCAAAGTAATATTTTTGAAAAAGATCAAACCTTATTGTTCTCTCTAAAAGATTGATCCTGTCATGCAGCATATTACAACTGTCCAAAAAAATGGTAATCCACCGCCAATTCCACTTTGCCATGGTATCTATTGCTTCAAATTAATGGAAAGAAGACTATTGGTTGGTACTCTTTGGGAAATATGTTTCTCATATTAGAAAAAAATGAATTTCTCCTCTAGAGTCCATATTGGTTGATTCATATTTGAAGTTTGACTAGAAAACTGGAGCCAAAAACAGGAAAATAGAATAAATCATTGAATTGGGACATCCCACAATGTGATGTGTAGGATCCAAAAATGTGTTTTTTTCCTGAAAAATCCTTACAGCTTACGCATAAATACCGTTTGTTGGATTTCAATATTAAAACTGCTCCCATTGACTGAAGCCTTGTGAAGATGGAACTTGCGCAGCATTTCTTGTCTCTTTATAGTCCAATCATGAGAGTTATCATTTGTGGTGATTAAAGTTCTGCCCAGGAACCTGTCAATGTACTAAGGCCATCCATAAGAATTCGGTGAAACCATGATCTTTTGCAGAACAGAGTCTCCATCACAACTCTTGAAGAAGAAGGTCTAGAAGCTGGATCTATAAAACAATCTGCACAAAATACTCAAATTTGCAGCTGCTTGCTTTGGAGCACAAATCATGAAGAAATTCACAATATGTAGAGAGGAACAAACAAAATCATCACATTACCCAGATTGTGCAAAGGACCAAAAGTGAAAGATGGATTCAAAATTATGGGGAAGGTGCCCTTAGACACCAATTAGCTTCTGCACTAACATTGAAAGAATGATCTCCAACTGATGCAAAAGATAATTGCGGGTGGTATATAAAGACATCTTTGATAGAAAGGCACATATCATATTATTCACATCGACATATTATTACTTGATACGTCATCACATGGATCACCATACAAAGTGTCACATGGGCCCATAGGTTAATACAATACAATATATAATGTAAGTCATTGCCAATAAGTGAAAAATTACACATTTCAACAGCACAAGACCTTGGAGCAGGACCAGACATGCATGCATCCATCATGTCACCATAAATTCCAGTGGCTTGGGAGTACATCATGTTGCTCTGGTTTACAACTTTGGCCAGCAACATCTACAGGCAATAGAAACTATGTTGACGACTAGTTAAAGAACCTACATGACATTGGCCACTAAATGGTGATGGGAATCGGCTGCTCTCCATTATTGCATGACGCCCTGCTAAGCCTAACACAAGCATCGTTTCCCTGTCCTTCTACCTGAGTATCAAATCTCCCCCATTCGAGCATATTTTCAATGTGACTGAGCCATCCATCAGGTCTGAGATCTCATGTCCTGCTTTAAACCGATCCTTTTAGTGAGGGATTCTAATATTGATTGCTATAGTTTGATCTTTCTAGTTTATGTGAATGATGAATTCTAGTATATTTTCATTGTGCCTGAGCCATCCATCAGGTCTGAGATTTCATGTCTAGCTTTACATTGATTTGTTTAGAAAGGGATTTTAATATTAATTTTGTTATTTGGATTTTTATAGTTTATGCGAGTGATGAATTATATTGTTTTGTTTTGCCTTTTTTTTTGGGGTAAATTGATTGTATGGGATTGAGACAGGCTCCACCCGTATTACATCATGACCACATAATGGCATTACAACAACTTGATTATTATCCATGTATTGCTTGGCAAGATTCGAACCTAGGTCTTTTACTTGAAAGTCGTGGAATTTTCTTTGTTTTGCTTATGTTATTGATTTCTATTTTAAAAGTTTTCTAGATAGATAGTTTTAATATATATTGCAATTTTCCTTGTATACTGTCACATATGGACTTAAATTTACTACAGTCAATGCTTGAATTTGTTGCAACCCTTGGTAATTTTGGCATGCATGTGTATTTAGCAGAAAAATGGAAATGTCTGATGCAGTAAGCAATGGCAGATGAAGAATATTCTGCTAAGTATATAATTTACAGATGAAATTGATTTGCTAGAAGTGGTAAGAAAAATTTTAAAAACAGGGCCGTTTCCTGATTTCTTATAAATTAGAAAAATCCAAAGTCTTAAACTGTTTTAAAAGGTGTAGAATCTTTAATTTGTAATTCAAATTTTATATTATACTTGTGTTTATCATTTTATTGGACCTTGTGGCCTTTTTGTGTGATTCATGTATTATATGTGATCTAGTAACATGTTGGTGTGACTGTTATTTGGATCAGTGACATTGTATTGTGGGTAGTATTACTTCCCCTCACCTATCATTTTGTACATTATTTGGATATCTTTTCATTGTTAGTAATGTGGCAAATTTAGGTGACATGTTGGACCATGTTGTGTGATTCATTTATTATATGTGGTCTAGTAACAATTTGGTTTGACTGTTATTGGGATCAGTGAAATTGTATTGTGGGTAGTATTGATACTTCCTCTTACCTATCATTTTGTACATTAGTTGGATCTTTTCATTGTTAGTAATGTGGCAAATTTAGGTGATGCGTTGATTCCTTTTGATTCTTTCTTGGCTTTTGTGAGCTTCTACATGTTATTAGAGCAGGTGCAGTCTCCATTACTCGATTCAAGGCTTGGTTTGTGGCTCTCCTGTTACACTGCTTCCATAGTTGCGATTATGAAACAAGGGATTTGATTGACATCATTAGGGTTTTAAAAATCCATTCTTTCTTCATACTTGTTTTTAAGACAAAATGTTAAAAGGCACATAGGCTTTGGGTTTCAAATGATTGAAGATTGTGCTAGACATGAGTGGATTGCCTTAGTGCATTGTGAGGCATTGAGAGGTTTTTGGGCAGAACACATTGCACCACAAGTTACTCTTGTGTTAGCCTATAGCATTGAGAGGCATTGATTTTAGATTGCTTATACTCTCGTTGTAGCACCCAATTGTGTTGAATAAAGGAGCAACAATCAGTCTTTCTAGATCTTAGAGAATGACTCTACCAGACAAAATATCGAGAATTGTAGAAAGTCTCCACATTTTCAGAATTTGCGCAAAATTTTGCGGGGTCTCAACTTAATGTGATTTCTTCATCTTGGGCATTTTTTCAAAGCTACAAGACTTAAGTGTCACCTTTTCAAAAAAAAAAAAAGGAATTTAGAATTTTATTTGTAAGGGAAAGTAGAGAAATGTTCCGTTTGTCTAGATCCTTGCCCCCTTGCATTGGTTAGGGAAAAAGGGTGCATGGGGAGGGAGGCACTGGGTGGGTTTCCTTCAAATGAACTACCATTCTCCTCCCCGGTGAGATTGTGGGTTGCCCAACAAACACAGCTGGCTCGGGACGTTCCCACTTGGTTGTTTCAGGTATCAAATCTCTTGACTAACTAGGCGTTGCATTCACTGTATGAGTCAATTGGGCTGTCGACAATCCTCTTTAGGAAAGCATGCCCCTTTTTTGTTAGGAACTCCTATAGGGATCTTGGCTAATCTAGCTAAAAGAGGGTGCTAGCCCTTGGGATACCGTCACCTTTCCTTGCTTCTCACGATGGCTATGGCTTTGTGTTCTTGGACATTTGGTGCTTGGTAACCTTTCCAAGTGGATTATTGTGGCTTATGTGATGCTTCCAATAGCTGAGGTGGCAACTACGTTGAAGCAAATAATTTTATCATCTTAATATCTCCTCGCAGTCAAATTATATACTGTCAAGTGTTCCTCTCCTATTTACCATTTGCACTAGATGTCAAAAAGCCATTAGCATAGGGTTTCAGGTAGATTGACCTATCAAAGTGTGCCATGTGTCAGGAAGAAATTGTGGAGGGAAAATTCAAAGGTTTAGTTATTTATCTATTTATTTTTGGTGGTTTTTGGTTTATTAATAAGTATATGCTTTTGGAGGCCATCATTTTTCGACCTTTTTTAGAATGCATAGTTTTTTGACCTTTGCATAGTGGTTTCATTGTTACAGTCTTGTTTTGCTGGTTGAGAGACAAAATTGTGGAGGAACCTAGTGGACAAGAAGTTGCTTATTCTTTGAATGGGGCCAATTGCAACATGTGGATGGACTAAATGACTGCTTTACTTAGAAGCAGGGGTTTGTGGAGGTATATGGACTTGAAGAACCCTCCATCCTATGACACTAAAGAGAAGAGAGAAGTCATGCAACTCACATAGGAGGCTATTGGTCTAATGACCTTGTATCTTGAGCCATAATCGTTCCTTCACACCAACAAGTGCCACAAATTGAGTGATGTGGAGGATAAATTTAAGGAACTTTTGGGAAGGTCAATACCACATAGGTCAGTAGATTAGAGACAGAGCTTGCCAATCTAAAGTTGGGTGACTTTGATAGTGTTGATGAGTATATTGCATAGTTTAAGACTTTCAAATCAAATATTCTTATTATTAGAGGGAAGAGATAAACATCCAAAGTGTGTAAATATTGCTCTCAATAATGCTTCTCTAGTGTGTAAGATGTTTGATGTTTTATCATAACATTCCATTCTTTTTGAAGAACTATAGTTAGCATTAGTTTGGTGAAGTATTTTCCAACCTTGTATGAAATCAGGATTCTTTGAGAAATATGAGGGGACTTTGCCCTAAGAAATAAACTCATCCAAAAGCTGTTCCAAAGCCTTCAAAGATTGAGATGGGGAAGCCCTCAAGTTGTGGTTTGAAATTTGAAGTTTGTTAAGAAAAGCTGAAAGAAGTCAATTCATGGATTCTGTCAAAAGGAAGATCATAGTTCAAAGATCTGTTTAGTTCTGATTCAAAGGTTTGAGGAGTTTACAAAGGAGTCTAGGTGTGAGAAAGAGCTTCTTGATATTTCATAGGATGTTGATGTGACTACTTAACAAAATACATATTTGGCTGTGCACTTTGGTTGTTAGTCTTTGTCTTAGGAGTGGATTGCTAATTCTGGAGCTAAATGGCATATGACTAAACATTACCATTTTCTTTTTGACTATAATCAACAACATTGTGAAGAGAGAGTCATTCTTGGTGATGATTCAATCTTTCAAGCTATGGTGATCATGGTTTAACCTTGCAAGTTTAAGTTGTGGTTGTTGAGAAATGTAGCTCGGACATGAACTTCTTGCATAGGCTTCAGTATGAACGTGCTAGAAGTGGTTTGAGACATTTCAAATTCTATTTTGTAATTCACTTAAGTGATTCTATTTTGTAATTCACTTAAGTGACTTAGACTAGGATTTAATCTTGACCATACATCTCAAGATGAGATGAGATCTAATCTTGACCATACATCTAAAGAGATTAGGGTTAGAGAGATTAGGGTTTCCTTTTCAAGCATAAAAGGAGAAGGGCAAGAGTGTTTTACAGAACATAAAGAAGAAGAAGAGCAGATTGTTGAAGGAGAACTGCAAGGCAAAGAGGAGAGGAAGAGTGAATTGCTGGCCAGAAAGGCAGCAAGAGAGCAGGCTGTCTTGCTATAGCTATAACCTCCTCTATTGTATAATATATGCAGGTTCAGTAGTGTATTTTGCTTCCACTGTTCATTTTCAAGCCATCTGTGTGATTGTTGCATGTTTAGAATAAATTCATTTCAGATCTGATTTATTTAGAAACATAGGACAACAATTATCTAGGGTTAGGAAAATTTACATGGTATCAGAGCTAGGTTCTGTGATTGAGATCCTCAAGGGTTTACAACAGTAGATCACTGTTGGATATTAAAAACCAACAGTTGAGGGTTTCATACTTTTGCTTGAAGGACTAAGCTTATTTGCAGGACAACTTTTTTGAGTCATTCATATCAGATTTGAAAGTTTATGCAGTAGATCTCGGAGATGGCAGTAGCTAGCCTCAGGTTTGAGGATAGATTGGAAGGTGCCTCTAATTTCTTGCCTTGGAAAGTCAGGGTAATGTTCTTATTGGAAGAGAATGATCTCTGGGATATTGTCAAGGATACTATGACTTTGCCTACAGATCCGTAGCAGTTGGCAGCTCACAGAAGGAAGTGAAGGCCAAGCGGATGATCTTGGATGCAGTGAAGGATCACCTGATTCCTCATATATCTAAGAAGACTACAACAAAGGAGATGTTCGATGCCCTGGTTAGCCTCTACCAGAGTGAGAACATAAACAAGAAGATGATATTGCGGAACAAACTCAGATCTATAGAAATGACCAGATCTGACATCGTTACCAATTACTTGATGAAGATCACCCAGATTCGTGATCAATTGGCAGCAGTTGGGGAGAAGGTTGAAGACATAGAGTAGGTGAACGTGGCACTGAATGGTTTCTCAGCTTCATGGGAACCATTTGTCAAAGGCATCTGTGCTCGTGAGCACCTTCCCACCTTTGAGAAATTGTGGGATGATTTCATCCAGGAGACTTGAATGGAGTCAAAGGCTAGCAAGAAGGGTGGTGACGATAACCTAGCTCTCTTTGGGCAAACCAAGAAGGGTAGAGGTAAAGGACCCAACAAGGGTAAGGTAAAGAGTGAGGAGTCAACCTCACAATCAGGGAAGAAGGACTTGAGCAAGATCAAGTGCTTCATTTGTCATAAGCACGACCATTATGCATCACAGTATCCAGACAAGAAGGGCAAAGGGAAGCAGCAACAGACACAGGTAGTAGCCTCTGCATAAACTCAGATGAGCGAGTTTGCTGCCAAATTCGAGAAGGATTTCTCGTTGGTCTCTTGCCTTTCTACCAACACGGTTTCGAGGGATGCTTGGCATGTGGACAGTGGGGCATCTCGACACATGACATCAACCCGACAATGTTTTACCAGTCTACAAGAGCAGGACTCAGGAGTTCAGGTTGAGCTTGGTGATGATGCCAACTATCCAGTTGAAGGAATTGGTACCATTCCTTTTCGACTCTAGTCAGGGAACTCTTTAGACTTTGATGATGTTCTGTTTGTTCCAGGTCTCAGGAAGAACTTGCTTTCACTTTCGGTTATGGAGGATAAGGGTTATGCAGTAGAGTTCAAGAACCAACATGTCCTTATTAGACCGAAAGAATCTAGCCCGAAACAACACAAGTGATAGGGGTTAGGGAAGGTAGTCTATATAGGTTGCAGGGTGAACTTGTTCGAGCCCTAGTTCATAGCAGTAATAACTTGTGTGAGTTGTGGCACAAGAGGATGGGGCACCTGCATCATAGAGTGTTGCCTATTCTGAGGGAGATAGTCACAGGTCTTCTAGAGTTCAACATTGAGCAACAGGGAGTATGCAAAGGGTGCACGCTTGGCAAGCATGCCAAGGCTGTTTTCCCAAACAACGAGCATAGGTCTAAGGAGATACTAGATCTCATACATTCGGATGTTTGTGGATCGATGTCAGTAGCATCAATTTCAGGTAGCATGTACTATGTTTCCTTTATTGATGATTTCTCTCGCAAGACATGGATCTACTTCTTAAAGATCAAGGATAAAGTCTTTAGTAGGTTTCAGGAGTTCAAAGCTCTAGTTGAAAACCAGACAGAGAAGAAGATCAAGGTCTTGAGATCATACAATGGGGGTGAATATACCTCCAAGGAGTTTGATGGTTTCTGCAAGAAAGCAGGAATCAAGAGGGAGTTGACTGTTCCATACAACCCCCAACAGAATGGGGTTGCAGAGCGAAAGAATTGATCCATCATAGGGGCTGCTAGAGCCATGATTCATGACCAAGGCTTGCCGATGTTTCTTTGGGCAGAAGCATGCAACATAACAATCTACATCCAAGACAAGTGTCCTCATAGGATCTTGGAGGACAAGACACCAGAGGAGGCATTCACTGGTGTGAAGCTAGAGGTGAGTCATTCTGCATCTTTGGATGTCTAGTTTATATCCATGTTCCGGTGGAGAAGAGGACCAAGTTGGAGCCCTCCAGGAGGAAGGGTTTATTTGTAGGTTACAATGAGACTTCAAAAGCTTACAGAGTCTATATTCCAAAGTAGAGGAAGACAATAGTGAGCAGGGATGTAAAGTTTGAGGAGGACGTTGCATCCAGGAAGTCCCATGAGCCTATTCTAGTGATAGAGAATGAGGAGCAGGAAGCTCCGAAGGTTGAGCCTGGGTCACCAAAGACACCAGTGGTTTCCAGTTCAGGACAATAGCCCCTTCCAATTCTATCAGGAGACCTCGATGGCTTACATTGACATTGAGGGATGCTCAGGAGTATGTTGAGGCTCCTAGCAACATGATTAGGGAGATCAGGCCTCCGAGGAAGTTTCAAAACTACATGGCATTGATGAGCAACATCATAAATTCCGAGCCTTCTAGTTTTCAGGAGGCAGCAGGTCAGCAGGTTTGGCGGGATTCCATGGTGGAGGAGTACACCTCCATCATAGAGAATGATGTTTGGGACTTAGTGCCAAGACTGGGGGGGAAGTTAGTTGTGAGTTCCAGGTGGCTCTACAAAATTATCGATGCTGCAGATGGCAACATCGAGAAGTTCAAGGCGAGGTTTGTGGCGAGAGGGTTCTCCCAGAAAGAGGGAGTGGACTATGAGGAGACTTTTGCTCCCGTCGCCAGATACACTTCCATTAGAGCAGTTATGTCTTTAGCTTCATCTATGGGATGGCGAATTCATCAAATGGATGTGAAGACAATTTTCCTTATTGGGATCATTGAGGAAGAAGTGTACATAGAGCAGCCTCAAGGCTTTGAGGTAAATGGGAAGGAGTCCCATGTTTGTAGGCTTAAGAAAGCCTTATATAGACTCAAACATGCATCGAGAGCATGGTATTCCAGGATAGATGGATACTTGCAGAGTGTGGGCTTTGCCAAAAGTGATGCAGATCCTAATCTATATTACATATTTGTTGGGACTGATCTGCTCATTTTGGTGCTATATGTAGATGACTTGTTTCTTACTAGTGTAGAGAAGCTCATTGTAGGGTGCAAAGTAGATATGGCAGTTGAGTTTGAGATGAAGGACATTGGCATGATGCATTACTTCTTGGGTTTGGAGGTTTGGTAGAGACCAGGGGAGATATTCCTTGGGTAGGGTAAGTATGCAATTGAGATCCTGAAGAGGTTTCGGATGGAGGATTGCAAACCTATGGCCACACCCATGATCACTAATCTGAAGAAGGTGACAACTTCAGATTCAGAGTTGGTGGACCCTACGTTGTACAGGCAGCTGATAGGATCCTTGATGTATTTGGTCAACACTAGACTAGATATATGTTTTGCAGTGAACACCTTGAGTCAGTTCATGGTGGAGCCAAGGCAGGAGCATTGGGTAGCAGCAAAACATGTGCTCAGATACTTGAGGGGCACAGTGGAGTATGGTCTGAGATATCTTGGAGATGGTGAAGTGAGGTTGCAAGGGTATACAGATTCAGATTAGGCAGGCAATGCAGTAGACAGGAAGAGCACCTCAGGGTGCTGCTTTAGCTTGGGATCAGGCATGATATCCTGGTTCAGCAGGAAGCAGACTTCCGTGGCACTTAGCTCAACAGAGGCTGAATACATGGCAGCTAGTATTGCTAGTTGTGAGGCCATCTGGCTTCGCAAGTTGCTTACAATATTGATTGATCAGGAGTTGGATCCCACGGTGATATACTGTGATAATTAGAGTTGTATCAAACTCTTTGAGAATCCAATATTTCATGACAAGTCCAAACACATAGAGATCAAATATCACTTCATACGAGACAAGATTCAGAAGGGAGCAATAAAGCTCCAGTATATTCCCACAGATCATCAGGTAGCTGATATTCTGACCAAGCCCTTAGTGAAAGGGAAGTTTGAAGCATTCAAAGACAAACTTGGATTGGTGCAGAATTCCTTCCTCGCTAAGAGGGAGTGTTGAGAAATGTAGCTTGGATAGGAACTTCTTGCACAAGCTTCAGTATGAACGTGCTAGAAGTGGTTCGAGACATTTCGAATTCTATTTTGTAATTCACTTAAGTGATTTTATTTTGTAATTCACTTAAGTGATTCTATTTTGTAATTCACTTAAGTGACTTAGACTAGGATTTAATCTTGACCATACATCTCAAGATGAGATGAGATCTAATCTTGACCATACATCTGAAGAGATTAGGGTTAGAGAGATTAGGGTTTCCTTTTCAAGCATAAAAGGAGAAGGGCAAGAGTGTTTTACAAAACATAAAAAAGAAGAAGAGCAGATTGTTGAAGGAGAACTGCAAGGCAAAGAGGAGAGGAAGAGTGAATTGCTGGCCAGAAAGGCAGCAAGAGAGCAGGTTGTCCTGCTGTAGCTGTAACCTCCTCTATTGTATAATATATGCAGGTTCAATAGTGTATTTTGCTTCTGCTGTTCATTTTCCAGCCATCTGTGTGACTGTTGCATGTTTAGAATAAATTCATTTCAGATCTGATTTATTTAGAAACATAGGACAACAATTATCTAGGGTTAGGAAAATTTACAGTGGTGATGTCAAAGTTGGCACCTTCAAATTCGAAAAGGTTCTTGATCTTTTAGGGTTGGACTTAATCTTCTCTTCATTTATCACGTCACTCACATCAATAAGAAGGTGGAGTCTTGGCTAGAATGGTGAATTGTCAAGGATGTGTATGATGATCTTAAGGTGGTTGCTTTAGGGCTTTGTGATGAGATGGATCATAGGTATAGCCTTAGTGATGCTCCCTAATATGTTGATTGGAAGGGCTTTGTTGCTAAGGTGGCCAAGGCCAATGATACTAGTGAGCTGTGGAGTCAATGCTTGGGGCATGGAAATTTTGGATCGTTGACCAAAATGTGTCATCTTCATGTGGTTTGTGACCTTCCTCCAATTGTTCCTTCTAGTTGAGCGTGTGAGGAAACTTCATAAGGAGACCTTTCTTAAGGACAAAGCATCACTTGCTTCTTAACATTTAGAGTTAGTCTATAGGGACACTTGTGGTCCTATGGTTGTGTGGTGTATTGCAAGGAATAGGTATTCTCATTTTCATTTTTGATTTCCCCAAGTTTCTTTGGTTTTACATGATCAAGTATAAAGATGAGGCTTCTATAATGTTCCAATCTCTTAAAGCATTGACAAAGATCTAGAGTGGGAAGAAGATGAAGTCCTTAAGGATTGATCGTGGGGGAAAGAATGTCAACAATTAGATTGAGGGCTTCCTCACCTCTCATTATCTATCACAGTAGTAGATATTCACTACATTACATAACAAAATGTGGTAGGTGACCAAAGAATAGGGCCATTATGGAGATGGCTTGTTGTATGATCCATGAAAAGTAAATTGATCGCAAAATTTGGGTAGAAGCAATACATTTTATAGCATGTCATCAATAGGACACTCATTTGTTTTGTCAAGGGCATGAGCCCTTTGAGAGGTGGATAAAGGCAAGGTCTTTAGTGTTGCATTTTGGGATTTTTGGATCAGTTGCATGGGTTCATATCCCCAATGAGTGATAGAACAAGCTTTAGCCTAAGAGTCACATATGCATTTTTGATGGGTACAACGAAGAGTTGAAGGCATATTGGTACTATGATTTAGCTACTCATGATGTCATCACTCGAAGAGATGTTTTTGAGATAATAGTTACTCATGGGCTTTTTG
>JAQPPZ010012773.1:0-60278 GCA_028583015.1 Wollemia nobilis | reverse complement strand
AATGACTTTGGCATGGCAGTTATAGAGGCGGACTGCGCAAGTTCTGTGTGGCGGCTTCCGAGGTGCAGTCGGACTGCGCAAGATCTGTGTGGTGGCTTCCCTATGTGGCGGCTTCGGAGGTGGACAACGCAGAATACTATGGCAGCTATAAAAGCTGGATAGCCTGCGGCTTTAAAAAAAACAGTGAATCCCATCCGGAGAAGATTTCGTGCTCCGATTCATTTTCATTTCTTCTACTCGGATCTGGAAGCAAGCAATATGATACAAACAGCAATCGCCGCCCTCTTTGCATGATATTTTGGATTTTCTATGGTGATCTTTTGCTTCTGAACTTGCCGAAGACCCCGCAACGCTCATGGAGCACTCAACGCTACATCTGGTGGATCACATCCTCAGTAAGTAAGATCAGCAGCCTGATCACGCCCCATAGCACACATGTTGAGAAAGACTCCATTACAGTAAGCTCTTTCTGCATAAATGGGAGACTGCATTGCTTCCAGCAAGTGGAAAATTGTTTCTATTTTTAGGGGATTATGAATAAACACATCGTCCTCCTCATTTCCACGACAAGATCATGGATAAAAAAAATCTGGAGACTGGTTGATTTTTTTCAAATGATCCATTCGTATCTTTAAAAAATAGTATAGCCTTCTTACAGCAGGGTGAAACCCTCATTCTTCTCCCATGTTTTTAGCTGCCTCCGGTCCCTTTAGAGCCGCCATTGTTGACCGCTACTAGTGCTATCGATAATCAACTATGGCTATATCTGGAAAGCACCGCTTGTGCTTTTTTGGTTCCGCCATTGAATACACTGTCGCTAAGCAGGGTGTTGCTCGGGTTCAATCGCTTGGCACCCAGCACAGCCAGAATTTGTTAATTTTTTTTTTCTGTCGTGGCTGATCCACTAATTTTTACTGCACCAATAGAATTCGCGTCAACAGAAATTGAATTTTAAAAAACAAATACACACTATCACACCATGGTGGAGCCGTACAATTCCATTTCCCGAGATCTTCACATATGCGCTCTTGGTGCTGTTTGGGTAGAAATTTAATATCCATGCTCTTGGTGCTGTTTGGTGCTGTTTGAATCTGAAATCCAGCAGCAGTCCTGTTCCACCATTCGTAGTGCTTCATGAGAACGAGGATTGTTTTAATTTTTGTTAATACCATTGAAATTTTGGGGAGCGTCGTGTTTTTGTTCATGAAGATTATGAGCATAGTGTTCTGTCTATTATCAGGCAAACAGGAAGTAAAAAAAAAAAATAACTGCACATTTCCAAAGTTTTATTGCCAGCATAGGGGAGGTGACGCCACGGATGTTTGCAGGCGCGTGTGGTGGGGGCTGGAGCAAGATGTCTTGGAGCGGCGGTTACGAATTCAAGTCCCAAAATCATTGATCGTTCGAAGATCCACTCTCGAAGGCCAACGAGTACACATGGAAAACAATGCAGAAGACCAGAATCACAGTAGATTTCATATTCTTCGTCTCGGTCCAAGCGTTGCACGTTGAATTGCTCATTGGAGGACGGGATAGTTAATGTGAGGTCGTTGACGGAAGAATTTATGGTTGCCTATGAGCTCATCGTAGGCCGCATCTTGCAAGGTTTTTTTGTACCTTCCGGCCAAAATAGATCCAAATTTCACGTTATTTTACCAGAAAAAGTTGTTTTAGCACCCGATCCACGCATCCTTTAATAATAGACAATTAAGGAGATTTTTTTTTTAATTTCAATTCATGTATTAAAATAATAAAGGCAACTCTTAATTTGAATTTTTAGGGGGAAACCTTTATGAAATATCTTCTATGATATTTTCAAATTGCAAATTTGAAGGCTGCTTTGTTGGCAATAATGTTTATAAAAACTTGGAAGTTAAGCATTTTTTTTTGCATAGTAGCAACTCAGAGGGATGACCATTTGGGAAGTCCCGAAGCTGCACACATTTAAGAGGGTCTTTGTATTTTGCAATTTTGAAGCAACAATTTGTAGCCAACTATAGACTTATATATAGTCATTGGAGAGGATTTTTCATGTAGAATCCATTGGTGTAGTTATTTTTCAGTTCTAAAACCATTTGGTATGTTGAAATTTGATTTAAAGTTCTCATTGTAAAACATAGTGCATTTTCGGTTGCATCTAACACTCTTGGAAAACAATTGGCAAACTTGTAAGGGGCTCGATTTAAAATCATTGGGGGGAATTTTAGACCAACTTATTCATTGAAGTTGGCAAATTTTAGAGGCATATTGTAGTGAAGATATTGACATTGTAACATCTTTTGACGCACATTTGGGGCTATCTTTTAGCCAAAGTTTCTAATACAATCATCAACCCAAGGGATGATTTAGGGCCCCTTGTCCCTTGCTGGTGGAGTCCTATTGTGGCATTCTCTTGGTCACTTTGTGATTGGTATTTGCCTCTCTTCATTTGGGCTTGTTCTTCAATTTGATGTTTGTTATAACCCTTGCAAGTTTTTGGGGTTCATATAATTGTAATCAAGTGTAGCCCCTTTGCATATACACACTTGATACTATGTAACATAAACAAACAAGCAAACACACAAGCACCTTGTCATAAAGCACCTGAAACTTTTGCATATCTATTATAACAAATTCTCAAAAAATAAGCATCACATTGTAATAATCACCTATGTTCCACATATCATTCAACTCTCCAGTACTTATAGAATCCCTCACGTAAGGGCAGGTATATTGAGAAGTTCAGTATAAAGGGCCTTACCGGTATTGAGCTCCCTCTTCTTTCAATCCTTTTCAAAATCATGGCTACTACAAATTTACTAAGTGGACTCACTTAGAAGCTTGAAGGAGCCCAAACTTTTGCAAATTGGAAATATGAGATGGAATCTATATTTATGATGAATGACATGTGGGATTTTGTAAGAGATAGGAAAGCTAATGAAGACCCACTCACAACATCTAAAGACCCTAAAGAAAAAAGCACTATTTGAAAAGAATTCTAATACAGCTTTAAGTCTCATCAAGCTAGCTATAGGAATTTAGTGTAGAGAAACTGTAAGAGCTACAACTACACCTAAAAAAGCTTGGGATGCTCTAATAATATTGTTTGATAGGCCAAGTCAAGACAACATTTTGTATCTAAAACAAAAATTGCACAATATATTTATGAAAGGCTCACTTACCGATTACCTTATGGAAGTGAAGTCCATTAGGAATGATTTTTCAGCTACTGTAAAAACTCTTAATGATAATGAGTTGATTCATGTAATGTTGCATGACCTTCATTCAAAATTTTACTCCTATGCTACCATGTTATATCTAAGCGATAAAACAATGAATCCCACACTTGGAGATTGAAATTCTACTTAAGAAACATAATCAAGCACTAATAAAAGATGAAGATATTGAATCTTCATCAAAGTATTTTGCCACCAAGGCATCCTTACAACCTAGACAAAAGAAGGGTCCAAATAAGTATAATTAGAATCAAAGAGGTAAATATCATCAGATATATCCACAATAGCCACGTCTGTAGCAATATCAACAACCACATTAATAGAACCAACAGTAGCCACGTTAGCAAAAACCATAGTAGTATAATCAATAGCCAAATCAACAACCAAGATGGCAAACAAGACCTCCTAAAGGGGGTCATCCTAATAAAGGGCCTCAAAACAAAAATAAAAAAAGTTGTGATTATTGTGGAAAATGAAATCATAATGTCACTAATTTCTACCAAAGACAAAGAGATCAAAGGGGTCCACAAGATAATAATCTCAACCCATTGTATGCAGTAAGCCAAGTTAGTTTTGAAGATAAAAAAATGTTGGTATATTGATTTAGGTGCAGCAAAGCACATGACAAGAAGGCAAGATTGGTTGACCAAGGTTCAACCTACTTCTAATCAATTCATTACTTTTGGTGATGAAAGTACCCT
This sequence comes from Wollemia nobilis, assembly GCA_028583015.1. Lineage (NCBI taxonomy): Eukaryota > Viridiplantae > Streptophyta > Pinopsida > Araucariales > Araucariaceae > Wollemia > Wollemia nobilis. The sequence continues at coordinate 56,362 of JAQPPZ010012773.1, read as the reverse complement.
TCCCATTGAAGGTGTTGGAGAGGCACCACTTGCTTTGCATGATGGAAATAATATTCCTGCAATAGATGTCTTGTATGTGCTTGGTCTAAAGAGGAGTCTTTTATCTATTGGGAAGCTTACATATAAGGTCTATACTATCTATTTTGAAAAAAACAAGTGTTACATTCAGGAACCAAATGGCATTGTCAAAGCCATGGGAGTAAAAAATTATGGTGTTTACTACCTCCTTACAAAATCTGTAACTCAAACATCTTTGCATACAACTACTATTTTTTCTTTGGAGTACATGTGGCATGAAATAATGGGACATTTAAATTTTCATAATCTTCAAATGATGGCAAAGAAAGGTTTGGTAAAAGGACTTCCACATCTTAAAGAGTCAAAATGTTGTTTGTGAGCCATGTGTAATAGCCAAATACGATAGACAACCTTTTGAGTTAGGAAATGCTTGGAGAGCCAATAGACCTTTGCAATTGGTTCATTCAGACATTTGTGGGCCAATATCTATTCAATATTATACTGGGACCAAATACTACATCACCTTCATTGATGATTACAGCATAAAGGTATGGATATACCTAATTCAGTACAAATGGCAAGCCCTTGATAAGTTTAAATAATTTATGGCACTTGTTGAGAGAGAACGTGGTAACCAAATACCCACCTTTAGATCAAATAATAGTAGATAATATGTCTCTAATGAATTATTTAATTCTTGTAAGTACCATGGGATAAGGAGACAATTCACAACTCCTTATACCCCCAAATAAAAAGGAGTAGCTAAGAGGATGAATCAAACAATCACAAATAGAAAAAAATCAATGTTACATGTTGCTACATTGCCTAACTCATTTTGGGGAGAAGTTGTTCTTACTGTTGCATACTTGACTAATACGTCCTTCATAAATAAATTACATGAAAGAACACCTGAAGAAGCATGGAGTAGAAGCATGCCCTATGTGGGCCATTTGAAAGCCTTTGGGTGTGATGCCTATGCTCATATTCCTCATAATAAAAGGAAGAAGTTTGATGATAAGAGTCAAAAATACATCTTTTTTGTCTATAGTGATAGTGCTAATACATATAAGTTGTATGAGCCTATTTCCAAGAGGAGCATTCTATCTAGGGGTGTTACCTTTCATGAGTATCCTCCATCTAATCCTCATCCTATGGCCACCACTTTGGAATTAACTAATGAAATAGTTGCTACCTTGATACATATAATATCATCTAGTCCTTCCCCTTCACTCATAAATCAAGAAATTCCTCCACATGAAGAACTTACCATAAATGATCAATGTCCTCCATATCCTCATACTCCTCCATCTAATGATCAAGCCACATCATCCAATCCTTTAACTAAGTGGGTTTAAGCCACCATAGATGAATCCCAAAGTCATTTTTCCACTTATACAGGTAAAAGGCCTTCAGCCCTAAAACACCAAGTGAATTATGCCCTCATGGCCATAGTACTTAGCCAACTTGAACCTTCTAATGTCAAAGAAGCACTTGCTGATCCAAAATGGGTTCTTGCCATGGATCAAGAATTGGATTCCATTGAAAGGAATACCACTTGGGAGTTAGTTAATTTACCCCAAAGCAAATATATAATTGGTACAAAATGGGTGTACAAGGCAAAGTATAAAGCATTTGTCTCACTATATCACTACAAGGCTCGCTTAGTAGCTCAAGGCTATAAGCAACAAGAGGGAATTGATTATGAGGAGATTTTTTCTCCTATGGCAAAGATGACCATAATTAGGATAGTTATTGCTTTGCCAGCTCAAAAACATTGGCCTATATATCAGATGGATATCAAAAGTGCATTTCTCAATGGTAACTTGAAGGAGGAAGTATATGTGAACCAACCACCAGAGTACATAGTTAATTGAAAATTGATACATTCGAACATAGGTTTCGTTCTATGTAATCCCATATTGAATTGACCCCGGTTGTACCAAATGAAGGCACTATATTGACATGACTAAACTCCGTTATAACAATATTCCTTGACCATATTTGATGTGTAAGGTGTGTCCTGATGTATATTAGGTGGATTGACCAAATTTGGGTTAACCCGCTGTGATATCAAAATGGGAAGTTAATGATTTATTTTGCTAAGTTAGGATTTCATTGTTACATATGTGAATCATGCAGTGATATCCTTAGTGTGGAATGTGCTTCTAATAAAGTGATCACTAAAGATAACATGAAACCTTAAATAGGAATTTAAAAGATCATATGATTGTTTTTTTTTTAAATGATCATAGGAATATTCGATTATGGTTGGTCATAAGTCATATAAAGGGACATCATAACATGTAGTTGACAAATCTAATCAACACCTTGTATAGTCTACGATTAAAGGAAATAATTTTTTTTCTCCTTGTGTAAAAAAGGAATAGTAGACTTATATGGAAATGTATATATATAATCGATGAAACCCTAGCTTTTGTAAAGAGTGGATTAAGGAAAACTCTTCTTTTTGCATAGAAACAAAAAGGGAAAACTTTAGAAATCTACTAAGAAATGAAATGGTTTGTTTTTTAAATCAAAGGTATGGGACTTTGATTTATTAAATGAAAGAAATTATGTCTATGCTAAAAGGAAGAATTAGAATGGATTAACAAAAGATAAATAACTTTAGCTAATAAATTAATATATATATTGAAACAATATATCTTGGAAACTATAGTTATCCTTGATAATAAATTGATTATCAATCTCATTTTCTAAAGTTTTGTGTACCTATAGTATAATTCCTATCACAAATTAAGGACCAAGTTTGTAACTTGTAGTGTAATCTTGTGTGATAGATTATGGGTAGATTTGTAGCTAAATTTTGAGTAATCTTGTTGGTAGATTACAAGAGAGATGTTAGCTAAACTCTTAGAACTATAGAATGGTCTCATGAGTAGATCTTGAGTCAACTTGGTAGCCAAATTTGTGGAAGAACTATAGATCTCAATATAAACTAGCAAATATATTTGTGAAATAACTATAGTGAAATCATAATGATGAATTGTAGAATAAATCTGGTTTGGGATATCGTAGTGGATTATGACTAAACCCTTGGAAGGATTTGAAGATCTACAATTGAATCCATTATTTTAAATGATTTGTTTAAATGCTATTTCTAGTTGATAGAAATATGAGTTACTCAGGAGAGTATGTTTTGTTTAAATGTTATTTCTAGTTGATAGAAATATGAGTTACTTGAAGGAGTATGTTTTATTTAAATGTTATTTATAGTATAAATAAATATGAGTTACTTGTGAAAGTACGAATGGAAATGAACATTCATTTGATAAAGGGATTAGCAATATATAATTGTAATAATATTTGTTTCAAAGGCATATTTTTGTGGAAAAGATATGAGATGAAAATATGATTTTCAATCTTAGGAAAGTATGAGATTTATTTTCTTTGATTGATTGAATGCTTTAGACAATTACATTATGGGAAATATTTTATGTTTAGTTGCATTCATTTGAAAATAATTATTACTTGCTATTTCTTGTCTAGAATGCATTTTTATATACATGTTATGGGTTGTCCTGATCCCAATTTACCTTCAATCAAATGCTAGTGGTTCAAATGGAGTTAAACGAAGATTGGATCTAATTGAATTCTATTGTAACTATTTATGTATTGAAATAAGACCTCTTTAATAAAATATTTCTATTATTGTGAAGTATCTCTTTGAGATCAATTGTAATTGGTTTGTATTGTTCATTAAGAGGATTGGAAGCGATGTAGATCTTAACTATAAATAGTAATGGAAAGTAATGCAAAGTTGTATCATGACATAAATATATTGTATGATTGGATCAAGATATTTAAATAAGAGTTTAAGATTGTATTTAAATGACCTAGAGTAATATTAACATTAAAAATAATGAATAAACCATGCATGCCACTTAAAAATGTATTGACTATTAATTTTAACTGATTGTAAAATTATACTTTCCCTTAGGATTTTAATCCCAAAAGCCTCTCTTGCAAAGAAGTTAAACAAACAACTTCTCGAAGGTCTCTTGTATATTAGCATTTGCATTTGTGTATTAGTAATCTCAATAAAAATATATCAATTTAATGCTAGGAACACCTTAGTGATTGCAAGTAACTGTTAACAAAGGGTATGTGTTGGTTTATTTTACCATGCTACTTTAATGATTGTTCATGAAACCAAAAATAAAAGTAAATGTTAATTGGACCTCATATGACCACGATGAAGTGACTTAGTTACTTTTATGTTGAGGATTTTAAGGTAGATTTTATCTTCCCTTATTAAGTGAATTTTAATCAAGCTTTACCTTGCATTAAATACTACTTTAAACATGAAAGTAAAGATTAAAATCTATCTATGAATGTGAATCTGAAATGATGAATAGGATCCTTAAATGTAGCTTCTTATCATGAAGATAAATATAGCCTTTGATATGAATAATAAATTATTCTTCTTTGGTGAAATTTATTTTCACAAAGAGATAATAATTGATAGCCTTGAAATAGAGGCTTTAAAATATCATTTAATTATCCCTCTTTTATGAAATAATTTGCATTAAGAAAAAATAATTTAATGCTTTAAAATAATAACCTTCAATGTAGCGCACAATTTACCTCTCTTTTATAAAATCAAAATTTTTATAAAGAGAATATAATTTAAGGCTCCAAAAATGGTAGTTAGAAATGTCATTAAAATTTACCTATCTTTGACGAAATTGAAATTTTCGTAAATGAAAGTTCATTTTGTGCTTAAAATTGAAATATAAAACTAAAAAAAAATCATATTTGGCCTCAAAATGAAAATTCTGAAAGTTCGAAATTTTAAAATCTGTAATAAAACAACAACTTTAAATAATTTTTTAAAATTCGAAATGACTCTGGAGCAAAAAGGTGCAAAATGGAACTTTGAAGTACATTCTACATAGTCATGCAATTATTTTTGCATTTTGAATTTTTTTTAATTTTTATTTTAATGTCTGAAAATAAAAATAAAAAAATCTGAAAATGAAAGTTCGAAAAATGAAAAATATAAACTGAAAACTGAAATAAGATGCATATAATACAGAAAACGTAGCTTTATGCTACCCTAGAATGCAAAACCCGAGACATGATATTTTTCTGAGCATAACCCAACTTAACCAGAACTGCATTTACACATCCCGAAATAAATTGGGTGCAAGACTCTAAGGAAAATGTGAACTCTCTACTCCTGAACATTCAAAAATGAACCCTTAAATGCAATAACATTGCCTAAAATTCCAAAAAATAGAGAAAAAAAAATAGACAATAAATTTTGAACACAGATTTTCTCCTCTTATTTTGCTCTAAAGTGCAAAAATCATGCAATGTTTTCTTCAATACACACAAAAACAATTTCAGCAAAATTTGGCCTCCCCAAAAAAATAGCAACCCTGGCATTTCAGCAGCATGCGGTCTCCAAAAGATCCAGCAGTTTGAATATCCATTTTATGATTTTTTTAAAGTTTTTCCAAGAACTCTTCCTTTTCCTTTTCGTTTCCCCTCTTTAGCTATTCGTCTTATTTTTTTGTTTGGTTTTCTATTTCACCCATGTGAACTTTTGACGACCGTTTTAAAAAAAAAAAAAAAAAAATATATATATATATATATATATATATATATATATATATATATATATATATTACAACGAACATGCTTCATTATTTCTGTTTGTTATTTAGGAACAAACTTTCTTTCATTTATTACTTTGTGACCATACCCTTTATTTTATCTTATTATTCCTTTTAAGGCATGCAAATTATCGACAACTTTTCTCCTTTAGCAACTTTAGGGTTTGCTACCACTTATATCGATAAACACCTCAAGTATCACCATCATTGAGGTAACTTCTCTATGGTGACCCTGCTCTGCAGTGTGATCGTTCCATCAATTTAACCCATGATGTCCATTCTTGTAGATGCCCATCCATACTGCCCAATTGCGTATCCATTCGACAGCCATGTCGTTGCCACACTGGCTCCAATCTACCTCACCTGTAAACCAAAATGGCGACGTCGTAGCCGACTTCTACTGTTGATGCCCACCACGTCATGTTGTCGCATGAATTTCTTTGTACATCTACTGCGTGTGCTGTCTACTGGTTATCTAATGCTCGGGTCTATATTTTTCCCTATGCTCTGGACTTTTTCCATTTACCGTCAAATGCTACGCAGCGGCCATTAATCCCACTGCCATGTTATGTCTCACCGCCCGAGCAATAATGACCTTCAGTGTCAGTATCTCATGCCCCTGTCTGATTTATCGACTGCAACCGTCGAAACCCACTATGCATGAATTACATCATCATATCCTGCTAATGCCACGTTATCAAACTGCTCGTTGGATGCTCCTAAAATTACCTGTTCGCCATCCGAATATTTGTCTTGATTGCCATGCAATCCACTGTAGGACCCGCTAGTAAAATCTTCCTACCACGACTACATCCACGCTAGCAGGATGAATTCTTTGTGTACTATGCAAAGCTATTTCACCTTACTCACTCTGCACATTCTCCAAGGTAGTCGTACACTCACCATTCAGTCAGCATACAAGGTGTCCTTGAAACTATCATTTTCCCGTCGATGCATGCTGGAGCATGTTAAAATCAAAATTTCAGCAAAATTTGGCCTCCCCAAAAAAATAGCAACCCTGGCATTTCAGCAGCATGCGGTCTCCAAAAGATCCAGCACTTTGACTATCCATTTTTTGAGTTTTTTAATGTTTTTCCAAGAACTCTTCCTTTTCCTTTTCGTTTCCCCTATTTAGCTATTCGTCTTCTTTTTTTGTTTGGTTTTCTATTTCACCCATGTGAACTTTTGACGACCGTTTCAAAAAAAAAAAAAATATATATATATATTACAACGAACATGCTTCATTATTTCTGTTTGTTATTTAGGAACAAACTTTCTTTCATTTATTACTTTGTGACCATACCCTTTATTTTCTCTTATTATTCCTTTTAAGGCATGCAAATTATCGACAACTTTTCTCCTTTAGAAACTTTAGGGTTTGCTGCCACTTATATCGATAAACACCTCAAGTATCACCATCATTGAGGTAACTTCTCTATGGTGACCCTGCTCTGTGGTGTGATCGTTCCATCAATTTAACCCATGATGTCCATTCTTGTAGATGCCCATCCATACTACCCAATTGCGTATCCATTTGGTAGCCATGTCGCTGCCAAACTGGCTCCAATCTACCTCACCTATAAACCAAAATGGCGACGTCGTAGCGGACTTCTACTGTTGACGCCCACCATGTCATGTTGTCGCATGAATTTCTTTGTACATCTACTACGTGTGCTGTCTACTGGTTATCTAATGCTCGGGTCTATATTTTTCCCTATGCTCTGGACTTTTTCCATTTACCGTCGAATGCTACGCAACGGCCATTAATCCCACTGCCATGTTATGTCTCACCGCCCGAGCAATAATGACCTTTAGTGTCAGTATCTCATGCCCCTGTCTAATTTATCGACTGCAACCATCGAAACCCACTATGCGTGAATTACATCATCATATCCTGCTAATGCCACGTTATCAAACTGCTCGTTGGATGCTCCTAAAATTACTTGTTCGCCATCCGAATATCTGTCTTGATTGCCATGCAATCCACTATAGGACCCGCTAGTAAAATATTCCTACCACGACTACATCCACGCTAGCAGGACGAATTCTCTATGTACTATGCAAAGCTATTTCACCTTACTCACTCTGCACATTCTCCAAGGTAGTCGTACACTCACCATTTAGTCGGCATCCAAGGTGTCCTTGAAACTATAATTTTCCCGTCGATGCACGCTAGAGCATGTTAAAATCAAAATAAGCAAAGTCATTCCCCTCTTTCACGGTATCCACTGTTGTTATCAAAATCACTATCAGTAGTCTACCTTTTGTTCACTGCCACCCACTACTCCCAGTTTTTATCTTTGCCATATAGAATGTTGACTACATCTTTCTCTAACAAGTTGCCACACTCCTTCCGGGTAATGTTAGTTGTATACATCCTCTCTCATTGGATTATTAGTCAATGTCCACATCAGTAGGCTCATCCATGTCACATAACCTCTGCTTCATGAAACTACCCAGACCTGTTGACTACGTTCATAAAATGAATAACAATATCCCCTGCCTTCAAAACTATATCAATGTTAGGGAACACCAGAAAACATTGTCATATTGAGTCGTTGTCCGTTGTGTAGCCTCGTTATGCCCATCGTCACCATTTTGCTTAGTCGCCTATCAATGACATCCACTCTTTGTAATCTCGTTTATTTGTTGACACTGCCAAATCTCCACTGTGTTTTGATATCCTATTTTTGGCTATGTATTTCCATCATCCGCTTCACCGAATATTGCTTACTATGCACAGTCAAGGAAGGGGGCCCACTTTATAACACACTATTCATATTTTTATTTTTGAACTCTTCTGATCATCATAGTCATATTGGTTTACGTCTTTATTTGAATATCTGATGCAACATACTAGTCAGATGCAACATACTATCGTGTAGTCTCCTGTGCTGGCCATCTGCGTTCTGCATCACATTGCTATCTCGTGTCGAGTGTGCATGATATTCCTCACCACATCATTGTCGTGTAAGCTTGTCGTATCCCATGACGCTAGGTGGCTACGTCGCTACCACGGATCCATGCTCCAGAGTAAGCGTCCAGTCACTGTTCTTTGCCTTATGGCATCGGTCGAAACCTCCTACCACTATCGCCTCGTCTAGATCTTAATGCCCATGTTAATCGATGCTCACCATGTTCATCATGTTTGGGCTCCTCACTGCGAGCCTATTGGAGGACATTGGTCACATTTTTTTGGAGGGATCCACGTTTAACACGCCATCCCAAATCATCATCTTCGTCCACGCTTGCTGCCGAGGGGTTCCATCGTGCTTATAACTCCCTGCACAAAACCATGAAAACATTAAAATATAACACACTCATATGAGTATATAAATTGCCTTATGCAAGTATACTATAAAGGCAATATAAACTTATATGTTTCGCCTTTGAAACTTTATAATTTTTTATTTTTATTTTTAATACATATTATTATTATATATATAATATATATGTATAATAATAACAACAAATTTTATTATTTATTTTTATCTTAATACATATTATTATTATATATGTGAAACATATATAATAATAATATATATGTTTTTATTTTATTATCTTTATTTTTTTTTATTTTTATTTTTTTTAAAGCCTTTTATAATGCCTTTTAAAATTGTTTTTTCTTTGAATTTGATTTACTTAGTTCAAAAGGCTTTGAATTATTAAAATTCTAAAAGGGAACAAGAAGACCGAAATGAAACCCAAAACTTAAAATATAACACTAAATATTTCAAACTAAACCAAAAATACTCAAAAAAAAACTTCTACAAAACCAAAGGAGGGACGAAGTCTACCAAGTCTACCAACACAAGGATACCCAAAATCCGTAGAATACAAAAGAAGTCAATAAGATGCTACGTCAATGCGGCACCTTAAGCCTTGAAATACACATGTCAATGATAGAAACTACTAAAATTATCTTCCCAAGGATACCAAAATCCTCAAAAATCCAAACAAAAAGGTGGGTCCCCAATTTTGGGGTTAGTTGTGGAGCGACCACAACAAATGGTGACTCTACTAGGAAATGCTCCTAAAAATTTCAATAAGAACCCATACTAAAATGAAAAACACACAAGATCAATGAGACATAATAATTTAGCAACGTCCCAAGAAGATGGAGGTAAACAACTTCAGAATGAAAACAACTAATCCATATGTCTTTGCTCAGTGTGTGCAAACATGATTCATTCTTGCATTTCTAAAAATTCTCTAAATTGCATCATCCCTTTCTACATTAGTCTATGAAGTATCACTCATAATGAAATGGCTATAGACAGAGCCCCACTGCCAGTCAGGCGTCTATAGCCCCGGTGGAGTTTATCTAACTCACCCTTGTTTTGCTCAATGCTTTGCAAAGCCTTTCCTTTTACCCGAGCTATATCTAGATAGAGCCCTACTACCACTCAAGCGTCCGTAGCCCCGATAGATTTTATCTAGTTCTTGTGACTGATATGATCAAGCTTTAGAATGATCGTTCTCTCTTTTTTTTTCTCTTTTCTTTCTTTTTTTTTTCTCTTTCTTTTTTTCTCTCTTTTTTTTAATATGTAAAAATTTTCCTTTGCAAAAGAACAACCTTGAAAAGCTTCAAGCATCACTAGGGTAAGGAAACCTACATGTGAAGCATTTTATATTTTTGCCTAGGGTTGCAGATCAAGATAACTTCATCCTTCCTAATTCCAAAAACACCATTTAATGTGTGTGAGTTCCATGTGGAGCTTTGGCAAAATATTTCATTGTTCCACTTTCCACCATTTTGGTCCCAAAATCTGAGCATGATCACCAAATAAATCATCCCACTTTTCTCGGGTTCATCATTTTTTAGATTAGGTAATCCAAATTACTAAGCAAAGAAACATCAAAACAAATCCAGAGTCTCGGTTTTTTTTTTTTGGTTCACCGGTTTTCAGCTCATGTACTCCTAACTACTAAATAAAGAAGCTTTAAAATAGTCCAAATACCATAAGTTAGCGACCACAAAATATTACCCCAAAACAACCTCAAAAAAAAAAACTCAAAACACAAACCAAAACCATATACAAATGTACAATATGGTACAAGATAGTGCAAAGCTTGATCCATCACTTCCTCGGATCCCAAACATGATTAGCACATTTCAAAAGACATAAAATTATAAGCAAGCCAAGATTTATAGAAATCCAATGAAAATAAAATTAAGCCAACCAACACAACAGTCTTCAACTTGCCTCTCTCACCCTACCAATTTTATTTAGTTCCATTAATGATCCCATGGGTGGATTCAAATTATTAAATTTATTAGACCACATTTTATTTTCAATTCTTTCTTGTCTATTCTTTAAGATGTCAAATTCACAATTCGATTTTTTATTTAGAATTAGGCTTTCTTTTTCAAATTTGAGATTTTGCAAAAAAGAGCCTATTTCTAAAAATTTCAAAGCCAAATCATTATTCATGTTTTTAGACCAATAAAATTTATGCAAAAATTTGCAAGGATCTAGGATATCTACTAAATGAGAATAATTACAAGTTTTTATCCTAGATTCTATTATCAATTGTTGATGAATTTGATTTAACAATTCAAGTGCATCAACTTCTTTTTCATTCAAAAAAACATTCTTATTAGAGGTGTGAGTAGAAATCAATTCAAGTTCTTCATTCACCTCCAATGGCATTTCATCATAAACATCATTTGAATTCAATGAGTAATTATACAAATATTCACCTGAAGCTTGGATATTTGGACACAAAAGGTTAGATTTTACCTTTTGCACATTTTCATTTACCCAAACTAGGTGAGGATTTGCAATTTCTTCTCTTACCTCATGGCCTTTATCTTCTTCATTGATTACCTATTCATCAAACATACCAAAAATAGGCACCCTATTAAAAACATGTCCATCCTTTTCAAATTTTAAATCTTGTTGGTCAAAGGGTGTGTTAAGTAACCCATATTCATGATAAATCCCTTGATTTTCTTGAAATAAATCCACTTATTTTTCATTTGGTTCCAAATTCTTGTTCACTACGTTCGATATCTCTTCATTTCAATATTCAAAACAATCATGTGACTTTGTATCTGAGTTTTCAATATCCTAAAATGAAAGAGTAGATTTTACCTCTTCCTCATCAAACATAGATGAGTCATAGAAAACATTTACCATTTATTACCGTTCTATTTCAACAAGATCTTCAATAGATTCATATTCATCATGATCTGATTTGGTAACCTTCTCTATTATTGCAAATGTAAGATCTTCATGTGAAGTAGAAGTTTCAACATCCTGCATATCAAGAGGAATAGAAGTTTCATCAATGGGGTTGTGCAAAGTAGATGATTCTTCATATCTTCCCCAACCATTGTAAAAATTGTCATCTAAATTTGTGGGATGAAACTCTATTACATTTGTGACATGATCTTTCAATTCATCTATCAATTCATTTTCTTCTTTGTCCTTGGTAGTAGAATCATTATCATTCCCCAACACTTGATGAGATTCCAATCCTTCTTCCAAAACATTCTCAAATTGTACATGACTTGTAATATCCTCATGTGAGAAATCAATTGTATTATCCTACATATAAATTGACACAAAGGTTTCATTAGAAGGTTTGTAGTGAGTGTATTCTTCCCACTTCTTCCAAGAATCATAGTAATCATATTCCAAAATCAAGTGGTGACACTCAACTACTTCTTCAAAATTTTCCAATTCATCAATGTGTTTCTCATAAATTTCACCTTCACCTTCCTTAGATGGTTCAATTATTTCCAAATGTGGGTTAATTTTTGTATTCAATTTTGTAAGATCACAATCCTCATTTGTAACCCATGATTCGATTTTATCACAATTTGGAGGGTGAGGATTTTCTTGATCATCAGTTTCAACAATCTCTTCTGAAGCGACTTCTAAGAACAAGTGGTGAGATTCTATTATGTCTTCGAATTCATTTATTGATTTACTTCCAAACTCATTTTCAACCACTTTTGATGATGTAGGGGTTTCTAAAATAGGATCACGCCAATCCTCACTCGTAAACCAAGACTTTAATTTACTTATCTCCGACTCATCATTACTTGACTCATGTTGGCTTTCTTCTCTTTACAATGATCATCTTCCAAAAACAAGTGATGAGATTCTATTGCATCTTCTGATTCATCTATTGATTTCTCAAATTCAGTCCCGACCACCTTTGTTGAGTCAAGGGTTTGTTCAATAGGGTCAACTTTTGTATCTTTCTTCCAACAGTCGTCCCAATATTCCTTTTTGAGTAAACATGACCAAAACATATCCTAATGGATTTGTTCATCCCAATCTTCATTAATGGATATTGGTTTTGATACTTGCAAACCCTCTTGGATGGAACCTAAGGTGGTTGTAATATTTGGATATTCAAATTTATCCCATTGATCATTCACCCTAGGGTTAAGCAAAGATGGTTGGTCCACCATTTATCTTTTTGAAATGGCCCATTGTTCTAATTCTCTCGTGGCCTCATAGATTCTATGCAAAGATGTGTCATCAATATTTTACTTTAAAAAAGTAGCCACTACGAGTTGTATACCTCCCATGTATATTTCAATAGCTATCTCTTTTGAAATGATGAAATGGAACACCACTTCGGTATACACCTTATAAAAACTATCATTGAATTCACTCATGGGCTCATTAGGTTCACTAGAGATAGAGATAAATTGATTTAACGTTTGAATAGGGTTAATTTATTTTCCAAAATATCTAAGAAAATATGCTTCTAGTTGATCCCAATAAGTGATATAACCTGCAGGTAAACTGCGGTACCAATCATAAGCCAATCCATATAAAGTATATGAAAACAAATAATAAGCAACATCTTCATGGAAAATTTACCATTGAATTAACGTGTTCTTGTATGCATGAATATGCTCCTCAACTGCTTCTATTCTATCATGCCTAAAATGATATAAACAATCCTAAATATCTATAGGCGCATGATGTGAATACCTAGGTATATTTATTGGACAATTTTCGATCAAAGAAGCAAGGAATGCCATTAGTGGACCTTAAATAACACAATTTTAGCACCAATTTTGTTAGTCAAATAAAAATATCTTACAAATAAGTATAAAATGACTAACAATTTTCAAATGGGTAAATCATAAATATCATCATGTTAGCATCAACCAACATATATGCATCCATTAAATCATGAAATTGAAGAAAATTCTCAAATTTGTAGCATGTTAGCATTAATGCATCATCAAAAATAGAGAATGTTAGAATCAATAAAAGTAATCATATGGAAATGAAACCTCGTTAGTCAAGACCAATATTTTTGAATAAATCTTTCAAGTAAAATAAATACTTTAGCATCTAGATAGCAATAAGATAAATCAATTCAAATCCTCCTATATCCCAAAGTGTTGAGTGTTATAGGAAACCAAAGATTCTAATCAAATGAACTTGAAATATTTAGCAATTCAAAAAGCTTTCAAAATTATACCAAATAATATTATTTCTAGTATGAACAATCCAAAAGTGTTAGATCAATGAATACCAATTCTTGTCCTCCTTTTAACACCACAATGTTGAGTGTTAAAAGGGGCCTAAATATAATAGTTAATAGGGCATGAAATATTCCACAATTTAAATCCCTATAGCATTTAAAATTACAATAAAATAAACCATTTCAAGCCCTCCTTCTAGTAATTTTACCCAATTGTGAAATTACACTCTCCCTTAGGATTTTGATCCCAAAACCCTCTCTTGCAAAGAATTTAAACAAAACAACTTCTCCAAGGTCTCCCCTATATTAGCATTTGCACATGTGTATTAGTAATCTCAATAAATATGTATCAATTCAATGCTAGGAACACCTTAGTGATTGCAAGTAACTGCATCATGGTCATATGAGGGTCAATTCACATTTACATTTATTTTGGTTTCATGAACAATCATTAATATAGCATGGTAAAATAAACCAACACACGCCCCTTGTTTACAGTTACTTGCAATCACTAAAGCATTCCTAGCATTGAATTAATACAAATTTATTGAGATTACTAATACACATGTGTAAATGTTCATATAGCGAAGACCTTGGAGAATTTTTTTTGTTTAACTTATTTGCAAGAGAGGGTTTTGGGATTAAAATCTTAAGGGAAATTATAATTTCACAATTGGGTAAAATTACCACTCAACAAGACGTATCTTTAGTGAATAACATATGAAGTGAACATAAGGAAGAATATGAATTTTATCTAGTTTCATGGAGATTATGGTTGAATAACTCAATTAAGGTTTAATGGTAGGCATTCACAAGTCTATGTGGGTTTGTGTGATAACCCCTTTAACTTATTCTCATGGATGTGATAAAGTTAAGCATTGCAATTATTGTTGTTATATCCTTAAGTAAGAACAAGATAATCATCAAGGCATACGTCTAATGTATAGATTGAAATAAACCTAACATAGGGAGTATTTTAATGTTTTATTTAAACTAGTAAGGGAAAAGGGCATTCCTATTGAAATAGATGGGAGAGTTCCTAATTGTATGGTAAATAAACCTTACCTGCAGGTCATTATAGGGGTTGGCCACTCCTATCCATAGGATAGACACTGGTCATGTTGAGTTCCTTTAAAATGCAACCTTGGAATTATTTGGATACTCATCTATAAGAGAACCATACGAAGATACTTGAATTCACACACAAACTAGCAATAATGATGTAAGTTTATAAAAAAAAAAATTCCCTAAGTTTGGTTGGTTATGAGATAGTGTTATGATAGTTGGTATCAGAGCCTAGGTTGATTAGGCACAAAGCTTTCATGAAAATTGTAGAGGAACATTGAATTGATACAAATTTGTTATTGGAAGAAAAAATTGCTTAACTTGTTTTGAAAATACAACATTGTAGAAAAATAAATTTGTATATTCAAAAACTGACACCATTCTCTATTCAAGAAACATGCCATCTATGTTGAGAAGTGGAAGGAGGAGGGTCACTCAAAAAGAGAGATCAATTAGTACTGATAGTATTGAAGATAGACCCATAGGAGAGCGGTTATGAAACTCAAACCAAGTGGAAAACCTCACAACTATTATTTAGACCATGCAAGGGGATATGACTTTATATAGAGAGCCAATGGTCCAATAGAGCAATTTTTTGGAGGCCATTAGGGCTGAAATACAGAAATCTAGAAATAGGGGTCTTGAAATAGCAAATCCTATGATAGATTAGGCAAATGACATAGATAAATTGGATCGTGTGACAAAAGCTCACATTAATGGGGAGTTGGATAAGGACTTGAAACATGTGAAGGTTAGGAAATTCTCCAAAAAATAAGGGGGTGAATCAGAAAAATCTTGGTTGAATGAATTAGAGGTCTATTTATCTATGAGAAACTACTCCTCAACAACTAAGATTATCGAGACCATAGGATTTCTAACTGAAATAAGTATGGAATGGTGGGAAACCTATTATAAGGAAGATAATATCAATGTCATTCACTTCAAATGGGAGGATTTTTTTAAAGCCTTCAGAAAAAGATTCCTCATGAAACAATTTTATATGAAGAAACTTGGTGAGTTTATCCAACTTCAACAAGGAACCTAGTCCGTAGAAGCATATTATAGGCAATTCATAAGATTGCTTAAATATATTTCATCTTATGAGAAGGATAAAAAGTTTAAAGTCCATAAATTCCTCTCAAGAACTGAATATCACATCAAGAATTCAGAAAATATGCATAAACCTGGTGATTTAGAAATAACTAACGAATAGGCCTATCAGACAGAGTACAATCTAAATCCTAACAAGAAAATGGTTAACACTTTAAATGGGTCAAAGAAGGAATATCATCATCAGCCAAATATTAAGTGGGAACCTAAACAACATCAGAAGGGTAATGGAAACCCCAATTTTACAAATAAGAACAATGCGAAATAAGGACACTTTAAGAAGAAGTTTCAGCCAAGGAATAAAAGTAACAACAATGTTGAAAGACCCCAACCTCTAAATCAAGTAGGATAAGCTCCTACTACTGAGAAGGATAACTCAGACCAAGGAGTAAATCATAACTATAAATATGTTTTCTATGATTGTGGAGGTCCACATTATGCAAGGAATTGTCTCCTCCATGCAGAATCTAGTAAGAAGGCAAAGAAGAATGACCATACAATCTATGTAGCTACCGGAAAATAGAACCTAGAAGGACAAGCAAATACTTTTCTCATAAAAGGTAAAATATTTGGTAGAGATGTTAAAATATTGATAGATAATGGAAGTTACAAATAACTTTATTTCTAGTAGCATAATAAGGGACATACCAAAGAAACATGGATATTTGGCACAAGGATGGAAAGTGGAGTATGGGTTAGGACAAACCTACTCTATGGACCAGTGTTTCCCCATAGTTTAAATATCCCTACCCACTAGTACTACCACTTGGAACCTTTATGTAGCACCATTACATACCTTCGATATCATCTTGGGCATGGATTGGTTAAAAGCCCATAAAGCTTTGATCAATTTCCAAGATCAATGGATTGAGTTCACTAATGATAAGGAGAAAAGGGTGAAAATGGTTAGTGAAAAAGGATCATTTGAGCCTATGCTATTGTTGGAAATGTAATTAAAGAATACTATAAGGAAAAGAGAAATGTTTTATGCAGTCAAACTGAAAGAAGTTGAGGAAAATAAGGAAGAAGTGTTTGATAACTTCCTAATTATGCAAGAATTAGGGAAGTATTTACTTTAGAACTTCTTGGAATACCTCCCAAGCATGATTTTGACTTCACCATTGAATTAGCACCTAGTACAGAACCCATCCATAGAGCTCCTTACAAGATGAATCCTATAGAGATGTAGAATTGAAGGTGCAACTTCAATATTTTCTAGACAAAGGACTAATCAAACCAAGTGTATCCCCATGGGGTGCACCAGTACTATTTGTAAAGAAGAAGGATAGTTCATTGAGGCTTTTTATATACTTTAGGATGTTAAATAAAACTACCATTAAAAACGGATACCAAGGATAGAAGATATTTTCGATCAACTCAAGGGGGTGACCGTCTTCTTCAAGATTGATTTGAAATCAGGATATCATCATTTGAAAATCCGGGATGAGGATACTCATAAAACTGCATTTAAAACTTGGTATGCATATTATGAATTCATTGTCCTACCATTTGGGTTGACCAATGCACCAATTACTTTCATGAATTTTATGAACAATGTGTTTAGAAATCAGTTGGATCGATTTGTATTGGTATTCTTAAATGATATTCTAATATATTCCTGCAACAAAGAAGAGCATGATAAACAACTAAAAATCATGCTAGGATTACTAAAGATAAATAAAATTTACAGAAATATTTCCAAATGTAATTTTTATGTGTCACAAGTACAATACTTGGGACATATAATCTCTGGAAATGGGATTGCAGTGGATCCCAAGAAAATTGAGGCTATTTTGAATTGGCCATCTCTGACTAATGTAACATAAGTAAGAAGTTTCATGGGATTAGTAGGATATTATCAAATATTTGTGAAGGACTATTCTAAGATAGCCTTTCCAATAATAAATATTTAAATAAAAGGAATGGTCAGATAAATGTGAAGCTGCCTTCTAGTTGCTTAAACAAAAACTTACATATACCCCTATACTAAATATTTTAGAACCCCAAGGTGACTTTTATATATGCACATATGCTTCCTTGGAAGTATTGGGTGGTGTGTTATCCCATGATAAAGAAGTGGTGACATATGATTCTAGAAATCTCAAGAAACATGAGGTTAATTATGCTACACATGACCTAGAACTAGTTAAAGTTGTTCATGCCCTGAAGATATGGTGACAATACCTTGTGGGTAGACCCTTTGAATTAAGAACTGATCACCAGAGTTTAAAATATGTTTTTACTCAACCTTTTCTAAATGCAAGATAGAGAAGGTGGATTGAGTTCTTGGTTGAATATGATTTTGGCATTGAATATATTAAGGGTAAGAAAAATAAGGTTGTCGATGCTTTGAGAAGAAGGAGGCACATTACTACACTAACTCGAAGTCATATAAATCTCATGGATCAGGTTAAACAAGCTCAATCTCAGGATTAGTTTTCTATTGAAATACAAGATAAAATGACACAAGATCCTAAGATAGCTGATGATTATGGTCTCAAGGAGGGAATTTTGTATTTTAAGGATCAGGTAGTCATTCTCGAATCTAGTAATTTGAGAAGGGAGATCATGAGTGAAGCTCATATATCTCCATATTCTTCTCCTCTAGGAGGGGCCAAGATGAGAAAAAAATATGAAGAAAACCTTCTACTAGCCCGGAATGAAAAAGGACGTTACTAATTTTTTTGCTTGTTGTCTGGAATGTCAAAAGGTAAAAGCAGATCATAAAAATTTCATTGGAAAGTTGTATCCACATGAAGTACCCTCACAAAAGTGGCAATTGATATCTATGGATTTCATAGTTGGGTTACCTAAGACTAGGTACCAACATGATTTGATACTTTTTGTGGTGGATAAACTAACCAAGATAGCACATTTCATTCTTGGAAGAACTAAAGATGATGTGTTAGTAGTAGCTAGCAGATTCACCAAAGAGATATTTAGGTTACATGGATTTCTTGAATTAATTATCTCTGATCGAGATTCCAGAATCACATATGACTTTTGGTGAGCCCTTCTTCGTGTAATTGGCACTACTATTAATTTAAGTTCTGCTTATCACCCAGAGACATATGGAAAAATAAAATGAGTTAATCAAGTTCTAGAAGATATGCTTCACATGTATTGCATGGATCAGAAGTCTCGATGGGAAGATTTCTTACCATTAGTAGAATTTTCTTACAATAATGGATACCATGCTTCTTTAAAAATGGCTCCTTTTGAAGCTCTATATGGTTGAAGATGCAAAAAACCATTATCATGGGACAATCTAGAGGATCAAGTCAACATTGGACCCGATATACTCAAGTAAATGGAGGAACAATTGAAGGTAATACGACAAAGACTTAAGGAAGCTTTAGATCGTCAAAAAAGTTATGCTGACTTGAAGAGAACTCCTCGAGAATTCTCTATGGGAGATATAGTATTCTTGAGGTTAAATCCTATGAAAAGTGCTATCAAGTTAAAAAATCTAGATCCTAGATATGTTGGACCATTCTTCATCCTAGAAAGGATTAATCCTATTGCCTATAGACTTGACTTGCCACCTAATTTGGTAAAGATCCACAATTCTTTCCATGTGTCCCTTCTTAGGAAATACATTGATGATCTTAATAATATTTTGGATGTATTGAAGTTACAGATGGTGAACCCAACATACATTGAGGTGAAACTAGTAAATATCCTCTAGTTTTGTTACAAGACCATGAGGAAGCAAAACATAGAGCTATGCAAGGTCCAGTGGGATCTTTATTCATAAAGAAATGCCACCTAGGAAAAGGTGGAGGACATGAGGAATCACTTTTCATATTTATTTGAAAATAATGTGCAATATTATTTCAATTTTAATATATTTGATGCATAGATAGATACTCTACATCTTTATTGAGACACTTATGCACCGATAGATACTTCAAAACTCTATGATGGTTTGTATGCATTGATATATATTTCATGGTATTTATATTTTATGTGCTTGACATTATCATGCAATGTAATTATGAAGTAGAGATGCTTTATTTTTTGAAGAATATGTTACTACTGATATTCTATTGCATCATAGGTCTAGAAGCTCTTGTGAGTGGAAGAATTTGACCTTCTCATAAGGAGTTGTTCGACCACTAGGAATGAGAAACTAGCCAAAATAGGAAATTATGATAAAGGTAAGCTATGGGTAACATGGATAATTACCCGTATATAGATATATCATGACTACACCATTGGGCAATGATGTCTATGACTAGCTTCCTAGTTTTGATGGTGATAGTGAGACTATCTTAAAAGTTATCTCTAGGATAAAATAATGGTGTGGAATACTGAGATTGCATGATTTCTTGTAATTGCATTTTGGTAAATGCAGTATGATATTTGTTTTCCTTTACTATGTTTTGGTTATGCATTAATGATATATTGCTTATTCACCATGATAACACAATGGACTGTGTTTAGTCTAAGGGGGGAGTATGTCACATCCCATCTTGACCAAATCCTTAGACTTGATGATTATGAGACTAATTCTTATTTTTATGAAACTCTAGGGATATTGGTTATTTATAGAATTTTGTGAATGTTGATGATATATTTGGTATTTTGGAAAATATACACTTTAGAATAGAAACTAAATAGGATTCTTGTGAAAAAATATGTACCTTTTACTCAGTGTAATGAATTAGGCTTAGTTAACGTAATTTAACTCAACCAAATACTCACAAGATTTGTCAAAGTCCTATTGGACCAAGAGGGGCACTAACTTTTTAGAATAATAAAAAGAAACATTTTATTATTCACCCTCCTATATGATATTCTTTTATTATACGGAATATTCTCTTTGAAGGAGATGAGTGGGCATCCCACTATGTGCACCTTATATTAATAATCTAATAAGCCATTGATGGGCTAGTGACAAAGTATAAATATAATACCTTTAGCACTTTAGCTACTTGTGGATAAGTGGCATATTATAAAAGTAATACCACTATCACTTTAAACTCCTCATGAGTAGTGGCATATTATAAAATGAATCCACTAAGGTAGTGTATTCTAACTTTAGACTTATAGAATTCTATAATTATAATATTATTACCACTTTAGCTACTTACAGATAAGTGACATGTTAGTAAAATAATAAGCTACTTGTGGCTCATGAGAAAATATGTCTTCCTATAAATTGAGAGATTTAGAAAAGAAAAGGGAGAGGATTGATAAGGAAAACTTAGGCTTAGGGATTATGCTCTTCACCCTTTGATGAAATAGAACACATAAAGCTTGAGGTTTTATAGGCATTTGGCCAAGACATTTATTGAGGGACACAGACAAGGAAGGAGGTAGTATTGGATGGTGGATGCAAGCTGAGGAGATTTAGATAAGGTCAGAGTAGAGAAACTGAGGATTGGGAAGAGAGATTGAGGGTTTAGTTTGCAACAAAACCTCAGGTCATAATAATACTTTCTTTAATGTGTTTCAATACACTAATTAGTGAATGTATGGTAGTTGCTTTCTTCCAAAAAAGCATTTGATTGGTCTCTGGTATGACTTATTGTTGAAACATTGCGATGCTAATTTAATTACCTTACAAATAAAAATTTGTGTTGTTATTAGACTTTTGGACTAAGCTCAATTTACATCCTATGCATGCTATAATTATATAGAACAACATTAGATATTATTTATGTAATTTTAATCCTACTTCTCTCTGTTTCGGAATATGTTCTGTGGAGAATGGATGTAATACATCTCTCAGAATCTGCTATAAAATCCTTGGATGAGGGATCAAAACCTTAAACTAGGAGTTATCTACCCACGCTGGTTTATGATGAAAAGCCTTGTTCGGAGTTGGATATTACCGAATCTTGTCATCATTCTCCATCACCAACTGTATAGGTGAAACCTACTATGGTAATTTTCCAGTAGGTACTCTATTAGAGGTAAACCCAACTAATCACCACTGTGAAGACTAAATACTTTGAGCTTATTTATGACGTTTAAATTTATATTATCATTCTTTTGGTTATTCAATCTGATCCATGAGGTACTCTATGTTGGATTATATCCAAAATTGGCCTTCAACATAGTTTTAACCTCTTTCAATATATACAATATAGTATATCCTCATCTGATATATGCTCGAGGGTCCCTTTATTCAAAATGTTTTACTATAGGTCTTGTATGGGTAGGAGTTATTGATGAAGTATTTTAATGGCTATTCACATCTTCAAACTAAACGTTTTATTTGTCCTACAATACAAATATCACCTCAGAAATACCAGTGGAGACACCTCTCCATACTTTAGTAAGATTGGGAATTTTCTAAAAATTCATGACGTCTATGTACCACTGCCGGAAGGGATGAGACATGATGGTTTACGCTCAGAGGTGTAAGTTTTCTAGAACTCCGTGCGTATTTATTCCACATGGGACTTGTACGTGTCCATAGAATGTATTTGGAGATTAGTACCCTTATATATTTGAAAATTGAGACATTCGAACATAGGTTTAATTCTATGTCACCCCATATTGAATTAACCTCGGTCGTACAAGATTGAGGCCCTATATTGACGTGAATAAACTCCATTATAACCATATTCCATGACCACCTTTGATGTATAATGCATGGTCTGACAGATATTAGGTGGATTGACCAAATTCGGGTTGAGCCGTTGTGATATCAAAATGGGAAGTTAATGATTTATTTTGCTAAGTCGGTATTTCATTGTCCCATATGTGAACAATGTTGTGATATCTCATCTTCTAATAAAGTGATCACTAAAGATTATATAAAACCTTAAATAGGAATTTAAAAGATCATATGATTGTTTTCTTTTAAAATATCACAGGAATATTCGATTATGGTTGGTCATAAGTCATATAAAGGGACTTCATAACATGTAGTTGACAGATGTAATAAACACCTTGTATAATCTATGATTAAAGGAAATAAATCCTTTTCTTCTTGTGTAAAAAAGGAATAGTAGAAGTAAATGGAAATGTATATATAATCGATGAAGCCCTAGATTTTGTAAAGAGTGGATTAAGGAAAACTCTTCTTTTTGAATAGAAAAAAAAGGGAAAACCTTAGTAATCTACTAAGAAATAACATGGTTCATTTTATAAATCAAAGGTATGGGACTTTGATTTATAAAATAAAAGAAATTATGTCTATGCTAAAAAGAAGAATAAAACTTGATTAACCAAAGATAAATAACTTTAGGTAATAAATTAATATATATTTTGAAACAATATATCTTAGAGACTATAGTTATCCTTGACAAGAAATTTATTATCAATCTCATTTGCTAAAGTGTTTTGTACCTATAGTATGATTCCTGTTACAAATTAAATACCAAGTTTGTAATCTGTAGTGTAATCTTGTGTGATAGATTACGGGTAGATTTGTAGCTAAAATTTGAGTAATCTTGTTGGTTTATTACAAGAGAAATGTTAGCTAAACTCTTAGAACTATAGAATGGTCTCATGGATAGATCTTGAGTCGACTTGGTAGCCAAATTTGTGGAAGAACTATAGATCTCAAGATAGACTAGAAAATATATTTGTGAAAGAACTATAGTGAAATCATAATGATGAATTGTAGAATAAATCCGGTTTGGGATATCGTAGTGGATTATGACTAAATCCTTGGAAATATTTGAAGATCTATGATTGAATCTATTTTTTAAAATGGTTTGTTTAAATGATATTTCTAGTTGATAGAAATATGAGTTACTCAAGAGAGTATGTTTTGTTATTTCTAGTTGATAGAAATATGAGTTACTTGAAGGAGTATGTTTTATTTAAATTCTATTTCTAGTATAAAAAAATATGAGTTACTTGTGAAAGTACAAATGGATATAAACGTTCTTTTGAAAAGGGATTAGCAATATATGATTGTAATAATATTTGTTTCAAAGGCATATTTTTGTGGAAAACATACGAGATGAAAATGTGATTTTCAGTCTTAGGAAAGTATGGGATTTCCCTCCTTTGAATGATTGAATGCTTTAGATAATTACATTATGGTAAATGTATTGTGTTTAGTTTCTTTCATTTGAAAAGAATTATTACTTGCTATTTCTTTCCTAGAATGCATTTGCATATATATGTTATGGGTTGTCCTGATCCTGATTTATCTTAAGTCAAGTACTGGTGGTTCGAATGGATTCAAAAGAAGATTGGATCTACTCGACTTTTGTTGTAATAATTTGTATATTAAAACAAGGCCTCTTTAATAAAAGGTCTCTATTATTGTAAATCATCTCTTTGAGATCAATTGTAATTAGTTTGTATCATTCATTAAGGGCATTGGAATTGATGTATATATCAATTGTAAATAATCATGGAAAGTAATGCAAAGTTGTATCATGACATAGAGATGTTGTATGATTGGATCTATATCTTTAAATAAGAGTTTAAGATGGTGTTTAAATGATATAAAGTAATCCTAACATTAAATAGAATTAATAAACCATGCATTCCACTTAAAGATGTATCTTTAGTGAATAAAATATGAAGTGAACATAAGGGAGAATGTGAATGTTATCTACTTTAGTGGATATTATGGTTGAATAACTCAAGTAAGGTTAATGGTAGGCATTCACAATTCTACGTGGGTTTGTGTGATAATTCCCTTAACTTATTATTGTGGATGTGATAAAGTTAAGCATTGCAATGATTTTTGTTCTATCCTTAAGGAAGAACAAGCTAATCATCAAGGTATATGTCTAATGTATAGGTTGAAATAAACCTAACATATGGAGTATTTTAATGTTTGATTTAAACTAGTAAGGGAAAAGGATGTCCTTGTTGAAATAGACAGGAGAATTCCCAATTGCAAGGTAAAGAAACCTTATGTGCAGGTCATTATAAGGGTTGGCCACTCCTATCCATAGGATAGACACTAACCATGTTGAGCTCCTATGAAGTGAATCCTTGGACTTACTTTGATACTCATCTATAATAGAACCACACGAAGATACTTGAATTCACACATGAACTAGCAATAATTATGTAAGATTATAAAAAAAATTCTCCCTAAGTTTGGTTAGTTATGAGATAGGGTTATTACAATGATGAAGTAGAACTCTAAAAATATAAACTAGTTTATGATTCACTAGATCACATAGGCACAAGTGAAGAGCATACTCCTAGTATTGTAGGCTTTCTGGTTCACCAAATCATATTACGTGCAGGTGAAGATCATAATAACAGTAGTAAAAATGTATTAGAAAACAAAAGGAAGAAAAAGGAATGATTATAAACTTAAAGAAAAAATGAGTTGGGAAAGAAAAAACTTTTGATTGAATTTTTATTCCAAAAAAAGGAAGTTATACATCTATAAAATTTGAACACATTTCAACATATGGGTCTCATCAATGGAGTCAACTTCTTTATTTAGTAGAGGTGGATCTCCAATCCAACTTATTTATTTAGTAGATTTTTAACTAGTAAATTTTGGGAACAGGTGAGCCCAAATGAAGTGATTCATTTCCCTTTAGATGATAATGGGTCCTTAGTGCGGTAGGCTCTAAAGTTAAAATCTTATGTAATGAAATATGGATTATTTTGGAAAGTGAGGAGAGGAGAGAAGGCACAATTTTGGATAGATTCATGGGATCAATACCCACCTATAATTGTTTAACTCCTAGAACTATAACCAGTAAAATAACCATGGAAAGTAGGGATTGGATCAAAATTGAAATTTATTTCAATGCTATTAAGATGGAGGATTATAATTTTAAGAATTTTAAGAAGTTGGATGAGTGGCCAATTCTCTATAATTGACACCCATCATGACTAAAATCTTGGCAAAAAAATTCTCATAGGTAGATATGAGGAGGATGAATT
Source organism: Wollemia nobilis (assembly GCA_028583015.1). NCBI lineage: Eukaryota > Viridiplantae > Streptophyta > Pinopsida > Araucariales > Araucariaceae > Wollemia > Wollemia nobilis. Next base: position 30,233 of record JAQPPZ010012773.1, on the reverse strand, counting down.
CTCTTCGGGTTATGGGCACCTTGGATTCTACACAGTAAAGGATGGATATGATAAGATCATTCCAGAATATCCTCCTCATGCATTTCAAGTTAATAATTGAAGAAATATTTGGAAGTCTAAGGGTTGGCTGAAAGTAAAATTATTTGCCTAGTAGTTCATGCAAAATGAAATTCTTACTTTTGATAATCTGAGGTGTAGATTAATTGTTGGTCTATCTCAATGTGTCTATGCTAAAAAAGTGAGGAAACATCTAACCACTTGATGTTTGAGTATCTTTTCAAATGCTAGATCTCAGAGTGATGGTTTTTAGCTTATAAAATTAGAGTCAATGGTGATTTGAATCGGATTAATATTTTGAAAATATTAAATAGGGATAGATTTAAATCTAAAGCTCTCCATATCATGTGAAATCTTGTATTAAACTTCATTTGGTGGCAAATGTGGTTGGAGATAAATGAAAAAAAAATAGAAAAATATGTTCATCCTTGGATGGCATCTAATAGGTCATTTGGAAAAAAATCATAGAAACTATGGCTTGAACCACTTAGAGTAACGTGTAACACCTTCAATTTCTAATAGTAGGCTTTGTAATGCATAGCAACAGGTATGGTGACGGCTATTCTATTGGGCTTGACTCACAATCCGACCATGATTTTCCAAATTTTGTGCCTCATTGGGTTGTATAACAGATACCAATAGTTTACCTTGCAGGTGAATGCGGGAAACTATTTTTGAGCATCTATTCTCCTTGGCACGTAATGATCTCCAAGAAAATCAATAGTTGTCATTGTTTGGTTTTTGCAAAAACTATCCCTAGTGAATCCGTGAAATGGCTTCAAAGTAATTATGACGTCATCTCTCCTTAATCTCCTTAATGTCTTGTTGATGATCCTCGAACGACTCTTTGTGTGAACTCAAACCTCTGGTCATTGGTTTGCATGCAAAATGTTGTAATGGTAGCGAACGTATAAAGCAATGATATAGCTATGAAAATGGAAGCTTAGCAAGAATGAAACTAAGACAAGCGATTTCAGAAATAACTTATGTAACAACCATTAATGGAAGCATACAAAAATAGAAGCTTGATACATCATATGGAACTTACACTACTAGAGCAAGCTATATTGAATGCATGCTTCCTTACAATGAACCCTATATATAAGAAGATAAGTTACTTTGACATTACTCTACCTAAATACCTTGAGGACACGTGCTTTTGCATGATAGACACTTGTCATTTTACATCTTGCACATTTTAACACTTGTACCTTTATTCCTTCTTCCCCAAGTAACTCCTAATATAATAATCTACCTAAGGTGGTATATAGACATGTACCTAAATAATGTAATATACTCTAACTCTAAAATTATCAAAAACTTCAATGCTCATAACATTTGAAGAAATCCGATACTCAAGATAGTCAAAAATTTTTGGCACTCGGGACTCTAAAGCTAAAAAATTCTATAACTTATACTATGAGTTAGATATAGGAGCACTGGATTTTTCCAAGGTATAAAAAGAATAAAGGATCCATAGTCTTAAGTATTTCTATAATTTGTATATGTTCTATTAATTTCATGTTCTTGTGCTCCAATCCTCTATTTATTTCCCTTATAATTCTAATAATAAAATGGTCTTGTCTTATAGCATTGCTAGCAAGTTCATTTGCTTTTTTATTAAATTCCCTTCAAATATGGAAAAAATGGATATGAGTGCAGTATTGAATGATCACATTTATTCCTTTCAAGAATATGTGAAGCTAAATAAAGTTGACATTTCTATTGTTAGAGAGAGATTTTATAACAAGGGTAGAGTCTCCATAGATATGTAGATTTTTTTTATTAATCTATTGGCAATTTTACTCCTATTTCACAAGAAAACACCTTTGTGACATTATTAGAAGTGAAAAGTAAATTGATGTAATAATTAATAGTAGGTGATTTTACTTCTACCATGACCACACACCCTATTATTGCTATACATGGATTTGTCTTGCATGCCCCATCAAATAACAAAGCAGAGGAAGAATATTTGGAGGAGTAAAAGTAGGAATGTTCATGTTTATTGAAACAAAGGCTTGAATATCATATTGATTTATTAGATTTAATTCTTGAGAATTCAATATTTTTTTATTCTACTTATGCTTAGAGAGTGCTTTCAAATTAGTAACTATTCCTCTGATTATTCTTTTAGAGAGCACTATTTTTTCCCTTTTTCATCAAAGGTCAATATATTTCTATCTTCCCAAATGTTCCAAATAACAAGGAAAGGTATGGTTATTCAAATATATTTTATTAGTGTCTTTCCTTTGAGGCCCCATTTGTATTTAGATTACTACTTAATTAGACACTTTTCCATATTCAAGGAACCTGACATGGGAGATCCTAATCGATTGGATACTTGAATCCATATTGGAATAGTTGATTTACACTCAAAGAATAGGTGGGACATGGTGTTACTACTCTTCATACATCTAGAACACACATGTTAGCCCACTATATTCCTATTTTCAATATTATCACCTATTAGAATCTTGTTTTGTAAGACCAACTAGGTAAAGATTTAAATCCTTGGAGGTAAATTTATTTTCCAAATAGATACCAATATTTTATTGTGAGCTCCATCTATTTGAAATTGAGTTTATGGCTTTTGAAGCCTTATACTCAATATAAAATTCACAAGAAATAATCAGAAGATCGAATATAATCAAGTTGCAATATAATGGATCCGATAATAATAATGTAACATAGATAAATGATCCAACTAATATGTGTTATAAATTTTTACTAAGATAGAAAATAACATTTAATAATATGATGAAATATTAATGTAAAGCCTAAAATATACACAATTTAACAACTTACAATACTAGTTGCTCAAATGTATGTAAACTTGTATTACACCTCTTTCTGTTACACATCTCATAGAGATAACAATATAGGACACACTATAGACTTTGTAGGAACTATAGTTACCATAAAGGTGATATAGACCATATCCTCTATGGAGTAATATATAGCCATTTTAGGAAGACTATTTGGTTACTATGACTCTTCCTTTCCATATGCCAAGCCTCGTGAGTCTTGACTTCTCTACTTAACACTTGCATACACATGACACTATCTTGTATGCACACTTAGACTTGAATATTAACTTAACTCTTCCTAATGTAAGAACACATGCATACACTTACATATTGGACTTGCACTTATATAAACATTTGAACTTATATAAACATATTTGCACTTATATTTGCATTTATACTCTCAACACTTGCATTTATATAAATATGACACTTGTGCATTTCCTACATAGTATTACATTACATGAAATATTAACTCACTCACTAATCTAAGATACAACTGTAATCTAATATTTATAATGATGTACCAAGGTGGTACATTGGCATATATCAAATAATGTAATATTCTTCAACACCCTCCTAGATTACATTACTTGGTTATTGAATACTTTAGTCTTCAATATGATCTTCAACTTTGAATCTTCAATCTACCTCTTGTATATTAACATCTAAGGCTTTCATGTAAGAATATTCTTTGTCTTCTATAATAGATTTCATTTTGTTTTGGTTTTTTTTCTTCTTGATTTTCTTCATATTTGATTTCTACTTTGGTCTTGAGTCTTCAATATAGTCTATCATTAGATACCCTTGTTGAGCAAGAGACCTAATTACTTCATGAGTCCATTTTCTCTTTTCTTGTTCTCTAGATGACTTTCTTGCCTGTTCTTCAAAAATTCTATACTTGAATCCATTATTAGTGAATGCTTCTGAAATAATCTTTTGAAATAGACAATCTAATATGAATATTAATGACTTTTTAAATTTACAACAATAATCCTTTATATGATAGCAAAAAGTAGATGAATGAGATTTTCTTTCATAATATTTGCAAGGATGAACATTCCAACAAAAACTTGTTTTTCATGTCCAATTCTATTGCAATAAACACATCTTGAGAGTATTTTTACTACTTTGTTGTTTTATTTTGAGATTTCAAGTTCATATATTTTCTTGACAAAAAAGTATAACCACTTGTATACAACTAAAGCTATTTTGTCTTTGCTTTCTTTGTTTATACGTTGTAGATGATAAAAGTCTTCAACATTTCTAGAGAATTCTATTTTTAAGATAGACTTTGTAGTAATAGAATCCAATGGTATGTTTTTTTTATTATCATAAAATCTTATTGGTTCCTAAATTGTATTTGTAATCCATATTGGTGCTTTCTTCTCTTCATTTAGTTCTTGAGAATACTAAATGTCTTCTCTTTCCTTATTAGATAAATTCTTAATAATTCCATCCATTTTTATTTGATGTTGTCTATCTTATGTCTCCTTAGGTTTTTAATGATAAAATTTTCAAGTTTCTAATTTTTCAAAAACCTTTGATGTTGTATTCCTTATAACTCCCTAATTAATTAGAAACTAGAAAATAAGATTTTTTGAAAAATTAATATTCCTAAATTTAAAGTAGAATTCCTTATCTCTCCATAGTTAAATAATTTGTAAATATTCCATTAGCTTTGAATTTCAACAAATAATAAAAATAAAACCTTTCAAATATATCCTATCACTCAAAAACTTAAAGAAGAAATTAAAGCAACTCCAAAGTTATACTTCAAGTACTTTAAAAATTCAACTAAGGTATTAATATTTACTAATATGCTTATCTCTCCTTATCAGCCTTATAAATAATTAATCTCAATAATTAATCAAATATTAGATCTTATCAAAACAAATTTTCCTTACCTTTCCAATTTACCTAAGGTCAAAAAATTAGATTTCAATTTAATAAACTTTGAAATCTTTGAATATACTTGCGCACTTCTAATATATTTCACTTTGTGCTCTTCTATGTTGACTAAGAATGTTTCTTTGAGTCTTGAAAGAGAGTTCATTTGACCTCCTTAAATTAACACTTCAATTTGAAATGATTTACATGCTTATCGGTGTTCCAATGTCCTTAACATGGCACTTAAATGTTTAGGATTTATTTGACCTAGAACATTTTAAATAATATTCACTTGATTTTAGTTTTTATTTTCCTTATGTGGTGTTCAATAGTGTGGCAATAATGAGTGTAACATTCGAATTTGAACCTTTGGACTTGTAAACCATAATTACTTTGGTGCTTGATTATCCAAGATGATTGTATTGTTCTCAAACTTCCTTAACACTTCATGTTAATCTTTCATTTATAGAAATTTTAGCTTGTTCTAAATGGATATGGCACAATAAAAACGTTTGAATTTCTCCTTCAATATTAATGTTACTCAATCACTTCCTTTGTCCTACGCTTACGTTTCTTGACTCTTGATGCTTTAGATGCTATGAATACAATGAAGCTCTTAGCGCTTCTATTGTTTGTGTCATTTTGAATACTTATTCTTCACTCCTCTCTATGTGGCTTGAGGGCACTTAGTAATGATATTGAATGTGAAAGCACGAGATTCCGGAATATTGAAAGGAAAACTAATGCGATGTATTCAAAACCCAAAGTTAACACTTAAGGTCCTATAAAGTGAAATGCATGAAATGAAAGAAAATAGACAAATTTAAATGAGATAAAATGAAGTATAGAAAGCACAACCCTTTTTATTTATACTCTTCCAATTCGGTTACAAATACATATCCTCCCTTTTAGGGGGTAGGAGCTTTAACATAGTTTCAATTAAAATCATGGATTTAGTGTTCCTCCTTCCACGTGCCCACATGTGAAATGGGCAGGCCAAAGTGTTGCCATCACTGGTATTGATGAATCTTTAATCCTTGCTGCTCCTCCTGCGTTCAAAGAAACAACAAATCGTCAGTAGCACTTGTGTATGATAATGAAACTCGCAAATCTGAAATAGTACTATTAATGAATATAAAAGATAAATATAATGATGATTAAAATGAATCTAAATAGACTAAAAATTTGATAGAAGCATAAAAATGTAACTAGCAAAATACTGCAAAAGAAACAGTCACCAAATTCGATATAGATCCGTATTCATTCCAGGGTGGGATGAATAAACTTGCAACAGTTTAGTATTCGTTCTAGGGTGAGACGAATAAACCTACAATAAGGCAGGGGGTTCCCGAAGGCAAACCATTTGCTGGTTGAGACTTTGTTTCGACACCAATTCGTTTGGGATGAGTCCGAAACCTGTTATGATGTGTTGTCGACAAGTTATAGGATATTGTGGCCAAAAAAATTGGGTTTGGGTTCTTGATTCATGCCTCCAAAAGTCACCCAATAACCTCCCTTTCGATTAAGAGATTATGGATGTAAAAGCACAAATCGTAAGTAAGTAAAAGGGCAGCACTTCGTCGCTCAAAATGTTCCTTCTCTGTATATCTTTTGGGTGGGAAAACTCCACAATTTATAGACCTTAGGGTCTCCTTGTTTGAATTGCACATGCGAGGGTGCCATTTGAGTTTGCATGTCCTATTTTGAGAGAAAATCTAACTCCCTATTACAAAATCATCTTGCATGATGTTTGTAAAATAAAGACACTCATTACTAAAGTCTTTCTTCTTGAATAAAATCTAGTCCTCGCAATTGCATGGCCTGAAGCCTCAGTTAACTGGCGGAGTTGCCAAAGTTTGAATTTTTTTTCCAGTCAAACATTCTATTCGCCTCACCCTGGGATGAATTCTGTATTCATCCTTGGGTGGGACGAATGACAGTTTGTATTCATCCCTGGGTGGGATGAATAGAGAGTAAGGTGCCAAAAATATGCCAAATTGACCTCTGACCTCTAAAACTATTTTTGGAAGTGGTTAGGACCACTGTTTAACCTCTGGGGGCTGCCCTAGGGACTGTTTGTGTCAATGCAATCAATGCTTGTTGTCATGTAATCGGATTGGTGTTGTTTTGGTGTCTACAGATGCCCCTTTTTGGGAAGCGTTGTGCAAGGCAAAGCGTCGAGAAAAAATATACAACCAAAGCACTAATGATTAGGGTTTCTCAGTAACCTAACCAAATCTTGATGCCCCAAGTATGGAAAGGGCACGTATTCTTGAATCCTTGCTTCTGACGAGCTAAGGAACTAAAGTCAAGTGTTAACCTTGTTTAGTGAGGTGTTACTTGAACTTGGACATTGATCAGTCATGAATAGGCAAAGGGCGCAACCTTTTGTCTGTGGGAACCTTGAGTTCATGATTCACGAATGCCAAGTGTTTGATCAACTTGTGATAATTTCTTGTTTACTGCCCCAAGCAGGGGTGCGATTGTCTTTTGCAATGATCCTTTGAATGCGTGTTGTTTCCAATATTGGGTATGTTGTTTGTTGATTGGCGACTAAGTGTGACTACTCCCTCAAGCGACGAATCGATGAGGGAATGAATGACACGAGAAAAACAATGAGTCGCTTGACCCAAGGTGACTTAGGTAAGGGTGCCTTCAGTTGTTTAGCATTGAATGTGGGTGCAGTTTTTTGACATTTAGACCTATTTTTGGTGTGTTTAAACCCTTTTTGTGATGCATTTTGAAGCTAAAATTGGCAAAAATTCGTCTTCCCGTGGAGCGGTCCGGCTATGGTATCCTTCTTAAGGAGTAGGATAGTGACAATTTGTAAACCCAACATCTATTTTGGATGCCAAGAATGACAGGCGCAAAAACGCCTTCGTTCGGCAATGTTATTGCTATTTTAACCCATTTTGGTGACATCGTTGGGGGATGAAATTCTTGAAAATTCGGCTTCTCGTGGAGCGGTCCGGCTATGATAGCCTTCTTAGGGAATAGGATAGTGAGGATTTGTGACCCCGACATCGGTTTTGCATGCCCAGAATGTCCAATGCAAAATCATTATGATCGGACACTTTTAGGGCTTGTTTTGGTGCATTTTGTGCATTTTTTGCTATTTTTGAAATTTTTGGTCTGTATTCATCCCAGGGGGGAATGAATACAGGCTCAAAAAGCCTTTTTAAAGGCCAAAACTAAGTTTTGGGCTCATTTGCATTTGTTTTTCTAGGCAATTTGGAGCTATGAGGAGGATGTGGTCAATTCTACGAAGCGAAGTGCTGCAAAATTTTTCTTGCGACCATGAGTGCACACACCGGATCGAGTGGCGGAGCCGAAGCGCTACCATTATTTTTTTGTGTTGCAGTTGAAAAACCACAATTTGTTTATTTCTTATGTTTTTTTTTTTTTTTGTACGGTTAAAAATGAAAACCCTAGGCGATGAACACGTAACTAAAAACTTACTTTAACCCTAGTTTAAACACAGATCAAAAGTTTAAGTGAAAACTGAACTTAGAAAGTTAGTTTAGAATAGAACTTAAAAACTGCGTTGAACCTGAATGAAACCAAAAGCTAAACTGTAAGTTAAAAAAATGTAGAGTAAAACTAAGTGAAAAGCGTAGCGTGAACCCAAGTTGACTGAACCCTAGTTGTGTAATTGTTTTTGTTGTTTAATTAATCAGTTAGAGTTAAAAACCCTAGGTCTGAAAAATTAATTGTTGTAAAGTTTTTGTTGTGTTTTTGGAATTTATCAGTTAGGATTAGAAACCCTATGACTGACAAATAAATTGTTGTAAAGTTTTTGTTGTGTTTTTGGAATTTATCAGTTAGGATTAGAAACCCTATGACTGACAAATAATTTTTGTAAATTTTTGTAATTATTTTTGGAATTTATCAGTTAGGATTAGAAACCCTAGGACTGACAAATAATTTTTTGTAAAGTTTTGTAATTGTTTTTTGTTTTTGTTTTTAATTAATCAGTTTAGAGTGTAAACCCTAGGTCTGACAAATTAATTGTTGTAAAGTTTTTGTTGTGTTTTTGGAATTTATCAGTTAGGATTAGAAACCCTATGACTGACAAATAATTTTTGAAAGTTGTGCTTTGTTTTTGGCTATACATTTTGAATGCATTATTTGTATATACATGTTAGAGTTGTACAATTTTTCATTGTTTTTAATGTTTTTGTGTTGTTTTCTTTTGCAGGTTGTGAAGAGTCGGAACCAGGTGCCTACTATTTTTACTGAAGCACGTGCAATGCTGACTTTGGCTGACTGAGATTGGCTTGACGTCCTTGGGCTCAAACAAGTGACTTGACTGGAGCCGATGGTCAGGGATCGGGCCTATCTGATGGCCCTGATCAATCTGTGGGATCCCCGGACCAACACCTTCCATCTCCTAACAAGGGAGATGACGATGACCTTGGAGGATATCTATCAAATTCTTCAAATTCCAATAGATGGACTTTCGATCTGGACAACGCCACAGGATCGAAGGACAGCGGTACTGATATGTTGTTTTGGGCATGGGGAGGAGTTGGGTGTGGAGAGGGCAGAGATCGACTGTCATATGGGTGGCATACTAGTTCATAGAGAAGGGTGTGTTGGGAGTGAGGCACGCATTACTCATGGGCCTCATTTCCAACATGCTGCTTCCCAACTCATCAGGTGCGAGGTTCCCATGGAACTTGTTAGAGGTGGTGTTCAGGATGGTGGAGTGTCTGATAGACACACCGATGATTATGAGATGGGGATAGACTCTGTTAGCACAACTTTATGATGAGTTGTACAAGGTCCACTACCAAAAGCAGAATGGGATCAGTTACAGCTACTTGTTGCAATGCTAGGCTTGGCAGCATATAGCATTGGAGAGGCCTGCAGGGCTTCCCTGGATGACTCGGGTGGAGACAGCAAACCAAGAGATTGGATACGAGGTATTATGGTGGAGGTAAAAGGAGGAATTCAAAGAATCATTGACAAAGACAATCACGCTCCTGCTTGGGGCAGTAAACAAGCAACAATCAAATCAATCAAACACTTGGCATTTCATGAATCATGAACACAAGGTTCCCCCTGAGGATAAAAATGCCCTTCACTTGTTCATGACTGATCAATGTCTAAGTTCAAGTCACACCTCACCAAAATAGGTTAATACTTGAAATCAAATTCCTTAGCTCATTAGAAGCAAGGATTCAAGAATGCATGCCCTTTCCATACTTGGGGCATCAAAAGTTGGTTAGGTTACTAAGAAACCCTAATAATTAGTGCTTTGGTTATCTATTTTTGCTCGACGATCTGTGTCACCTGCAGTCGCTTCCCAAAAAGGGGCATCTGTAGACACCAAAACAGACACCAATCCGATTATGTGACTGCAAACACTGATCGCTTTGACAAACACAGCCCCAGGGGCAGCCCTCAGAGGTTAAACAATGGTCTTAACCACTTTCATAGCAATTTTGTGAGGTCAAGAAGCAATTTGGCACACTTGGACACTTTGCCCAGTACTCGTCTCACCCCGGGATGAATTCAAAATATAATCCGTCCTACCCCAGGACGAATTCTGAATCCATCCCTGGGTGGGACGAATTCTAAGGTTAACGGGCAAAAAGGCAAATGGTGCCAAGTGGCAGCGTAGAACAGTCAGTTAAGGGCTCCTACCTTGCACGCATGTGTAAGTGGATAGAGGGGCCGTTAGAGGACTGTTACAAGAAGCATTTATCAAAGTTCAAGTCAAGGGAAGACTCCCCTCCCTCATGGGAAGACAAGACTGCCACATGGCGCCCATGGCCAACACTTGGCTTTTGTGCTTCCCTCCCAAAAGAGACCCCTTGGGTCTATAAAAGGTGGGACTTTTCTCACCCAAAATATGCAGGTGGAAGGAGTGTTCAAGCAACGAAGTGCTGCCGAATCGAAGACTCATTTGCATCCCCCTTTGTTCACCTTCCTACATCCATCAATCTCTTTTGCAAGGGAGGTTGTTGGGTGGCCTTTGGAAGCTCGAACCTTACTCAAATCCGACGCATGGACATATGAACCTACCAATTCGCCGACCCCCAATCCTAAAAGGTTTTGGGCCCATCCTTGGTGGATTGGCTCCAAAATCGAGGGCCAACGGTGGGAGGCCCACTTGGGCACCCCCGCACCCCCAAGTTCTAATTTTAGTTTTTGAGCACTTTAGATTAATTTTTAGATCGCATTCTGTGTTACTAGGTCTGATTAGTCTATAATTGCAATTTTGTAGCTTTTGGTCAGAGTTTAGGGCGTTTTGTATTGCTTTGTCGTTTCGCTAATTTGCAGGTGTCAAGGTCAAATTCCCAAGGGTGGAGGCCAAATTGGGAAAATCCGACCATCTGGGTCGTCCCAAAATGGCCCCAATTACCTAACCCCCCTGTTTGCAGGAGTTTTGCAGATCCTGAGATCCGACATTGGAGCAGCAGCAGGTCGATTTCTCCTATTCAGGAGAATTCGTCCCACCCAGGGACGAATTCCAGTTTAAGGTGGATTGGCCAGCTGCCTCAGTGGCAGTGGCCTTCTGGTGACTGTTCTTACCTTCTGTCAGATTTTGAAGCAATTTGGATTCACTGTTTTCACGGTTTCAGGAAAATATTCGTATGCATACTTTGTTAGTTTTAGAGAGAGAATGCTTTTCATTTGCAATAGGTGCTACTAACGTCTTGATCATTTCTTTGTTCGCAGGAGAAGCAGCAGAGGTGAAGAACTCATCGACATAAGCGGTAGCATCATCTTGGCCCGCCCATTGCAATCGTGGGCATGCGGAAGGAGGAATCATTCAGCGATTGTAATCAAACCCTATTTGCGCTCCTAGCCCCTGAAAAGGGAGGAGGCATTATTGTAATAGAGATCGAAGGAAATTAATGAAAGGGCTATGTTTTTCTTTATCTGATTGCGTCTCTTCCAATATGTCTCTTTTTCGTTTCATGTAATTTATATCTCTAGGACTTAGGCGTGCTTAATTTTGAATGCAATCGCACTTGGTGTTTCCTTTGACCGGAATCTCGTGCTTTCAAATTCATTTACGTAGGTTGCACTTCATATGGATTAAAGATATTATAATTTTTAAATGAAAGTAGCATCCCTTTCAAATAAAATATCCCTCAAGATATTTTATTTGCACTTAAAAAATATATTCCTTTTTTTTATTTAAAACAATTTCCTAATTCTTTTCTTTTCCTTTTTTTTTTGAATAAAATATTTCTATCTATTATCAAATGGATTTCTTTCATTTTTTTTTTTTTTCATTTCACTAAATTTTATTAATGAATTTGCAATATCATTAAAATAAACGTCTTCACTTACTTTTAAATGAATTTTTCATTTATCACAAAGATAAAGTTTATTAATGAGTTTAAATGAGCTCACATCATCATTTAATAAAACCTCATTAATTTGTTTAAATTCACCTTAATTGTTCATTTAAACCTAATCCTTTTTTTATTCATAAAAACTGATGCTCACATAACATTTTAAAATAACCATTTACTTTAAGCAATTACATGCATTTTTGCAGCTGTTCTACTATTGAATTTCCAAAATTAAGATACCCAAGTAATAATATAGGAAAGAGCAATCAAGTTTACAAAGCAGCAAAGATGCAATCTTTCCATCAACCCAATCACCCATCTCAGTCGAAGATTTTATGATAGCTACTAGGCTATCAACTAAGGCTCAAGGCGATCAGTCATTGATGATTATCCCTTCCAATAATGCATGCCTATATGAAGGTATCTATCCATGTTACCTCCGAGTAACTTAATCATCATTTTCCTTGATCTTAAATACCCTCATTTTTTGTGGATGTTTCTGCCCTATCCACCTACGAGTGCACCTGATCCTGCACACTTGACAATATGTTAGCAATAACATGCCCTTCTAAATCAACTAAACATCATATATAGTTGGTTCAATTGTTCAAACTAGGTATCACCACATCATAGGTTATGTTGAGTGGTATTTTCACCCGATTGTGAAAACACACTCTCCGATAGGATTTGGGTTCTAAATCCTCTGCTTGCAAAGAAATTAAACATGTAACTTCTCCAAGGTTCCTGTTATGTTAGCATTCTGCATCCGTGTATTAATAATCTCAAATAAAGATATTTAATTAAAATGCTTGGAACACCTTAGTGGTTGCAAGTAACTGAAAACAAGGGGCACTGTGGTTTATTTTATTGTGATAATTTAGTGATTGTTCATTGAACCCTGATAAAGTAAATGTGATTTGATCCTCAAATGACCATGCTACAACTTCAAAATGAAATTTAATGAAATGCCATAAATGAAGGAATTATTTATGGATTTTGAAGTTTTTTTAATTTTTATTTTATTTTATTTTAATGCTTGAAAAATTAAAATTGGGGTTTCTGAAAATAAAGTGCAGCAAAAAGAAAATAAAATGCAAAAGAAAAATAATTAAAATTGCATTCAGTTTGATGCTATCCCATCCTAGAAAAACCGAAGAAATGAGCTTTTCTGCATACAACCCAACCTATTGAACCTATAAAACACGCACAATCCAAATAAGTTAGGTGCTAGTCTCTGGGGTTTTACTGTGATTTTCCAGATTTAGACATTCGCATGAAGCAACCAAGAGAACTTGCATTCAACTTCACCTATAAGCCTAGGAAACTGAAAAGGGGAAATATAAACATTAAAACATGCATGCAGAAAACAACTCCTTCTTTCTTGCCAATAAGATGTAAATTTTTGAACATTCCTACATTAAAGATAAATCCTGTTACAATAGAAGAACATCTGGTTTTCTCAAAACCAGAAAAAAGGAAGGAAAACAGCCTCAAAGCAGGCCCAGAATGACCCTCTGGCCTCTAGCACTACAACTCTTCTCCCAGTGGTTTTTGACCCCTGTGCCAATCTATGCCTTTGCTTTTATACTTTCTGGCCATGCTCTCTGTTTCATCCTGTGACGCTTCGCTTCATCTTCTAGATCGCTTCGTTTCACCTTCCCGCATTTTTGTTGCTTTGAATTCATGCTCGACACTGAGATGCTTGGTACTCTCTGCAAACTGTAACGCCCCTGCAGCCTTTACACATGTACGCCACGTGTTCTGCACTTTCCTGCACGTTCTGTAACGGCTCCATGAAAATCACAACAAAAAATAGCATTTAACTCTGTTCCTCTGCTTGGCCGTGAAAACATGACATGTCGTGATATCATGACGTTTTCCTGTCCACAGCCTTTCTGCCACCATGCCCAACGAAAACGTGACATATCGCGAAATCATGACATGTCATGAAATCGCAACGATTTTCATGTTCGTATGCCTTCGGCTATCTCTTGTCACGAAATCGTGACGCTTTTTCACTTGGTATGCCTTCATTGATTTTTGTCGCGATATCGCTTTGCCTTTTTCGTTCCGTACAACTGGGATGCAACCTATCGCGAAATCATGACGATTTTTCGCTGTGTACACCTTCGCTGTTTCCTATTGTGATTTCGTGACGTTTTTCTATCTTGGGCTCCCTTGCCGTTTCTTGTCACGATTTCGTGACGCCTTTTCCACTTCGGGCTGTTTATGCTGTATTTGGCCGCGAAAACGTGGCATGTCACGAAATCGTGACATATTTTGCTTTCCGTACAACTTCGCTGCTTGGAGCCGCGAAAACGTGACCTGTCGCGATATCGCGACGTTTTTTAGCTTTGTGCCCCTTTGCTGCTTTTTTTGTCGCGATATCGCGATGTTTTTCGGCTTCGTCCTGTTTGACTGGTTTGACCCACGATTTTGCGACATGTCGCGATATCGCGACACTTTTCTGCTTCGTCTTTCTCTCTCCTCTCTGGGCCGTGAAAATCAAACACGTCGCGATTTCGTGACGGTTTCGCCCACCTGCTATCGTTGACTGCATTGACCGTGATTTTACGACACATCATGATTTCGCTACGCTTTTTTGCCTCGTCCTGTTTGACTGGTTTGACTCGCGATTTTGCGACATGTCACGATTTCGCTATGCTTTCTCATTTTTGCCCGCGATTTTGCGACATGTCGCGATTTCACGACACTTTTCATTTTCTAGCAGCGACGGAGCAACTTGTCACGATTTCGTGAAACTTTTCATTTTCTAGCAGCGACGGAGCAACTTGTCGTGATTTCATGACACCTTTTCATTTCGGCCACGATTTTACGACATGTCGCGATTTCGCGACATGTCGCGATTTCGTGACCCCTTTTCATCCTTGTGCAATTTTGCCTTTTTCTTGATTTTTAGCATCTGGGTCACTGAGATCTTCTTTGAAAGCATGCAAAAAAGGTGAGTCCCCAATTTTGGGGTGTGTTGTGGATCAGCCACAACAAATGGCGACTCTGCTGTCAAATGCTCCTGAGCATTTGGTGAGAACCCAACCTGGAAACATATATAAACTCGAAAAACATGCGTTAGCACATAAGCAATATAAAAAAATGCCCAAAGATCAGAAATATATGAATCATCAGAATCATCAAGTATTAGCTTGGTGTGTGCAATGTGTTTTCATTCCCTATCGTTTGAAATTGATCAACATTCCATTGTCAATTTTACATGAATGCATATGTGAGATTATGAATGACTTGTGTAATCTAATAAATATGCTAAGCGATTTTGCTTTTATAAAAGGCATAGTCTTTCATACACAAACATTCAAGATTATCAGACCCTCTTAGGATCAACTATATGAATTGCTTTATTATATATCCCAAAGTTTGTTATGAGTCCCTACTATCTTGAACCCATGTGCAAGTGAATGTGAAATCAGAATTTTGGGGAATCAGACTCCCAACCTAATCGAGATGGGAGTTTAACCCTATCCTTACTATTCTGATTTAGAATTCATTACCTCACTTTGAGCAAAATAATTTAACCAATTATGGGAGAAATGGTCATGCTAGTCTAACCCTTTGGACAATCAGTGGTCTTGTTTTTTAGACAAGACATGTTGCCATGCATGGGCACACTTAACCCCACAATCCAAAACTTATCTTCATTTCTTTGGACCTTGGGGATGACTACCCATCCTTTGCAGAGGACAAGTAGTACGATCCTTCCAATCCAAAATAAAGGTGAGGTGGGAAAAATTAACTTTTTTACTTCTTGGACCTTGGGGATGACTACCCATCCTTGCTAGGGACATGTAGTACAATCCTTCCAATCCAAGCTTTGGATAAAAATGAAAATATTAATTTATTGCTTAGACCTTGGGGATGACTACCCATCCTTTGCATAGGACAAGTAGTACGATCCTTCCAATCCAAGACTTATTAGGAAATGAGACATAAGAGCTTTGGGGAATTATATTCTCAACCTAAGCGAGATGAGAATTTATGCCCTATCCTTACTACTCCATGTAGGACAAATCAAAGCTTTGGGGAATTGGATCCTCAACCTAAGTTCGATGAGGACTTAACCCTATCCTTACTACTCTAATTTTAGTCTTTAAGCTCTATGGAAGTGGTCAAAACCACTGTTTTAAGGATCATGTTGCATAATAGGATAGACATGAAAAAATTCTTTCGCCCAACCTTTTCTTCCAAGTTAGGTTTTGATCATTTTGCTCAAGATCCCTTTTAATGTATAAAACGTGCTTGGTTCTAGATATCTCAAGACTCAGTTTCCAACCTTAGGATTCTCTTCTTATTTATGTGATAGCATAACCTTAAGAGGATTTGACACACTTTAATGATTTGCATTTGAAATGCACTTGCAACTACGATGGCATGTATGTGCAAAGTGAGATGTAATATGAATGCATTGTCTTTTGAATTGCAGATGAAATATTGCTATATAAAACTGACTACTTCATGCATCACAAGTTTCAAACGATATTATTAAATTGTTTGTGTTACTTGTGGAGCTTTTACAAGACAATTCCAATGTTTCATATTCTCCCGATCTAGAACATAAGTTAGCATCTCAAGGCAACTTTTTCATCATCATTTTTTTTTTTTTTATAGACAAACAAAACATGTCAAAAAACACACAACTTTAAATCCAAATCCAAATAGCAATCCCAAAATGAAACTTGAAAACACAAACCCAAAACCAGAAACCAAAATCTATATACAAATGTACACTATAATACAAAATGATGCAAAGCTTGGATTATCACTTTCCTGGATCCCACACATGATTAGAACATTTCAACAAAAATATGACATGATATGCATGCCAAATGTTGTGGGAATCCAACACAAACAAGATGAAGCCAAACAATGCAACAAATTTCCACTTGCCATGCTCACCATACCAATTTGATTTAGTTCCAATAATACTCCCATAGGTGAGCATCAAATTACTAAAATGATTAGACAATAAATGATTTTCAATTTTATCTTGTCTATTCTTTAAAATGTAAACTTCATAATTCCCTCCTTGATTTAGAATTAGGCTATCCTTTTCAAATATGCAATTTTGTAAGTAAGAGCCTATTTCTACAAATTTCAAAGCCAAATCATTTTCCAAATTTGTAGGCCAATCAAATTTGTGTAACAATTTACAAGCATCTAGGATATTTACTAAATTAGGATCATTAAAAGTTTTTATCCTAGATTCAATTATTAATTGTTGATGAATTTGATTTAACAATTCAAGTGCATCAACTTCTTTTCCATTCATTGAAACAATGTTATTAAAGGTGTGATTAAAAAATATACCTTGTTTTTCATTTACCTTTAATGACATTTCACCATAAACATTATTTAAATTCAAAATATGGTCATCCTTTTCAGTCCTCAAACATTCTTGGTCAAAGTGTATGTCAAGTAATCTGTTTTGATGATCACTTATTTGAGTTGCTTCCAATTGATCCATCTCTTTGTCATTTGGTTCTAATTCTTTGTTCACTATCCATGGTATCTCTTCATTTGAATCCTCCAAATCATCATGCAAACTTGTATCCGCACCTTCAATGAATTTATATTTTGTCCCCTTTTCAAATCTCGTGAATATGAGATCTTCGTATGATGTAGAAAATTCAACATCCTGCATAACAAGTGAAATATGAGTTTCATCTATAGGGATGTGAGAAAAGAATGCATCATCATATCTCCCCCAACCATTGTAAAAATCGTCATCCAAATCCATAGAATGAAAATCCATGATGTTTGTGACATGATCTCTTGATTCATTCATCAATTCTTTTTCTTCTTTGTCCTTGGCAATAAGATGGTTATAATCTTCCAAAATTTGATGAGATTTGAAACCCTCTTCCAAAACATCCTCAAATTGTACAGGAGTTGTAATATCTTCCTTTGAGTAGGCAATTATGTTGTCCTGTATATCAATTGGCACAAAAGTTTCATTAGTAGTTTTGGAATGAGTGAAGTCTTCCCACTTCTTCCAAGCATCATAATAATCCTCTTTCAAAATCAAGTGGTGGCGTTCAACTACTTCTTCAACATCTTCCAATTCATCAATGTTTTTCTCATCAAATTCATCTTCACCTTCCTTAGATGGTTCAATTATTTCCAAAAGTGGGTTATTTCTTGAATTCAAATTTATAAGGCTATCATTGTCCAAATTAGTAACCCATGATTCATTATCATAATTTGGAGGGTGAAGAATTTCTTGATCTTTAATTTTACACGTCTCATCAATAGTATCTTCCAAGAACAAGTGGTGAAATTCTATCATATCTTCAAATTTATTTATTGATTTTCTTTCCATTTCACTTTTAACCACTTCATTCAATTCTATGGTGGGTTCCATCCATTCACATATATCAAACATTGTTGAATTTAGAACCCCTTCATCTAGATAATCATGTATCTCTACATGATCCTCACTAGTGGATGTTGTCTTAGCAATTTGCACCTCCTCGTGGACTACATCTAAGGTGGTTGTAAGATTTGGATATTCAAATTCATCCCCTTGATCATTTACCTTAGGTATCATTGGAGTGGAGGGTACTATGTTTGATGGTTGGTGTAGGTTGGCATCAAAAGAACAATCTCTCATGTGAATATGTTGTGCCTTTTCTTCTTCAAGACCTTGTCGTTCCAACTCTTCTAAGACCTCATGGATTTTCTCTAGAGACAAGCCACTCAGCTTTTCCTCAATGAGTGAAGCAAGTGTGGGGTGTATGGCTCCTAGGTATACTTTCATGGCTTCCTCTTCTAACGTGTTAAAATTTTCCCACATTTGGGAGTGCAACTCACGAAATATTTCATTGAATTGACTCAAGGATTCATTAGGCTCCTTACACATGGAGGTAAACTAATTTTTCAGGATTTCTAAGTCAACCTGATTACCAAAATGATAAAGATAGGCTGCTTCTAATTGTATCCAAGAAGTCCTAACCTCCATGGGTAGTTGGCTGTACCAAAAGAATGGTTTATCTTCCAAAATGTAGGCAAATAACTTACAAGCCACCTCCTCATAGAAAATCTGGAATTTACATAATGTATCCTTGTAGACATGCAGTTTTTGCAAGTATCCTAGTGGCACCTCTTGATTAAAACACCGTAAAAAATTCAATAACATTGTAGGAATTTGATAGGGTACCACAGGTATAGATAAACCCTCATAATGATCCTCTATCATTGATACCATTCTCTCTCTTAGAGACACTATTTCAGCTCTCAGGGATACCATTTGCTCCTCAAGTGTTGCCATTAGTGAAACTTAAAATGTATCTTTAGAACCAAATCTGTTGAATATTCAACCTGCAATATATAAAAAATCAAGTTAGCATCAACCAAGAGATGTAAAAAAAATCAAATGAAAAGTAATTGCATGAAATAACACTTTGTTAGTCAAAACCAAAATTTTCAAAATTAAATCAAATCACACTGTTTCTGTATGAACAATCAGAAAAATATACAGCATACCTGAATTGCTTAAAATAGAACAAGTAAATAAATTCAGGCCGTCCTTTTTACAATCGGTTGAGTGTTAGAGGACAAGCATAAAAAAATTAAATTTAAATAACACTGAAATAAACTCGTTCGGCCCTCCTAGCACCAATCCGTTGAGTGGTGTTAGAGGCCGAAGATGCTAATTAAATGGACTTGAAATATTTAGCAATGTAAAGCTCTCAAACAATTAAAAAACCGTAGCATCTAAAATCATGATAAAATAAACTTTCAGGCCCTCCTAGCGCCAATCTGTTGAGTGGTATTTTCACCCGATTCTGAAAACACACTCTCCGATAGGATTTGGGTTCTAAATCCTCTGCTTGCAAAGAAATTAAACATGTAACTTCTCCAAGGTTCCTGTTATGTTAGCATTCTGCATCTGTGTATTAATAATCTCAAATAAATATATTTAATTAAAATGCTTGGAACACCTTAGTGGTTGCAAGTAACTGAAAACAAGGGGCACTGTGGTTTATTTTACTGTGATAATTTAGTGATTGTTCATTGAACCCTGATAAAGTAAATGTGATTTGATCCTCAAATGACCATGCTGTAACTTCAAAATGAAATTTAATGAAATGCCATAAATGAAGGAATTATTTATGGATTTTGAAGTTTTTTTAATTTTTTTATTTTAATGCTTGAAAAATTAAAATTGGGGTTTTTGAAAATAAAGTGCAGCAAAAGAAAATAAAATGCAGAAGAAAAATAATTAAAATTGCATTCAGTTTGATGCTATCCCGTCCTGGCAAAACCGAAGACAATGAGGTTTTCTGCATACAACCTAACCTATTGAACCTGCAAAACATGCACAATCCAAATAAGTTAGGTGCTGGTCTCTGGGGTTTTACTGTGATTTTCCAGATTTAGACATTCGCATGAAGCAACCAAGAGAACTTGCATTCAACTTCACCTATAAGCCTAGGAATCTGAAAAAGGGAAAGATAAACATTAAAACATGCATGCAGAAAACAACTCCTTTCTTGCCAACAAGATGCAAATTTTTGAACATTCCTGCATTAAAGATAAATCTTGTTACAATAGCAGAACATCTGGTTTTCTCAAAACTAGAAAAAGGAAGGAAAACAGCCTCAAAGCAGGCCCAGAATGACCCTCTGGCCTCTAGCACTACAACTCTGCTCCTAGCGGTTTTCGACCCCTGTGCCAATCTGCGCCTCTGCTTTTATACTTTTTGGCCATGCTCTCTGTTTCATCCTGTGACGCTTTGCTTCATCTTCCAGATCGCTCCGTTTCACCTTCCCACCTTTTTGTTGCTTTGAATTCATGCTCGACACTAAGATGCTTGGTATTCTCTACGAACTGTAACGCCCCTGCAGCCTTTACACATGTACGCCACGTGTTTCGCACTTTTCTGCACATTCTGTAACGGCTCCATGAAAATCGTGACAAAAAATAGCATGTAACTCTGTTCCTCTGCCTGGCCACAAAAATGCGACATGTCGCGATATCGCAACGTTTTCCTATCAGCAGCCTTTCTGCCACTATGCCCAGCGAAAATGCGACATATCGCGAAATCGCGACATGTCGCAAAATCGCGACGCTTTTCATGTCCGTACGCCTTCGGCTGTCTCTTGTCGCGAAATCGCGATGCTTTTTCACTTGGTATGCCTTCGCTGATTTTTGTCGCGATATCGCTACGCCTTTTTCGTTTCGTACAGCTGGGATGCAACCTGTCGCGAAATCGTGACGATTTTTCGCTCCGTACACCTTCGCTGTTTCCTGTCGTGATTTCACGACGTTTTTCTATCTCGGGCTCCCTTGCCGTTTCTTGTCGCGATTTCGCGACGCCTTTTCCACTTCGGGTTGTTTATGCTGTATTTGGCCGCGAAAACGCGACATGTCACGAAATCGCGACATATTTTGCTTTTCGTACAACTTCGCTGCTTGGAGCCACGAAAACGTGACCTGTCGCGATATCGCGACGTTTTTTAGCTTTGTGCCCCTTTGCTGCTTTTTGTCGCGATATCGCGACGTTTTTCGGCTTCGTCCTGTTTGACTGGTTTGACCCGCGATTTTGTGACATGTCGCGATATCGCGACACTTTTCTGCTTCGTCTTTCTCTCTCCTCTCTGGGCCGCGAAAATAAAACACGTCACGATTTTGTGACGGTTCCGCCCACCTGCTGTCGTTGACTGCGTTGACCACGATTTTGTGACACGTCACAATTTCGCTACGCTTTTCTACCTTGTCTTGTTTGACTGGTTTGACCCATGATTTTGCGACATGTCGCGATTTCGCTACGCTTTCTCGTTTTCGCCCGCGATTTTGTGACATGTCGCGATTTCGCGACACTTTTCATTTTCTGGCAGCGACGGAGCAACTTGTCGCAATTTCGCGACACCTTTTCATTTTCGACCGTGATTTTGCGACATGTCGCGATTTCGCGACATGTCGCGATTTCACGACCCCTTTTCATCCTTGTGCAATTTTGCCTTTTTCTTGATTTTTAGCATCTGGGTCACTGAGATCTTCTTTGAAAGCATGCAAAAAAGGTGGGTCCCCAATTTTGGGGTGTGTTGTGGATCAGCCACAACAGGTTAATACATTGTTTCTTTGTACCAAATTATCCGCTAAGGAGGGTCATGACAGTAAGATATGATTTAATTTATTTAGGGTCGAAATATTCCATCTCAATTCATAATTTGATTTAAACCCTTTATATGAATTGCTTGAATAAAAGTATATTAAAGTGTTCTTCAATTAATAATATTTTTTCTAATGAATTTTTCTTTGGTGAAATAAATTTTAAATTAGATTTCATTACTTTGGATAATTTTTCATCAAATCTATCTAAATTTTTAATTGATCTTATTTATAGAGTATCTTGCACCCACATTTGATGTAGATTTAAAAGTTCTTCTAATTTTTAACTTTAACATGTGATAAATATACATATGTCACTTGAAAATATTTGAATATTTTGAATATATGTATATGCTTTGGGAGGTTAAATTTTCAATAAGGGTTTACTTATGCAATATCTATTTATTTTTAGTAAATATTAAATAAATAAATTTTTATTTAAATATTTATTGTTAAAGTATTTATAGTTGTGAGGTGTATTTTTATACTATTAAGATTAGAAGATGGATCATAATTTTATTTATTGTATTTAATTAATTTTATTTATTGTATTTAATTAATTTTAATTATATTGTATATTGATTAATATTTTTTATAAAATCTTAAAATTAATTACTAATAATCTATTTATTTAATTAATTATAACAAATGTGTGTTATTAACCCAAGAGAGCATGTATTAGTAAATATCGGTCTAATACTTTAAAGGAGATAAAGAAAGTTATTTAGATCTAAATGACACTTGTGAAAGAATAAAAATATTTGCTATATTTTATAACATATAAACATATTTTCTAAGATCAAGAATGCACTCTATATAATATTATTGTTTGTGTCACTCTATACAATTATAAACAGCAATTTTTGGTTTTGGTTCATAAACTAATTAACACTAATTTCAACCTTAAATAGATAACAACAAAAAAATCAAAATATTTTTTTCATTTCTCAACAAATATACAAAACTTTCCAATAACAAGAAAATGGCCCCATGTCAAATATTGAATAATGGAAAGTTTTGCAATGAGGTGCCCTCCACAATTTCAAAGACACTAAATCATTGATACTATTTTGCAAATAAACCATTGCTTTGCAACATCCAACCATACCAAAGACAACTACTACAATAGGTATTATCAAAATAAGACACTTATTTAGATGTTTTATTCTCATTTTAGGCCTATTTGAATTGTGTATAAATCCAATATTGGTGCACTTATACTTGGTCAGTACTCACTACAACTTCAACACAAGAATAGAACAATCAATGCATTTTTTATACTTATTTTTTTTGTTTAAATGCTACCATCTATCATGATATTTTTTTAATTATTTACATACATCTCACTCAAATTTTAATGCAAAAATAATTTTGTGAAGGATATCAAATTGCATTTTAAATTTACATTGAGTTATTTTATTGAATTTTGTTTTAGAAAGATACTTTACACTGAAGAGAATATTTTTTTGTATAAAATTTAAGTCAAGAATTATAAAAGGTAACATTTTAAAAATGAAGAATAAATAACAATACAATTATTGTTTCATAGATGCAATTATTATGTCATATTTATAAGTAATTGCATTATAAAATTGATTTTTAAAATGAAGGGTAAAGAATGGAGAAGAGTGATGGGATGAGATCTTGTGTACATTGTATTTTATCTTTGCCATTTATTTGACGTCATATTAATGGCTTATTATATAAATATTGTTGTCTATTTTTATATATATATATATATATATATTAATAAATTGTACATATTAATTAATTCTTTAAAAAACAAAAATCTGGGAAATGTTCCCTTTTACCTCCAAAATAAAAATTAAGAGAACTTAAATAATATTCCAAGATACATATAATATGAAAAGTGGATTTTTCCTTGAGACTAAGCATATTTGGGATACAACTGGTTACGACTAAAGGATTTGAAGTATGGCTTTAACTTTAAGGTTTAGAAATATCTAAAGAAAGGGAAGGAACTCATTTATTTTTCTAGCCTATGGTGTCGAGGGCATCTAATCTCAAGTGGGCCAAATTTATTATTAACTTATAGGATTTTTAAAACCAAAGGAATGGAGAAATTTTATTATAGCCAAGATGTGTCACAATGATAAAGAGATTACTAACTATCAATTTTTAGATAGAAAAAGTTGACTTGAAGGTAGAAAAATTCCACACTTGTTTATAAATTTGTGGGTAAAAGGAAAAAAGAAGGAGAAGTTTCATTTTGGGTGGATAATAACTAAAATATCCTATTAGCCATTATTATATTACTTGATGTTTTGTAAGTATTAAGAGATGATTGTTGATTTCACCTCATATGAGGTTAGATAGTCACATATCTTGTAAGTGTGAAAGAGGATGAAACGACAAAACTAAAGGAGAAAAAATAAGGGATGAAAACATCAAAGATTCTCTTGAAACTAATAGACACATTGTTGTATAAATATGCATATTGTATATAAGATTTGGTTTGTGAGAAATAATATTTTGATTAAAATTTGTTGCCTACTTCTATTGATTTTGACATCTGGTATTAAGGAAATCATGTGTGAGGTAACAACCAAGAGAGGAGTTGTGAGGAATGTTATTCAAATAAGTGAAAACTATCACCATCTAATGGTATATCTTGTGTCTATTAGATCATGGATTCTATGTGATTCATTTTTTTGCATAGTTTATTTATACTTATTATTCTCCATCGATTCAATGTTTGTAGTAAGGTATTATTTAGTTTTAACCCTTCCTCTATGCATATTATTTTTCTCATAGTCAAACGTTCATTACTATCCAAATATTCTATCTAGTCATGTGGTTTTTTTTTCATTCCTATATCTTTCTTACTATATATGCTCCATGCTCACTCACTCAAGAAAGAAATATTGATACATATTTTAAATTTAGCACTGATTTTTGTGCAACCTCTTTTTTATGTTTTCTTCAATCTCTAGCTCCATCGATATGCTTTGGTGACCGGTTTAGTCAACCATTTTTTTTAAATTTAACCTCTCCCATTCACTAGTTTATTTTTAATTCCATCTAAGAAATTATCTTGTAGTATGCTTAATTCTGAATTGTTTGCTTATCAAAACTAGGGGAGCTATAAAAATATTGATTATTGGAAATGCAATATTGATCAATAAATTTTTTTCCACATGTAGCAATGTCAAATGTCTAAAGAATCTAGAAGAAATCGACTTAAATTTAGCCACATGTAATGTTAGATATATGAAGACTCTAGAAGAAATGAACTCCTATCACCTATCTAGTTGCCACATTGGGATGATACTTTATCTATGTATGATCTAATTGTGAGGTATTAAGGTGCCCATTATTTTTCAAGTCACATATTAAGTAGTTGGAGAGTTGGTACTTGAAAGAAAACTTAAATTTTTTGAAGATAAGTCGTAAGTTCAAAACTCATAGAGGGTATATTTTAAAAAATATTACTACCTTAGGAAAAATAATTAATTGTTCTTATAGTTATTTAAAACATTTGAAGAAATAATTATACTGATTGATGAGCACCAGAAATGCTCATATTTTGTACATATTTCTTTGATCAATATGCGGCTGTATAATAAGGATTGCGTACTTTTATGAATGATTATATAGATATTTGATATAATTATGTGTGTTATCTAATTTGTGTGTTTTTAGTATGTTTTGTGGAATTGCAGTTGATTTAGTTAGATTTGGAACGGTCGAGGTCCTTTTGATGGACCTAGCACTTTATTTCATCGGGGGTTAATGAAGAGAATACGAGCGCCTCCCTGCAGTTGGAAGGCACCAACTGAATACGAGCGCCTCCCTGCAGTCAGAAGGCGCCAACTGAATACGAGTGCCTCCCTATAGTCGAAAGGCGCCAACAAAAGACGAGCACCTCCTTGCAACCGGAAGGCGCCAACCAAAGACAAGCACCTCCCCACAGTCGGAAGGTGCTAGCAAAAGGCAAGCGCCTCCCCACAACTAGAAGGCACCACTAATTCTTTGCCCATTGACCAGATTTGAATGACATGGATGACAGTAGTTGGTGCAGTTCCAGCTTTGCGTCATGCAGAGCTAAATTGGAGATTGTACCAACATATTGAAACGTCTTACTGATGCCAGGCAAAGCACGAACCGAACAACAAACACGTCGTCATTAGAACAGAATTCCAGATGTCGATTACATTTACTAGACTGTATTGATTTAGTTTGGGATAGATCGACTGTTGTAACTACTTATGTAACAGAAGTTCTATGGGTGTGTTATATAAACACATGCAGATCATTCTGAGAAATATATAGAAATAAAATAAAGATCCATTTAGACGTATAGAGATAAATTGTAGTGTGTTGACGAATATATTAAAGTTCCAAAAGTTCTAAGCGTGTGTTCGATCGGGAAGAAGCTGCTGGAGCCTGGGCCCACTCCAAGCCAGTATTTCTTCCCCATTTCCTTTTTGTTTATTAATTTTAATTAGTTTATTGCTTTCATAAGAACATTTGTTAGTTTATTAGTTCCAGCATTTGCAATAGATTTATTTTCAGGAACGCGTACATGATTTATTCTATAGGTTTAATTTTTTTCTTCTTACGTAAATCATTAAGGAGTGCGGGAATGATTGAAAAACCATTTCAAGAACACCCCCCAAAATGTAGGATTAGCAGATTCACCTCCAGTGGTATTGTAGTAACCTAATTTTGACTCTTCACAAGTTTACAAAGCTCCTTGGGTTGATAATTAAATGCACGGGCATGTGACAAAAATAGGAAACCATTCACCTTGTTTGGCCCGCAACATTTTGGCACCATTGCCAGGGAAGCGTCTTAATTAGATTACTTAAAATACCCTGAAACCTTCGATCTAACCTTGTATGAGTTCTTTGAGAAGAAGAGGACCTGACGGTTGCTTTATAAGAACTAATCCATCAAGACCTGAGTCAGCCGAGCATTTTGGATTTGAGTTAGACTCGCCCGACCTACCAGTAGTCCATTGGAGTGAGGAACCGCACTTTGTGCAAAGTGCCGCCTCATCCCATCAACAAGGGGATGAACGAATCATCATAAATACCTTGTTTAATAGGACTCCTCTAGAGGAATCCCTGTTGTGGAAGGTTGTGGAGGATCAGACGATCTCGCAAGACAACCTTAGAGCATTGACTCAAAAAGTTTTAAACAATCAAAAGGCCATAAATGCTGCATTAGAAACCACATCTCCCGAAAAAATGGTAGATAACGATGAAGTTTCATCTGGCTTTAGTTTCCCAATAGAGGATGGAGTAGGAGATACCAAAATGAAAAACATATCCCCTGCTCACCTTTCGTCCTTCAGAGGACACCCGACTGAGGACCCTGACTCGTTTTTATTCAAGTTTGATGTTTTGTGCAGGTTTGTGGATTACAAATAAAACATGCAAAAGTTGAAATTATTTCCTTCTACATTATACGATGCAGCTCTACGATGGTTCATCGATCTGGGAGACAAACACATCACCACCTAGGACCAGATGAAGAAGCTCTTTCTAGAGCAATATCAATATTTTGGGAGAGCAAGAGACTCCCGGGAGGAGGTCCTGAGCATGACACAAAGAGAAGATGAGTCTCTCGAGGAGTATTGGGAGAGATTCAACTTTAATCTTCAACGGTCCCCTCACTCAAAGCTATCTGATAAGTCCCTCAAAAGCATCTTCTTGAGGGGACTTACCAATGAGTCACTGGAGGCTCTCAACATGATCTATGGAGGTGATGTCTATCAGCATGCTATGGACGACATCCAAAAATTATGCCAGAACTACTCGAGAAGGCGAGGCAAAATCACCGCTAGGACCATGAAGGCGACTGTTGTTGAGCAAGGTGTAGAAATAGTATTGTCATTATTGTCAACACAGATAGATAGATCAGTTGATGCAGTGGACAAGAGTTCAGAGATCAGTGAGGGCATGTACAATAAATTACCAAGAAGACAAAAGTGGCCTAGATTCATAGAATCAAAGAAAAATACAAGTAAGAAAACTGTCGCGATATCGTGACATGCTTTCTATCATGATTTTGCGACATATCGAAGGAGAGAGAAAAAGCTGGAAAAGTTGTCGTGATTTTGCGACATATCAAAGGAGAGAGAAAATGCTAGAAAAAATGTTGCGATTTCATGACATGTTGGAGGCAAAGAAGCCAAGTGGAAAAACTATAGCGATTTTGTGACATGTTGGAGGCAAAGAAGCCAAGTGGAAAAACTATCACGATTTCGTGACATGTTGGCAGAGAAGAAGGCAAGTAGAAAAACTGTCACGATTTCGTGACATGTTTGAAGAAGAAGCGCATGCAAGGAAAACTGTCATGATTTCGTGACATGTTTGGAGAGAAGGCGCAGGCAAAGAAAACTGTCACGATTTTGTGACATGTTTGGAGAGAAGGCGTAGGCAAAGAAAACTGTCACGATTTTGCGACATGTTTGGAGAGAAGCCGCAAGCAAAGAAATGTGTAGCGATTTCATGACATGTTTGAGAGAAAGAGCTTAAAAAGAAAAGTGTCACAATTTCACGACAATTTGCAAGAGGAAGCGCTAAGGAGAAAAAGTGTCACGATTTCACGACATGTCGGGTTTTCGCGATCCGATGAGAAGAAAAGTGCTAAGGAGAAAAAGTGTCACGATTTCACGACATGTCGGGTTTTCGTGATCCGATGAGAAGAAAAGCGCTAAGGAGGAAAAGTGTCACGATTTCGTGACATAATGTAGGAGAGAGAGTCCGATAGAAAAAGGTGTCATGATTTCGTGACATGCTTCATTTTCACGGTCCAAAGCGAAGAGAAAGAGGAGAAGGATGAAGTGTCGCGATTTTGCGACATGCTTCATTTTTGTGGTCCAAAGCGAAGAGAAAGAGGAGAAGGATGAAGTGTCACGATTTCATGACATGCTTCATTTTTGCGGTCCAAAGCGAAGAGAAAGAGGAGAAGGATGAAGTGTCACGATTTTGCGATAGAAGCAAAACAAAGGAGCATGGAAGCAGAAGCGTCGCGATTTCACGAAAAATTCAAGGAGGAAGAGCTCAAAGGCAAAAGTGTCACGATTTCGTGACATGTTCTATTTTCATGGGCCAAAGATAGAAAAGGCACAAGGCAACGAAAGTGTCACGATTTCATGACATGTTCTGTTTTCGTGGGCCAAAGACAGAAAAGGCACAAGGCAGCGAAAGTGTCACGATTTTGCGACATGTTCTATTTTCATGGGCCAAAGATAGAAAAGGCACAAGGCAGCAAAAGTGTCACGATTTCGCGACATGTTCTATTTTCACGGGCCAAAGACAGAAAAGGCACAAGGCAGCGAAAGTGTCACGATTTCGTGACATGTTCTATTTTTGCGGGCCAAAGACAGAAAAGGCACAAGGCAGCGAAAGTGTCGTGATTTCATGACATGTTCTATTTTCACGGGCCAAATACAGGAAAGGCACAAGGCAACGAAAGTGTCGTGATTTCATGACATGTTCTATTTTCGAGAGTAAAATGCGAGAAGAGCACAAAGAGACAAAAGTGTCACGATTTCACGATAGGTCACAACAGCATGATTACGGACAGTTAATTGGAGTCAGTGTGACAGTTACAGGTGTAGTTACAGATAGAAATCATGCAAGCTATTTTAAGAACTATCAAAGAAGGAGAGATCGAACAGTCGCATAAATAGAATAAAAAAATGCATGGATGCACAGAAAAGGATACGAACAGTCATGACCGAGAAGACAAACAATCATGGTAGAGGTATACGTTGCATGTAACGTGTTTAACAAAATACCCACTCTATATATACAAAAGGAGTTACATAAATAAGGATTTACAGTTGTCAAGTGGCAGAAGAGAATATTAAAATAACAGTTACAATTTACAAGTGGTGTATGAGGAATGAAAAAAGGCGTTATAACTGGAGTTACAGAGCGAAAGGTCAGTTATAAAATGGGAGTCGCACAGAGAATTAAAGTTGCTACTAAATGCATGAAAGTGCTATCGAAAGAGGGTTAGAAGAGTGCTGTAAGAGAGAGACAAA
>JAQPPZ010012772.1:0-58528 GCA_028583015.1 Wollemia nobilis | reverse complement strand
CAAGAGTAGATCAATAAAACATTACAATATTTGAAGAAACAAAATAGAATTGATTGATTTTTCCATGGATCAACTTTGTATAAATAACAAAGTTGATCATTGAGAGCCATTGGATTACAACAACTTATCAAATCTGATGTAGACAATAACTGAGAGTTCACCTGACTCATGAAGGAGTGGAAACTCAAGTAAGTCTATCATAGTATAACTTAAGAGAGTAATTACTTATTCTAACACCCCCCCCGCCTTAAGTGATACTAGGGGTGTATTTTGTAAATGAGTCCCGAAAATAGAGCCTGATGAGGTACTCATGTACAATGGTTTCTTTTCTAAAGAGATGGTAAAAACCCCATGGGAAAAATCATCTATATAAAAAAATGAAGAGTCATGTATTCGGTTTTCAAATATTATCTTCTTAATACAAAATAAAAGGTGAGTCTCGACAACATGGACCAATGAGATACTCATTTACAATATATATGAGAGATGTTGAAAAAACGCATGGGAAAAACCATCTACTATGAAATAAAGAGGCATGTCTTCGGATGGTGAAGATTGTCATTAATAAAAAATGAGTCCCGACAACATGGCCTGATGAGGTACTCATGTATAATATGTAAGGGAGAAATGATAAAAAAAACCACATGGGAAAAAACCATCCTCCAGAGAATACAATAATAAAAGGAGAGGTGAAAGACCTATGTTTTAATGTAGTTGTAATACTCCAAGTTCCTCTCGCAACTGTATGTAACACGAAAAAGGAAATGACTTGGTGAAGATATTTGCAACTTGATTTTCAGTTGGAATATAGTCCAAGTATATGTCCCTGTTTTGAATATGCTTTTGAATGAAGTGTATGTGTATCTCAATGTGCTTGGTGCACTGATGCTCAACTGGATTGCGTGCAATATGAATTATGCATTAATTTTCACACCAAAGAGTAATAGGTTTATCATGGGAAAAACCAAATTCTCTTAGAATATGATGAAGCCAAAGAGCTTCCTGACTTGCTAAAACTACTACTCTGTATTCTATCTCTATAGATGATAAGGCGACTACTTGTTTTTTTTACATAACCAAGCAATTGGTGAAGAACCAAGATAAAAGACATAGCCAGAAGTTGAACATATGTTTTCTATTGAACTTGCCCAATCTGAATCCGTGTAGCCAATGATATCCATGGATTTTCCCTTATATAAGAGCCCAAAGTGAGTAGTTCCTTGCAAGTAGTGGAGGATTCTTTTTTCTACTTGCCAATGACTGAAATGAGGTTGATGTGAGAATCTGGATATTAAGCCAACATCATATGAGATATTTGGATGAGTATGAGTAAGGTATAATAGACTCCCTAAAACTGATGGTATAGAGTTGCATCACATAGAGAGGTTGTGCATGAAGTACTTAGATTGAATCCGGACTAAAAAGGTGTAGGAGAAGGTTTACAATCTATCATTTTAAATATTTGAAGAAGATCTAAAGTGTATTTTTGTTGACACAATGATATTCCTGCATCTATTTGATTTACGTGGATCCCAAGAAAGTAATGAGATAGACCTAGATTAGCCATATCAAATTTTTAGAGAGGAAGTCTTTTAGAGTATGAATGTGAGCGAAGTCACTACTAGTGAGTAGTAGATCATCAACATATAAAACAAGTATGGTAATTTTTCCTTCATCTCTCCAAATTTAGACTGTGTTATCAGACTCACAATGAGAAAAACCTGAGGAAATAAAGGAGTCTATTTTTTTCATACCAATCTCTAGGAGCTTGTTTGAGGCCATAGAGAGACTTCTTTAGCCTACAAACAAGAGAGGAGTCTTGAGTTAAACCAATAGGTTGTTCCATGAATATCTCTTCCTTTAAGTCCCCATGTAAGAAAGCACTTTTTACATCCATTTAAAAGACAAGCCACTTTTTGTAAGCAACAAGAGCAAGAACCAGTCTAACAGAACCCATTTTGGCAACTGGTGCAAAGGTTTCAACATAATCAATTCCTTCAATTTAAGAGAAACCTTTGGCTACTAGGTGAGCTTTGTGTTTGTTAATTACTCCATTAGGCCCATATTTTGTTTTGTAAATCCATTTACAACGAACTAATTTCCTTCCTTTAGGTAGGGGAACTAAATCCCAAGTTATATTTTTGATTAAGGAAGAAAATTCATTTTCCATGGCATCATATCATTATTTAATACCATTTGCTTCTTTGAAGGATTGAGGATCAGAGGAAATAGACTAACAGACAAGACCAATGCCTATGGAGTTGGTTAATCTAGATGATGGAAGATTTTGGATGTAAGGAGTAGCTTATTTAACAATGGTGTGGGCCCATTTTGGCATAGTGGAAGGAGTGGAAAGACTTTGAGTTAGATTTATAGGTTCCTCATATTGATCATCAATCTCTAAATTAATCTCTAAAGTTAGTTCTTAATTATATTGACGTTCTACTATAGGAGAAGGCTCAATAGAGGAATAGGATGGTTGAGGATATTTCTGAGGGAATGTTTCATCAAATTAGACATTTCTATGAAAAAAACCTCATGAGTTTTGGGATCAAGGATCCTGTATACTTTCATTTCCTCATAATAACCAACAAATATGAGATTTTTGCTTTTCTTATCTAGAGCCTTCCTTTTTTTCTTTGGGATGTGTGCCCAAGCAGTTTACCCAAAAATATTGAAGAAGGAGACATCTGGTTTTGATCCAGTCCATGCTTCTTCATGAGTTAAATGGTCAAGATATTTATGAGGTGTGCGGTTTTGAATATAGTTTGCACAGTTAATAGCTTCCGCACAAAAAATATCTAGAAGATCTCTTGAATGGAGCATACAGTTTACCATTTCCTTCAATGTTCAGTTTTTCTCTTTGCAATGCCATTTTGCTATGGATTATGAGAGACAAAATGCTTATGAATGATGCCATGACTTGATAGAAATATTGAGAACTCATTATTGCAGTATTCCCCCATTATCTGTGCAAATTTGCTTGATGTTGCAAGAGGTCTGATTTTCAACTAAGGCTTTGAATATTTTGAAGTGGGATAGAACATCACTTTTGTATTTTAGGAAGTAGACCCAATTTCTTCTGGAAAAGTCATCATTGAAGGTTAGAACATATTTTGCTCCTTTGAAAGAAGGCTCTGGGAAAACATCAAGTCACTATGGATTAAATCTAGAGGGAATGAGGATTTTAGATAACCACTTGGGTGGAAAGGATCTTGATGTTGCTTTCCAAGAGCACATCCAGGACATACTCCATCAATAGAAAAGACTTGAGGTAAACCTGTTACCATTTCATGGGTTTTCAATTCCTTTAGGTAGTTATAACTGATATGACCAAACCTTTCATGCCAAAATATGCTTTCAAGATCTCCATGAGCCACAAAATAGGAGGCCCCTTATGGATTTTTGAATACTTTGAAGTGAAATAGGTGAGTTTTATGATCAATATCTCCTTTGGCTATAACAGAGTGGGGGTCTTGAAAGTCTCTTATCTCAAATCCTTTTGGAGAGAAGATAACAGTTTTACCCTTTCGAGAAGTACAAATATGATATATAGAGAGGATATTTGTTGCAATATTTAGAATATAGAGAATATTATTGATAGAGCCACCATAAATGGATATGTCACCCTTTTATTTGACTAGGATAAAGGAAGAGTCACAAACTTCTATGCTACATTTTGTTGAACTTGAGGATATAGAATAGAATGACTCATCTGAAGCAGTCATGTGATGAGTTGCTCCAAAATCTAGGACCCAATAATTAGATGAAGTATTGGTGGTATTCCCTTGAATATTTAGGGCTTTTTATATCTACTTTTTACTGTCTATATTTTGATCCTTCATAGCTGCCTCTAGTTGTTGTAATCTTTTCCAACATTTATTTGTTGAATGACCATTCCTTTTGCAGTTAGTACAAGTTATGGGATTCCTTTATTTATTTTTGAATTTTTCTTTAGTAGAGGTGGAGGCTAATAAGGATTTTGAGGAAGAGGAAGAGATCTCATATTTTGTAAGTTTTTTTTTTTTCCTAGTTAGTCTTTCACACAATTATTCTAAGGAGGCCATTTTAAAAGTTGCGCCAAGAGCATATTTTGTAGATAGAAAGGTACTTAAAAAGATTTGAAATACACCATTTAGTTTAGAAAGAATTCGATAAATGCATTCTTCTTCAGTTTTATTCTTCCTACTGCCTTTGTATTGAGTGAGGACTTCGTTGAATTTGGTGAGAAAGTCAACAATATTGCTGAAGTCTTCAAGAGATAATGTTGTTAATTCTGCTTCTAGCTGCAGTGTTATTATTTGATCTACTTTCCCAAACAAGTTCTTTAGTTTATCCCAACTTTCATAAGGAGTTTTACAATCTATAATGTGAAACCATAAGCTTTCATTTACATTAGAGCTTATAATATCCATTTTTCATACATCTTCCCTTTATGAATAAATTTTTCATATTATTTTTCAAACTCGGGTTGTTTTTCTTCTAATAGGTATGTGAGCCCTTTTTGAGAAATGAGATTTAATATTTTGGGTTTCCATGTATGGTAGTTATGAGGAGTGAGAGGATCAATTGTATTCATTGAATTCATTTTGACAAATAAAATAGACGTGAACCCAAACTTCCCCCCTTTAACTTTAATATAGAGAGTGCAATGGATATTAGTGAGCAGAAGCCTTTAAGAAACACCAAAGATCTCAAAATACCTGCCCTAACGAGAGGGAAACTATAAGTAATTTTGAGGAGATTTGATATTAATCTTAGGCTAATGAGAATAAATATTCCAAGCCTATATATATTTTCTCCTCAAATACTCGCCCTTACGAGAGGAAAACTATAAGTATTGAGTAGATTTGATACTTGGAACATAGGCTTTTTAATTAGCTAGACTCCTATATTGGTTATCTTAATAACCCACCCTTATGTGAGGGAAACTATAAGTTATTTAGAATTTCTAATATAGGTGCATAGTTGATTTAATATATTTGCTCTTTAGAAATTTTTAAGAAAGGAATAATGAATTGAGAATAAAATAGATTAACAAGGGTTAATTAAAGAGATATCCTCACTGAATTTTCTTTATCATTTTTTTTTATATAAATTAAGAAACTCTTTGTAAAAAATTAATCAAAATAAGTTCATTAATATAGAGACCTATTGCAAGAAAGGAAATAACGAAATAATGTATATTAATGATATATCCTCACTTTCATCCACTAAAAAAATATCTATATAATATTAAAGAACTTTGGAAAGAAAATTAATTAGAGAAAAGTAAGTTGTTTAATATAGATATTTGCTTTAAGAAGGAATTAAAAAAAAGAATAAAATATTTTTATTTAAGATCTTTAATGTATTAAGGAATGTAATTTGAAATCAATTATCCTCACTTATATTTCATTACCAAGATTTATAAACAAATGACTTATAACAAAGGTAATGAGGCAAAAATTGATGCAATAACAACCCCCCTCGATGCTATGATAGGTGCAAAAAGGCACCTATAAACCCCCCCAAAAAAAAATTATATTATAGATATTACAACTGTCCTTTATATCTTTGGGCCAAGGAGAGGCTAGAAAGAAAAGGATAGAAACTTTTGAAGGCTACAAATTTAAATAGAGATCAGATGTATATTTTTATCTTAAAAAACTTAGCAGATCTAAGCTAAAATTTAATTGATGTTAGATAGAGGACAAGAGGCAATGAAGAAACATTGATGTTGCGTTTGTCAATGAACAAGCTACACCAATGGGCAACGAGGAAGGAGATTTGAAAGGCTACAATTCACTGCACTAAGAGTTGAGTAGGGCAGAAACATAAAATATTATAACGATACCTGAAGGGTCAGCATCCATGATAAGCTAGATTGGAGCTTCAAAAATGTGAACTTTTAAAGGTTTGCTTCTTATAACTACACCTGAAAGGTTAATAAAGGAAGTGAACTTTATAAAAAATTAAATAATTGAATACCACCTCTTGTTATGATTGCGATACCTAGGGAAGGTATCGTAGTACGTAGAGAAGGCACTGAGAAGATAAGAGTCCCGGAAGATGCCAAAAAGGCACACACTAGAGAGGCTCTTGGGAATGAGGATGTTACAATATTTATTTTAGAAGAGAGTCTCTTGTGGTTGCGTATGCGAAACATAGGGAAGGTGCTCGAAGTAGCAGAGAAGGCAGTGAGAAGAGAGGCTTCCCAAAATATGAGAGGAAGGCAATGACGCCACACACACAGATATATTCCTTAAAAATAGAAGACGTTAGGCATCAAAAAACCTAACACAAAGCACATAACGAGTTCTATTGAATATCCATCTATGGCACACTTGTAGAGATCCTCAAAGGATAGAAGATGATAGGCACCACTAAAAATCATTAGTATAATGCTTAAACGAAGAAACATTATTCAAAACAAGAGAATAATATTATTCAAACATTATTTAATATGATTATATAACAAAAAAATTGAAGTTCTTCCTAAGCGCTGAAGGACAAAAAAATGGAAGAAGTTCGAGTTGAATGAATATTTGAAAATCACAAGATCTTCGAACGATTGATATTTAATTAGGAAAATACCCATTTTATGAGATGTAGTCTCTATGTGTGCCAATATAAGCGGTGGCCAAAAGCCATGTTTCTAAAAAAATAAATAGACTTTGGTCTATTCAAATTTAGACCAAAATTCCATTTTATTTTGATGTGAGGAGCACTGCTTCATCTAATTAAAGATATCAAGAAGATATAATGAAATCCAAAATTCAATTAAAAAAAATTTATATTGTCCACAAAAATATTAATGCCTACAAATATTTAGATACGCAGTGATGGCTAAATGGAGCCAAAGCGAGTTGCGTTCGAGATGGAGATTTTTTTTTAAAACATAGGCATACGAGGAGGACACATAAAATTATAGAAAAAATGAGAAGAGTATTTGCATAACAAGGTAAAATAATATTTATATAGATATTACCATAAGCAAATTCCTCAAAAAAAATTACAGATATAAAAAAACAATCTACAATAGATATAAAACCTCTTTCTTAAAAAAAAAAAAACAAAAGATAAGAGAGTAAGAACCAGTTGGAGAGGCTGCCTTCAAGAGAGAATGCCTACCAGAATCTATCCTACTCTGGTACCATGTTAGAATTTTACAAGAGTAGAACTACAAAGCATTACAAGATTTTAAGAAACAAAATAGAACTGATTGATTATTGCGTGGATCAACTTTGTATAAATAACAAATTTGATCATTGAGAGTCGTTGGATTACAACAACTTATAAAATCTGATGTAGACTATAACTGATAGTTCACCTAACTCATGAAGGAGTGGAAACTCAAGTAAGTCTATCCTAGTAGAACTTAAGAGAATAATTACTTATTCTAACAACATATCACTTTTGGGCTACATGACTATCAAAATATCTGAACTTCCTAGTCCTGACCAAAGGCATAAGCCGATGAAGGACTATGTTGGTTAGAGGAAGTTGTAGGATTACATAAAATAGTATGATGAGATCAAGTCCATGCTGGGATAAGGGTTAAAATAACTTTATGCACATGGAAGCCATGTGCAAAAATTAAATTTTTTGAAGATGGAAGAGCACAAGTGTGCCATGTGCCTGGTATGTTGTAGTTGTCACACGAAGTGCATGCTTCAGATATTCCAACATTACTTTTTTCTTACATTGAGGTATTATGGAGGGCATATGATTTTATTGGGTATCATTCACACATTCTTACAAGGGGAATACAAGAATTTTATAGTGACATTTCATCTCATAGAATTATTGTTGGACACATCCAAAAGCCAAAATATATTTATACTTAAATGGGGACAACCACAATTAGTTCTAATTGATACACTGACTGCTTTTTTTTTTATGTAGGAGCATCTAGCAGCACCTGATGTAGAAGCATCCAGTGGCAGGAGGGCCACTTCTGAAGAGTCGGCTAAGGAAGAAGAAGAAGAAGGCAAGGAGAAAATGTAGAGCAAAAACTATCACGGTATCGCGACGTCGCGATATTGTGATGGCAAGGAAGAAAGTAGAGCAAGGCGAAATGTGGAAGCGATATCATGACATCGCAATATCGCGACGTCACGATATCACGACATAAATCAAAGCAGAGGGGTCAATGGTGAAATGGTCACGATATCGCGACATTGTGATATCGCGACGTCACGATATTGTGACATAAATCAAAGTAGAGGGGTCGATGGTGGAATGGTCACGATATCGCGACGTCGCGATATCACGGAATAAAATAGAACGAAGGGCTCAAAGGCAAAATGGTCACGATATCGTGATAGGTCATGATATCATAACCAAAAGAGGAAAGGAGCACAGGGAAGAGGAAACATCACGATATCGCGACATGTGATATCGCGACGAGAAGAGAAGAAGACAAAGAAGAAAGAGATGGCGTGAAATCGTGACAGGCGGTATTTTTCAAGGATTGTTATGGACAACATGTGGCACAAGGTGTAGTAAAGGTGGACGAGAACCAAGAAGCACGGGAAACAAAGAGGATGGGTCACGCAGAGAATCTGATAGGGAGCGGCGATGACAGGGGCTGTGTGGAGTGGGGTCATAAATTGGGTTGGTGGACCAATTTTTGTGTTGATGTTTTAGAGGGTCGGGGCCTCTATAAAAACCTAGTCTTTGTAATAAATTGGGTTGGTGTCCCGATTTTCATGACGGATGTTTCAGAGGGTCAGGGCCTCTATAAAAACCTAGTTTTTGTAATAGAATACGGTGGTGGATTTAGGAAGATCACACATAGAGTGTGAGTGTGGGAAAACCAAGCCGAGCGCTGGTTATTGTAAGCCTGCAAGCTATGATTATAAAGGTTTTCAGATTAATGCATGAAAATTTGAGAATCGCGTGAGTGTGACTGTGTGTGATTTTCCCATCCACCATCAAATGGTATCAGAGCTAGTGTTCTTGAGTGCATAAACTGATTGCTAGCCGTGAGGCAGTTTGCGCCAGGATCTATGGTAGGGTTTTGAGAGAGAAAAGAGTGAGTTAGGGTTCCTGAGTGTGTAACAGGTCATCGGACGTGAGGCAGTTACATCAGGATCTGAGGGAGATATGATGACAATGAAGGAGTTCAAGGTGTTGCAGAAGCAAGTGCAAGCCATGCAAGAGGAACTGCTCAGAAGAGATTTGCAAAGGCAAGTGAAGGCCCTACAAAAGGAGCTAGAAAGAAGAGGCCAGGGAGAAGGAACCAGAAAAAGAAAAGGTAGAGTGCTTCAGAAGTTGAAGCCATTAAAGTCTGTAGACAAAGAGGTGTGCAGCAGTGCCAAGACCTGCCTGGAAGAAGACAGAGATTTTTCTAGGCAAGAGAAGGAGTGTAAGCAGGCTGTAGATGAGGAAGTGTGTAGCAGTGGTAGAATCTGTCTAGAGGAAGACAGAAGTTGTTCTAGCCAGGAGATGGGGTTATAACAGACTGTAGAGGTAGAGGAATGTTTGGAGATGTTGCAGGGGGCAGCAACCAGAAAGTGCGAAGTGAAGATCACTTCTCCACCAACCTCGGGTGTTTGATGCAGGAGCATCCAGCAGCACCTGATGCAGAAGCATCCAGTGGTAGGAGGGCCACTTCTGAAGAGTCGGCTAAGGAAGAAGAAGAAGAAGGCAAGGAGAAAATGCAAAGAAAAAACCATTGTGATATCGCGATATCGTAATGTCACAAAAATTTGATGGCGAATGGGAAAATCACACCCAGTATCACTCCAATTTTTCTTTCATTAATCTACAAATTGTAGTTATAGACACATAAATAGCCTGTAGGATTTACAACAGCTAGTGCTTGGCTTAGCTTTCAACTCACACACTCTGCATGCAATCTTCCTAAATCCACCACCCCGATCTAATACATTAAACTGGGTTTTTATAGAGGCCCCGACCCTCTGAAACACCTTAGAAAATCGGTCTACCAACCCGATTTATTACAATCTCTAAGTTTTTATCGAGGTCTCGACCCTCTAGGCCATTAATGACCCACCTGGCAAACTTCATTACAAAAACTGGAAAAATCGGCTTCCACGGCCGAGTCTTCAATTTCTTTCCATAAATGGGCAACTGCCCCGATCCGCCATGAAAGCATGCATTTAAAAGACCCTTGACCTGCAACTGCCGCTCTGTCAGAATGTCCATCAAGGACTGTTGCCTCTTTTTCCGCATGCGTGGCTGTCCACCTGTCGTGATATCACACTAAAATTCCCTCGCATCCTCTCTTTTGTTTTTGTGTCGCGATATCACGACGTCACGATATCGCGACCCATCAGCCTCCTTGCCTTGCCTTTTCTTTTATGTCATGATATCGCGACGTCACGATATCGTGGTGTCGCGATATCACGACCATTCCACCCTCAAGCCCTTTGCTCCATTTTACATCATGACATCGCGACGTCGCGATATCGCGACATCACGATATCGCGACGTCATGATATCATGACCACTCCACCTCTGAGCCCCTTGCTCCATTTTTCATCATGACATCACGACGTCGCGATATTGCGACCACTCCACCTCCGAGCCCCTTGCTCTGTTTTTTGTCATGATTTCATGACGTCGCGATATCGCAACGTCGCGATATCATGACCATTCCGCCTTTCGCCCCTTGCTCTGATTTTATGTCATGATTTTGCGACGTCACAATATTCTACCTTTCGCCCCTTGCTCTGATTTTACATCATGATTTTGCAACGTCGCAATATCACGACCATTCTACCTTTTTCTCTCTCCTACCGACTCGTGATTTCATGACGTAGCAAAATCATGACAGTTTTTGCTCTACATTTTCTCCTTGCCTTCTTCTTCTTATTCCTTAGCCGACTCTTCAGAAGTGGCCCTCCTGCCACTGGATGCTTCTGCATCAGTGCTGCTGGATGCTCCTGCATCATTTTTGGACCAAGGCAATAACTACCATGCAACATGGAAGAATAAACGACATAAAAAGATCCCGCCATAAGGTCAAGAAATCACATGAAAGCTATTTTAGAGGATGGGGGAGAAGAAGAGTTAAGTAGTCCCAAGAGACCCTTTCAAAGGCATTGGTTCACAATTACAATCATTCCTCCTTGTCTTCCATTGTATCAGGAGGATGTAACGATGGAACAAGAAAAATAGATGAAAGATCCCTAGAATTATATTTTGGATATGGAGATTGAGACCAAGCAAGAGGATGAGGTTCCTGAAGTAGAGGCATATACATCTTGATTAATAAAGTAGTTAAAAAAAGAGACGTAACTGATGGAGCACATGTTTTAGAATATCAAGAAGCCAATGTTGGACATTTTGAGCTCATTTAGTTGTCATTGATGTCAAGGTGAGAAGTTGTCATTGATGCCAAAGTGAACACATGAAGCTGTCATTAATACCATGGAGTACACCATCATTGACACCAGGAGCAATGCGAAGAGTTGAAGAAAAGTTGTCAAAATATTATTTTATAAAGGTTTTTATTAAAACCATGGTGGCAGAATAATTTTCATCAAATCAGTGAAGTACAAATGAAGGTTTAAATTTTATCTCAAGGAGGCTTTAATTTTTATTAAAGTCAAAGGTTTATAAATATAATTTATAAAATTTAAATTCTTTTAGAATTTAAATAATTTATAAATTATAAAGGTTATAAAAGCGTCGACATCATCAAATTTAATGGAGCACCGACGTCTAAGCCATATGGTGAATTTCATGTATAAATAATATGCCAAAGGGGCATTCAAAACTTACCCTTCTTCGATTAATTTTTCATGCGACCGAGCAAAGAGTATTTTCATGCAATCGTTGAGGAAGAAGACAAAGAATTCATTTTATCTTTTAGCGCTAGGAAGAAGATGAAAGGGGAGGGCTTAAGGCCTCACTCCCATTGGACAGTGTGGTCCATTGGCAATGCACATTTTGTGAGAGCATTGGGAGTGGAAGTGACCATGATCGATTCACGTGGAGGTTGTTGGCATGTTTGTCTTGAGTGTTGAGGAGAAAAACTTTTGGCACGCATTCGTTTAGAGCGCTAGACTTGGAAGAAAGAGCATGAGGTGCTCTTAGCCTTCCAAGCGTGCGTCTAGCGCACGTGGTGGGCAAGCCCATGGCTAGGGCGCATGAGGAGGCAGTGATTGGGGGTTCGAATCCCACTAGTGGCAAAGGTAATTTTTATTAAATATTTTATTTGCCTAATGTTTTTCCTAAGGTGTTATTTGGAGTTATAAGGGTATATGAAAGGTTGCTTGCTTGGTAATTGATTTATGTTATTGGAGTTATAAGGAAAGTGGATTTGATTATTGCCAAAGTTCTTCTTGCCATTAAAATTTAATTAAAGAGGTTTTTGAGTTAAATTTTGGTGGATGTTAAATTTATTTTAGTTGGGAGATTATAAGGTGTTATTGGAAAAATATTTTATGTATGTTGATGGTTGTTTTTATAGATGGAGTGATAAGGTGTAATTGAGTTTTTGCATTACATTGTGAGAAAGATTTATCTTCTAACCTCTTTGAGTTTGGCATAGAAGTGGTTGTGATTGTGATAGATATTTGAGGTTCCTTCATCATCAAGAAAAGGTATGAGCACATTCTTCCATAGTTGAGTTGATTGATTGGTTTTCTGAAAATAAGTTTGGAGTGAAAAGGATTTGATTAGGGCTTCCTTATTGAGT
Organism: Wollemia nobilis; assembly: GCA_028583015.1. Classification (NCBI taxonomy): domain Eukaryota; kingdom Viridiplantae; phylum Streptophyta; class Pinopsida; order Araucariales; family Araucariaceae; genus Wollemia; species Wollemia nobilis. The sequence continues at coordinate 45,873 of JAQPPZ010012772.1, read as the reverse complement.
GTGTTTGAGTTAATGCTTCAAGGTTTTCTAGAATAAAGAGTTGTTATTAAAACCTTGTTTTATAAGCATTGTTGTTGAAGCTATTGGTTGAGCAAAGAACTAGGGTTTGAAAAGAACATGAGTATCATTGTTATGTGAGAGTTGTTTTATAAGCATTGTTGTTGAAGTGAGTTGTTGAGAAAAGAACTTGAACTAGGGTTTGAAAAGAACATGAGTATTATTGTTATGTGAGATTTGTTGTTGAGCATTGTTGGAAATATTTTGAGTGAAGAATCATATGCTTGGACTAGGGTTTGTGAGCAAGGATTATTTTATTGAGTGATTGGTTGAGTAGAGTTGGTTGAGCCTAGTCAAGTGGGTGTGTGAAGTGATTGTTCAAGTTCCATAAAATAAACTATTCTATATTCTGAATTGAATTGAGAAAGTGATTGAGTTGAAGCATATTGAGTCTCTAACAATTCTCTGTATGTTTTTGAAAGAGTGATTGAAAGTGATTGAGCATTGTGATGAGTATAGAGCATATTGAGTCTCTAACAATTCTCTTTATGTTTCTATGAGATTGGACAAGTTCTTGTGTGGACTTGTTGAGCAGATTTGAGGTAAGTCTTTGAGAAGACTTGTGGATAGATTTGAGTAAGCTTTTGTGGAAGCTTACAATACTTTTTGAGAATATTTGGTTAAGTTCTTGTGAGGACTTATTGAGCAGATTTGGTTAAGTTCTTGAGAGGACTTATTGAGCATATTGGACAAGTTCTAGAGAGGACTTGTGGATAGATTGGTGTGAGATTTTGTGGAAGCTTACAAGATATATTTGAGATAGGTCTTTGAGAAGGCTTGTGAGTAGAGTTGATTGATTTGTTCAAACCTTGAGTTAAGGTTTGGGGTAGATCCAATAGAGTTGATTTGAGATTGATTCAAGCTTTGAGTTAAGGCTTGAGGATAGATATTGAGGATTGATTTGTGCTAGATCGAAGGACTATGTTTAGTATAGATTCGAGGACAAGAGTTGGTGCATATTTGAGGATATATTTGTGCTAGATAAGAGATAGATATTGAGCAGATTTGTGCTAGATCGAAGGACTATGTTTAGTATATATTTGAGGATAGATATTGAGCATATTTGTGCTAGATCGATGGATTGTGTTTAGTGTAGATTTTAGATAGATCTTTGGAGGTGATAGAGTATAGAGGATAATAGTCTCTAGTGGATAGAGGTCCATTAGCTAGGGTAGTGAGGATAGGTCTTCTAAGTGAGGATATGAGTCTTCAGTGGATAGAGATCCATAAGCCAGTGTAGTGGAGGCAATAGTTCTTCTAGAAGATCACCAACTAGAGCAAGAGGGGAAAGGAGTTCTCCTATGGATAGAGTTCCACAAACTTGATCAGGGGATTGGTATCTCCATTGGATAGAGGTCCATAAACATTGTAATAGGGAAAGGATTCCCAAGAGATTGATTGAGAAAATTTTAGTGAAATATTTTCTCCGTGGAGTAGCCCACATTGGGTGAACCATGTAAATTGTGGTGTCTCTATTGTGTGTGGTGATTTATGCATTGCTTTGATTACTGCTATTGATATTGCTATCTTTACATTGCATAATATTGATTGGGAAAGAAAAGTAAAAAGTGGTCTTATACTGTTCACCCCCTCTCAGTATAAGCTTGTGTTCTTCAATTGGTATCAGAGCGGGTTCCTTCGGAAGAGTTTAATAGCTTGAAGGAAAAGATAACAAGAACATAATGGATTCTAAGAATGTGTCCTCAGATAATTCAGCACCAGTATTTGATGGAAGTGACTATATATATTGGAGTATGAGAATGAAGATCTACCTGATGGCACTTGGCAATGAAATTTGGGAAGCAGTTGAAATTGGATACGATCCCTTAATTAATCCTCCTACAGATAAGGAAGGTAAGCTCCTACAACATTACAATTCAAAAGCAATGAATGCACTTTTGAGAGGTTTGCATAGAACAGAGTCTATGAAAGTTATGCATTGTCAAACTGCAAAAGAAATGTGGGATAAACTACAAAATATATATGAAGGAGATAAAAGTGTCAAGAAAGCAAAGATACAAAATCTCAAAGGACAATTTGAAGCATTAAGAATGAAGGATGAGGAAAATATTAGTACTTATCTACTTCGAATTGATGAGGTTGTTAATGATATGCAAGGACTTGGAATGAAGATTGATGAATCAGATGTTTGTGATAAAGTCTTAAGAACTCTTCCAAAAATATTCAGTGAAAAGGTTTCTGCTATAGAAGTGTCAATGGATGGTGATTCTTTGACAAGAGATATGTTGCTTGGTATTCTTACAACATTTGAGATAAGAACAAAAGAGGAACCAAATCCTCAGAAAGAAGCAACATTCAAAGCAATCAAGAAGACAAAGGGTAAGAAGTCAGAATCAAGCAATGAGTCATCCAATGATGAAGAAGCAAATTATGGTAGAAGGAATAAGGATTCAAGAAGATGTAGGGATACAAGATCTATTAAATATTTCAATTGTGGAAGGTATGGTCATTATGCAACTGATTGTCAAGAAGCTAAGAATAACAATGATGAAGAAAAATAGGATCACAAGAACAGGGAATCAGAAAGATACATGCACCAAAAGAAAAGCAAGGATGGACAAAGCAGACAAGGAAAGAAGTTCTTTCAAAGACAAAAGAGGAGCTACTATGCGGATAAGGCAAGTAAGTACTCAAGTGATAGTGATGCTAGTTTTTCAGATAATGATAGAGATGAAGTCCTATTTATGATTGAAGAAAAAGAATAAGTTAAGAAAAGGACTCTAGTAATTCTCAAGTGTTTTAGATGTGGTAACTTTGGACATCTTGAAGATAGTTGTACAAGGAATGGTTATAGTTTCAGTGATGATGAATATGAGGATACACTTGAAGGACCAGAAGAGAATATTCTAATGGCATTAGAAGAAGGAGAAGGTGATCCTATAGAAGACAAGCCAATAGAAAATAAAGATGTGGACAAAGGTAAACAAATAGAGGAATATTCAGAGAAAGATGGATATGATCTCAAGGGAGAACTCATTTATGCTCTTGACATAATAAAGAAGGTAAGAAAGCAACACTCTAAACTTGAAATTCAGTTTCAAGAATGTGATGAAGAGAGAAGATTGCTTATAGAGGATTTAGAAAAATCAAAGGCTAAGACAAAAAGGTTCAAAGATAAGTTAGAAGCAAAGATCTTAGAATGTGAAAAGTTAGCACAAGAAGTGGCACTACTAAGAGAAGATTTAGAAGACTCCAAATTCAAGCTAAAAGGGTTCAAAAATAGCTCAAAGAACTTGGATAAGTTCATCAAGATACAAAAGCCTACATCAAGCAAAATAGGTCTTGGATTTGAACAAGGATAGAAGAAATGGGAAGGAAAGTCAACCTCAAGTTTTGGAGGAGAAGAAACTTTAGATGAAGATACTTTAGAAGAAGATAGTGTAAAAGGAAGTGAGACATCTGAGGATGAGTTGGACAATAGAAAGTTCAACAAGAATAGGAACAATGCACAAAGAAGATACAGATGGAACAACAATCAGAATAGGTCAAGAGAGACTAGGAGACCAATGAGGTCAAGACAAGGAAACTTCAATGGAAGATGTTTTTCATGTCACAGGTTTGGGCACATGGCTTCATAGTGCAGAACACATGAAAGATAGGAATATGGGAACATATAACTTTTCCATGGGTATTGCTACTCATGTAATCAGTTTGGTCACAAGGCAATGAATTGCAGGGTTCATGATAGAAGAGGATATGGCTTCACTAGGAGAAATCCTAAGACATTTGCACCTCCAAGGAATAATAACATTAAGTGTTATAAGTGCAATAATTATGGTCACACAACAAAGTGGTGTAGAGCAGACATTCCAAAATCAAGTATGAACAAGAATAGGAACAGGAACATGGATATGAACAGAAAGAACATGGATATGAACAGGAACAAAAAGAATAGGACAGAAACATGGACATGGAAAGAAATAGTCAGAGGAATCAGAAGGATCAGATAAGAATAAAAGAGGATAAAGGTAAAGAATAATGCTTTCTGGGAGTAGAAATACTCCCACCCCGAAATTAACCACCTCAAGAGGAGGTGGGGGAGGGGCTAAGCTAAGAGGCTCATTCTTAGCCCCGAGCCCCAAAGGTGACCCTTTGCCATTGATGTCAAAGGGGAGAGATTTGAGTAAGGGGGAGAGATTTGGTATTTGAGAAAAGAGGAGAGAGCATTGAGCCAGGGGGAGCAGAACAAAGGAAAGGTCAAGTTTTTGGTAAAAATAATTTGGGTTGCCATCAATGACAAAGGGGGAGATTGTTGGACATTTTGAGCTCATTTAGTTGTCATTGATGTCAAGGTGAGAAGTTGTCATTGATGCCAAAGTGAACACATGAAGCTGTCATTAATACCATGGAGTACACCATCATTGACACCAGGAGCAATGCGAAGAGTTGAAGAAAAGTTGTCAAAATATTATTTTATAAAGGTTTTTATTAAAACCATGGTGGCAGAATAATTTTCATCAAATCAATGAAGTACAAATGAAGGTTTAAATTTTATCTCAAGGAGGCTTTAATTTTTATTAAAGTCAAAGGTTTATAAATATAATTTATAAAATTTAAATTCTTTTAGAATTTAAATAATTTATAAATTATAAAGGTTATAAAAGTGCCGACATCATAAAATTTAATGGAGCACCGACGTCTAAGCCATATGGTGAATTTCGTGTATAAATAATATGCCAAAGGGGCATTCAAAACTTACCCTTCTTCGATTAATTTTTCATGCGATCGAGCAAAGAGTATTTTCATGCAATCGTTGAGGAAGAAGACAAAGAATTTGTTTTATCTTTTAGCGCCAGGAAGAAGATGAAAGGAGAGGGCTTAAGGCCTCACTCACATTGGATAGTGTGGTCCATTGGCAGTGCATATTTTGCGAGAGCGTTGGGAGTGGAAGTGACCACGATCGATTCACGTGGAGGTTGTTGGCATGTTTGTCTTGAGCGTTGAGGAGAAAAATTTTGGCACATGCTCGTTTAGAGCGCCAGACTTGGAAGAAAGAGCATGAGGTGCTCTTAGCCTTCCAAGCGTGCATCTAGCACATGTGGTGGGCAAGCCCAGGCTAGGGCGCATGAGGAGGCAGTGATTGGGGGTTCGAATCCCACTAGTGGCAAAGGTAATTTTTATTAAATATTTTATTTGCCTAATGTTTTCATAAGGTGTTATTTGGAGTTATAAGGGTATATGAAAGGTTGCTTGTTTGGTAATTGATTTATGTTATTGGAGTTATAAGGAAAGTGGATTTGATTATTGCCAAAGTTCTTCTTGCCATTAAAATTTAATTAAAGAGGTTTTTGAGTTAAATTTTGGTGGATGTTAAATTTATTTTAGTTGGGAGATTATAAGGTGTTATTGGAAAAATATTTTATGTATGTTGATGGTTGTTTTTATAGATGGAGTGATAAGGTGTAATTGAGTTTTTGCATTACATTGTGAGAAAGATTTATCTTCTAACCTCTTTGAGTTTGGCATAGAAGTGGTTGTGATTGTGATAGATATTTGAGGTTCCTTCATCATCAAGAAAAGGTATGAGCACATTCTTCCATAGTTGAGTTGATTGATTGGTTTTCTAAAAATAAGTTTGGAGTGAAAAGGATTTTGTTAGGGCTTCCTTATTGAGTGTGTTTGAGTTAATGCTTCAAGGTTTTCTGGAATAAAGAGTTGTTATTAAAACCTTGTTTTATAAGCATTGTTGTTGAAGCCATTGGTTGAGAAAAGAACTAGGGTTTGAAAAGAACATGAGTATCATTGTTATGTGAGAGTTGTTTTATAAGCATTGTTGTTGAAGTGAGTTGTTGAGAAAAGAACTTGAACTAGGGTTTGAAAAGAACATGAGTATCATTGTTATGTGAGATTTGTTGTTGAGCATTGTTGGAAATATTTTGAGTGAAGAATCATATGCTTGGACTAGGGTTTGTGAGCAAGGATTATTTTATTGAGTGATTGGTTGAGTAGAGTTGGTTGAGCCTAGTCAAGTGGGTGTGTGAAGTGATTGTTCAAGTTCCATAAAACAAACTATTCTATATTCTGAATTGAATTGAGAAAGTGATTGAGTTGAAGCATATTGAGTCTCTAACAATTCTTTGTATGTTTCTGAAAGAGTGATTGAAAGTGATTGAGCATTGTGATGAGTATAGAGCATATTGAGTCTCTAACAATTCTCTTTATGTTTCTATGAGATTGGACAAGTTCTAGTGTGGACTTGTTGAGCAGATTTGAGGTAAGTCTTTGAGAAGACTTGTGGATAGATTTGAGTAAGCTTTTGTGGAAGCTTACAATACATTTTGAGAGTATATTTGGTTAAGTTCTTGTGAGGACTTATTGAGTAGATTTGGTTAAGTTCTTGAGAGGACTTGTGGATAGATTGGTGTGAGATTTTGTGGAAGCTTACAAGATAGATTTGAGATAAGTCTTTGAGAAGGCTTGTGAGCAGAATTGATTGATTTGTTCAAACCTTGAGTTAAGGTTTGGGGTAGATCCAGTAGAGTTGATTTGAGATTGATTCAAGCTTTGAGTTAAGGCTTGAGGATAGATATTGAGGATTGATTTGTGCTAGATCGAAGGACTATGTTTAGTATAGATTCGAGGATAAGAGTTGGTGTATATTTGAGGATAGATTTGTGCTAGATTAGAGATAGATATTGAGTATATTTGTGCTAGATCGAAGGACTATGTTTAGTGTATATTTGAGGATAGAGATTGAGCAGATTTGTGCTAGACCGATGGACTATGTTTAGTGCAGATTTTAGATAGAGCTTTGGAGGTGACAGAGTATAGAGGACAATAGTCTCTAGTGGATAGAGGTCCATTAGCCAGGGCAGTGAGGATAGGTCTTCTGAGTGAGGACAAGAGTCTTCAGTGGATAGAGATCCATTAGCCAGTGTAGTGGAGGTAACAGTTCTTCTAGAAGATCACCAGCCAGAGCAAGAGGGGAAAGGAGTTCTCCTATGGATAGAGTTCCACAAACTTGATCAGGGGATTGGTATCTCCATTGGACAGAGGTCCATAAACATTGTAATAGGGAAAGGATTCCCAAGAGATTGATTGAGAAAATTTTAGTGAAATATTTTCTCCGTGGAGTAGCCCACATTGGGTGAGCAAGTTGCAGCAAAAGAATTTGTCATTGTTGTCAACACAGTCAGATAGATCAGTTGATGAAGTGTACAAGTAGTTAGACAGATCAGTTGATGAAGTATACAAGAGTTCAGAGGTCATTCAGAGTATGTACAGTGAGTTTCCAAGAAGACCGAAGTGCCCCAGTTGCAAAAGATCAAAGAAAAAGACAAGTAAGAAAAGTGTCGCGATATCGCAATATATACAGCAGGCAAGAAAAATTGTCGCAATTTTGCGACATGTTAGAAGAGAGAAGAAAAAGGAAAAACTGTCGCAATTTTGTGACATGTTAGAAGAGAGAGAAGAAGAAATAAAAACTGTCGTGATTTTGCAACATGTTGGAAGAGAGAGAAGAAGAAAGAAAAACTGTCGCGATTTCACGACATATTGGAAGAGAGAGAAGAAGAAAGAAAAACTGTCACGATTTCGTGACATGTTGGAGGAGAGAGAAGAAGAAAGAAAAAGTGTCACGATTTCACGACATATTGCAAGAGAGATTGTATGGACGAAAAAGTGTCACGATTTTGTGACATATTGCAAGGAAGGTTGTACGGATGAAAAAGTGTCACGATTTCATGACATATTGCAAGGAAGGTTGTACGAACGAAAAAGTGTCATGATTTCATGACATATTGCAAGGAAGGTTGTACGGACAAAAAAGTGTCACGATTTCGCGACATGTAGGAGAGAGAGTCCGAAAGAAAAAGTGTCGTGATTTCGTGACATAATGCAGGAGAGAGAGTCCAAGAGAAAAAGTGTCATGATTTCACGACATGTTGTAGGAGAGAGAGTCCGAGAGAAAAAGTGTCACAATATCGTGACATGTCGGGTTTTCGCAACCCAAAGGCAAGAAAAATCGCTAAGGAGAAAAGTGTCGCGATATCACGACATGTCACATTTTTGCGACCCAAAGGCAAGTAAAAGTGCTAAGGAGAAAAAGTGTCACGATATCGTGACCCAAAGGCAAGATAAAGCGCTAAGGAGAAAAAGTGTCGCGATATCACGATATGTCACATTTTCACAACTAAAGGAGGAGAGAGAAAGTAAGAAGGCAGAAGTGTCACAATTTCGCGACAAAAGTAAAGAAGGAGAGTACGGAAGAAAAATTGTAGCGATATCACTACATGTTGTATTCTTGCGGGCCAAATCTAAGAGAAAGCGTACGGAAGAAAAAGTGTAGCGATATCACTACATGTTGTATTCTCGCGGGCCAAAGCTAAGAGAAAGCGTACGAAAGAAAAAGTGTAGCGATATCGCGACATGTTGTATTTTCTTGGGCCAAAGCTAAGAGAAAGCGTACGAAAGAAAAAGTGTCGCGATATCACTACATGTATTTTCATGGGCCAAAGCAAAGAGCAAGAGGAGAGAGAAAATAGTGTCACGATATCACGACATGTTGTATTTTTGTGGGCCAAAGCAAAGAGCAAGAGGAGAGAGAAAATAGTGTCACGATATCACGACATGTATTTTTGTGGGCCAAAGCAAAGAGCAAGAGGAGAGAGAAAATAGTGTCACGATATCATGACATGTATTTTCGTGGGCCAAAGCAAAGAGCAAGAGGAGAGAGAAAATAGTGTCGCGATATCACGACATGTTGTGTTTTCACGAGAAAAATCCAAGAAGAGGACAAAGAGGCAGAAGTGTCATGATTTCGTGACAGGTCACGTTGGCACGAGCTAAGAAGAGAACCCAGCCAAAATAAGATATGTGACAGTTAACTGAAGTTCCATGGCAGTTACAGGGGTCGTTGCAAAAGAAAGACACGTAGCTAAAATAAGAAGAGTTAACTGAAGTTATATGGCAGTTACAGGTGCAGTTGTAGAAGAAATTCATGCAGATAAAATAAGAAGAGTTAACTGAAGTCGGTATGTCAGTTACAGATGCAGTTATAGTGAAAATGCATGCATGCACAGAAAAGAAAGTGAACAGTCCTAAGGAGAATATGAACAATCATGACCAAGAAGATGAACAATCATGGTAAAGGTATATGTGTCAATTCATTACATGTAACGTGGTTAACGTAATGCCTACTCTATATATACAAAAGAAATTACATATAAAAGGTGTTACAATTGACAAGTGATAGATTAGAATATGAAAGAAACGGTTACAATTGATAAGTGGTGTATGAGAAATGAAAGAAGAAGTTATAACTGGAGTTCCAAAGTGAAATGATTGTTATAAAAGGAGATCTATGTAGAGAGTTAGTGTTGAGTCTGAAAGAGAGCAAAAGCACTGCTCAAACTAGAGTGAAAGTGCTGCAAGAAGAGGGTTGTAAGAGAGCCGTAAGGGTGGAGTAAGAAGCGCAACAAGAGAGCTATAAGAGGGCATTAAGCAGAGCCATGAGAGCCATAAGAGTGTAGTAAGAAGCGCAGCAAGAGGGCTGTAAGAGGGCCTTAAAAGTGCAGTAAGCAGAGACATAGGTGTGTGTTGTGTGAAGAGTGGGCAATGTTGAGAAAGCAATAGACCAGTCAGGGTCTTGTAAAAGTGAAGGCATCTTTATGTCAATCTTCTAGTTTCAGAATTGAAGTCCAAGTTGGTGCTTGGCATCAAGGGTTGGTGCTCCTTCTAGTTGGTGCTGGTAAATCAGGGGTTGGTGCTCCTTTTTGTTGGTGCAGATAAATCATGGGTTGGTGCTCCTTCCAGTTGGTGCTGGTAAATCATGGGTTGGTGCTCCTTCCAGTTGGTGCTGGTAAATTGATTGTAAAGTTGTTGCTTTGCAAAGGCTGGATTTGGATGGGAGTCCAAACAGTCTATTTTTGAGGAGTAGCCAAAACTAGTGAACCTCGGTACATCTTGTGTTGTGTGATGCTCTCTTGTTATATTTGCTTTATGTGGTTTTAAGTTTTCATTGTTTTGGCTTTAAGAGTTGAAGATTTAAGTTTTAAAGAGCTACACTGATTCACCCCCCCTCTTAGTGTCATTGTGAGACTAATAATTGGTATCAGAGCCAGTTTCCCTTATCAGGCTAAATCAGCTAGGGTTGATCTTGGATTAGTACGCAATGGGTAAGAAGAATAGATCCTCCTCAAATAAGGCATCTCAGTCAGTTTCAGTCCTGTGGAAGAGAAAATTGAACTAGAAAAGGTTGAAGAAGTGAATTCTGAAGTATGTGATGAAAACCTTGAGGCTGAAGTATATCTAGAAGGTGAGTTGATCGCCGCACTTGAAGAGTTGGGTATAGAAAGGAAAAAGAACAAAAGACTATCCAAGAAGTTGGAAGAATATGGGGATAATATTGAAGATCTCTTCTTACAAATTTAGAAAGCCAAGAAAATAGAAGAAGCCTTGAAGTCACGCCTGGATGATAAAGGCGATGTATGTAGCAAACGTGAAGAGGAATCTAACAAAGTTATTAGTGATCTAAAGTTGCAAGTAGAAGAGTCCAAAAGGATTGAAGAAACTCTTAGGTCACAGATCAATGAGAAAGAGATTGTTTGCTGCAAACAAGAAGAGGAGATTGTTGTATTGAAGAAACAACTAGAAGAGGCCAATACAAATCTCAAATTTGAGAAGAGCACAGAGTTGCTAGATGAAATGATAAGGCAACAAAGAAGCCCCATGTCTAAGCTTGGTCTTGGATGTAAAGTTGAACAACCTTCATCTTCCAAATATGCAGAGAAGAAGAAGTTCACTGTTGAAGGATCGAAGCAAGAAAAGTTTGAAGTTGAATCTTCAAAAGGAAGAAAATATCAAAGGAGATCTACAGCAAAGCAACCACAACAAAAGAGGTTCCATCACTCTCACTCTATTCATAATAATACTTTTAATGGCTATTGTTTTAGATGCAACCATTATGGTCACAAGGCAATTTATTGTGGTTTGAATAATAAATCAAAGAGTTATGCTGGTAGAAATACATCTGTTATTCTGGTTGAACACCATGTGCAATGTTTTCAATGTAATGGTCATGGGCACATAGCAAGGTTTTGTCCAAGCATGTTTGTATCTAATCTAAGGCAAGACAGTAGATTTCATCAGATGCAAAGAATGCAACACAGACAGGGAAGAAATCATGTGCATCAAAGAAAGGAAAATAATCATCCATCAAGGATGTACAAGAGACAACCACCCAAGAGAAATGTTCAAGTTCATGAAAAGGTTCAAAATAGGGATGCAGTTGAAAACCTTCAAGCCTAAGTTCAAGAAAGATTGGAGAAAGAAAGAAGAGAGGAAATCGTGTCTCCTTGGACTAAAGGAGATTACTCCTCTATTGCACTAAGCAGCTCCAGGTAGCACATCCTAAGGGGGAGCAATGTTAAAGTTTTATTTTAATGCTCCTATGTATTTGTGTGGTTATCTGAGGATGAAAGGAAAGTAGTCGAGGAGTTGTCGTATAGTTGTCAAAATGTGTTTCAGTTCATGTAGATGTTTGTGGAGATAGTATCAAACTGATGTGCTTCAGTAGAACAACATGGTGAACAACTAGGTTTTTGATGCAACAATTGATAGGCATTATCTGAGATAGAACATGCAGCACAAGTCGATGTGTCATGGAAGCATAAGCTGGCAGGTGCTGGTTTTGAAGCCTGTAACATTCCCAATCTGTAGATAAAATAGAATCCATGTTGTGAGTGGGAAGGCATGCGTTTCTTAACCAAAAATACAACACATCGTTTGGTATAAGAGAGCATTAATTTTCTCTAAAGAAGTAGCCATTATCAAAGAGATGCCAGAGTCAAAGCAATCAGTGGCACTAGCACCCAGTTGGTCAAGAGTGCCAAGTGGCACATGCAAGGCAGAGACATTGAGAGAATAGTGCCCAGGTGGTGAAGCGTCAAGGAGGACAAGATGCCTATGCAACTAAGAAAGTCTTGCATTATTTGAGAAATGCGAGATATTGCCCGAGCAATCCCTTGATCATAGCGAGGAGAAATGCTCCCTAGAATCGCATGAAGAACGTTCATCTAAAACATTGAGTAGCCCTGACATATGTCCTAGCAAGAAGCAGAATACCGAGAGTTGATGACTGCGCGCAGATTGAGGTTCCAATGCTAGATGTAACGGTCCACTGTCAATACCTACGTAGGCGATAAAAACATTCATGGCAGCCATTAGAAACCAGAGACATTGAGTTGCACAACGGACGTGAGGCAAAGTCGTTAGTCATGGAGGAGGTGGCAGTCAAGAGGCCAAAGGAAATTGTGGAGAGTGCCGATGATAAAGTTGATGAAGTGGATTTGATTTGAGATTGCCATTCATTTTGAGTACTACTTGAGCATGATTGATTGAGCCTTTGAGAAGGCCTTTGGGAAATAGTTGTGGTACAGTGTTTGATGCTTACACAAAGTTGGTTGATACATGCTTCCACTAGGGTCTGTGATAAAGGGATGTTCATTGAGGTGATTGGTTGAGTTGAGTTGAGATTGAGATTTGAGTATAGAACATATTGAGTCTCTAACAATTCTCTTTATGCTTCTATGAGATTTAGTTGATATATTGATTGAGCATTAAGTATAGAACATATTGAGTCTCTAACAATTCTCTTTATGATTCTATAAGATTTGTTGGTGAGCTTCTAGAGATTCTTAGTGAGCCTATTGATAGAGTACAGGAGGATAGAGTCTCAATGGATAGAGATCCAACGAGCCAACACAGTTGAAGATAGATCCGAGTGAGGGACCACATTCTCGGGGGGAGCATTTATATATTTAATTATCTTTTTGCTCATGTTTGTAATTTTTGCTAATTGTCATAATTTGTGCCTGAGAATGATGTGCATGGACTCAGGGGGAGTCTGCAGTAGCCCTTTGGTATTATTGTCAAAGGGGGAGAAGAATTATAGGAAATTGCATGTGTGTTGCCAACAATTCCAAAGGGGGAGATTGTTGAGCAAGGTGCAGGAAAAGTATTGTCATTGTTGTCAACACAGTCAGATAGATCGGTTGATGAAGTGGATAGGAGTGATATCATTGATGAAGTGGACAGGAGTTCAGAGGTCATACAGATAATGCACAATGAGTTTCCAAGAAGATCGAAGTGGCCCATATGCTAAAAATAAAAAGAAAATGACAAGGAAGAAAAGTGTCGTGATATCGCGACATGTTGAGCAGAAAGAAAAACTGTCGCGATATCGCGACATGTTGGAAGAGAGAGAAGAAGAAAGAAAACTATCGCGATATCGCGACATGTTGGAAGAGAGGAAGAAGAAAGAAAAACTGTCGTGATATCGTGACATGTTGAAGAGAGAGAAGAAGAAAGAAAAACTGTCACGATTTCGTGACATGTTCGGAGAGAGAGAAGAAGAAAGAAAAACTGTCGTGATTTCATGACATGTTGGAGGAGAGAGAAGCAAGCAAGAAAAAGTGTCACGATTTCATGACATGTTCCAAGAGAGGCTGCACGGAAGAAAAAGTGTCATGATTTCACGACATATTGGAAGAGAAGGTTGTACGGATGAAAAAGTGTCGCGATTTCGTGACATATTGCAAGGAAGGTTGTACGAGAGAAAAAGTGTCACGATTTCGTGACATGTTGCAGGAGAGAGAGTCCAATAGAAAAAGTGTCACGATTTCGTGACATATTGCAGGAGAGAGAGTCCAAAAGAAAAATGTGTCACGATTTCACGACATGTTGCAGAAGAGAGAGTAGAGAGAAAAAGTGTCACGATTTCGCGACATGTTGCATTTTTGCGGCAGAGAGAGGCGAGAGAAAAAGGTGTCACGATTTCGTGACATGTCTCATTTCATTACGGTCCAAAGCGAAGAGAAAGTTCTAGAGAGAGAAAAAGTGTCACGATTTCGTGACATGTTTCATTTTCGCGACCCAAAGGGAAGAGAAAGCGTAAGGAGAAAAAGTGTCACGATATCGCGACATGTTGCATTTTCGCGACCCAAAGCCAAGAGAAAGAGCTAAGAGAGAAAAAGTGTCACGATATCGCGACATGTCGCATTTTCACGACTAAAGGAGGAGAGAGAAAGTAAGAAGGTAGAAGTGTCACGATATCGCGACAAAAGTAAAGAAGGAGAGTAAGAGAGAAAAAGTGTAGCGATATCGCTACATGTTGTATTCTCACGGGCCAAAGCTAAGAGAAAGAGTACGAAAGAAAAAGTGTCGCGATATCGTGACATGTCGTATTTTCACGAGGTCAAAGAAGAGAGCAAGAGGAGAGAGAAAATAGTGTCGCGATATCGCGACATGTCGTATTTTGTAGACCAAAGTAAAGAGAATAGGAGAGAGAAAAAGTGTCGCGATATCGCGACATGTTGTATTTTCACGGGCCAAAGCAAAGAGCAAGTAGGAAGAGAGATAAAAGTGTCACGATATCGTGACATGTGTTTTCAGGGTCAGAAGCAGAGAAGAGAGAGAGGAGAAAGTGTCGCGATATCGCGACATGTGTTTTTGTGGGTACAAGCCGAGAAGAGGACAAAGAGGCAGAAGTGTCACGATTTCGTGACAGGTCACTTTGGCGCGAGCTAAGAAGAGAACCCAACCAAAATAAGATATGTGACCGTTAACTAAAGTTATGGCAATTACAGGGGCCGTTACAAAAGAAAAACAATTAAAATAAGAAGAGTTAAGTTTGGTAAGTGATGTAGAAGAAATTCATGCAGCTAATATAAGAAGAGTCGAAGAAGTAGAAAACGTAGTCAGTGTAGTTATAGAATCGAATATACATGCATGCACAGAAAAGAATACGAATAGTCATGACCAAGAAGATGAACAGTCATGGTAGGGGTATATGTGTAAATTCGTAACATGCATCGTGTTTGATGAAAAGCCTACTCTATATATATACAAAAGCAGTTACATATAAAAGGTGTTACAACTAACAAGTGGCAGATGAGAATATGAAAGAAATAGTTACAATTGACAAGTGGCGTATGAGAAATGAAAGAAGGAGTTATAATTGGAGTTACAAAGTGAAATGATTGTTATAAAAGGAGGTCTACGTGGAGAATTATGAGTGCGAAAGAGAGGAAAGCGTGCTAAACTAGAGTGAAAGTGCTGAAGAAGAGGGCTATAAGAGTGCCATAAGAGTGAAAGAAGAAAAAGAGAGCCATAAGAGGGTTAAGAGATGAGAGCCATAAGAGTGTAAGTAAGAAGCACAGCAAGAGGGTTGTAAGAGGGTCGTAAAAGTGCAGTAAGCAGAGCCATAGGTGTGTGATATGTGAAGAGTGGGCAATGTTGAGAAAGCAATAGACCAGTCAGGGTCTTGTAAAAGTGAAGGCATCTTTATGTCAATCTTCAAGTTTCAGAATTGAAGTCCAAGTTGGTGCTTGGCATCAGGGGTTGGTGCTCCTTCCAGTTGGTGCTGGTAAATCAGGGGTTGGTGCTCCTTTCTGTTGGTGCAGATAAATCAGGGGTTGGTGCTCCTTCCAGTTGGTGCTGGTAAATCAGGGGTTGGTGCTCCTTCCAGTTGGTGCTGGTAAATTGATTGTAAAGTTGTTGCTTTGCAAAGGCTGGATTTGGATGGGAGTCCAAACAGTCTATTTTTGAGGAGTAGCCAAAACTGGTGAACCTCGGTACATCTTGTGTTGTGTGATGCTCTCTTGTTATATTTGCTTTATGTGGTTTTAAGCTTTCATTGTTTAGACATTAAGAATTGAAGATTTAAGTTTTAAAGAGCTACACTGATTCACCCCCCCTCTCAGTGTCATTGTGAGACTAACAATTGGTATCAGAGCCAGTTTCCTTATCAGGCTAAATCAGCTAGGGTTGATCTTGGATTAGTATGCAATGGGTAAGAAGAATAGATCCTCCTCAAATAAGGCATCTCAGTCAGTTTCAGTTCCTGTGGAAGAGAAAATTGAACTAGAAAAGGTTGAAGAAGTGAATTCTGAAGTATGTGATGAAAACCTTGAGGCTGAAGTATATCTAGAAGGTGAGTTGATCGTTGCACTTGAAGAGTTGGGTATAGAAAGGAAAAAGAACAAAATACTGTCCAAGAAGTTGGAAGAATATGGGGATAATATTGAAGATCTCTTCTTACAAATTCAGAAAGCCAAGAAAATAGAAGAAGCCTTGAAGTCACGCCTGGATGATAAAGGTGATGTATGTAGCAAACGTGAAGAGGAATCTAACAAAGTTATTAGTGATCTAAAGCTGCAAGTAGAAGAGTCCAAAAGGATTGAAGAAACTCTCAGGTCACAGATCAATGAGAAAAAGATTGTTTGTTGCAAACAAGAAGAGGAGATTGTTGTATTGAAGAAACAACTAGAAGAGGCCAATACAAATCTCAAATTTGAGAAGAGCACAGAGTTGCTAGATGAAATGATAAGGCAACAAAGAAGCCCCATGTCTAAGCTTGGTCTTGGATGTAAAGCTGAACAACCTTCATCTTCCAAATATGCAAAGAAGAAGAAGTTCACTGTTGAAGGATCGAAGCAAGAAAAGTCTGAAGTTGAATCTTCAAAAGGAAGAAAATATCAAAGGAGATCTATAGCAAAGCAACCACAACAAAAGAGGTTCCATCACTCTCACTCTATTCATAATAATACTTTTAATGGCTATTGTTTTAGATGCAACCAGTATGGTCACAAGGCAATTTATTGTGGTTTGAATAATAAATCAAAGAGTTATGCTGGTAGAAATACTTCTGCGTTATTCTGAGTGAACACCATGTGCAATGTTTTCAATGTAATGGTCATGGGCACATAGCAAGGTTTTGTCCAAGCATGTTTGTATCTAATCTAAGGCAAGACAATAGATTTCATCAGACGCAAAGAATGCAACACAGACAGGGAAGAAATCATGTGCATCAAAGAAAGGAAAATAATCATCCATCAAGGATGTACAAGAGACAACCACCCAAGAGAAATGTTCAAGTTCACGAAAAGGTTCAAAATAGGGATGCAGTTGAAAACCTTCAGCCTAAGTTCAAGAAAGATTGGAGAAAGAAAGAAGAGAGGAAATCGTGTCTCCTTGGACTGAAGGAGATTACTCCTCTATTGCACTAAGCAGCTCCAGGTAGCACATCCTCAGGGGGAGCAATGTTAAAGTTTTATTTTAATGCTCCTATGTATTTGTGTGGTTATCTGAGGATGAAAGGAAAGTAGTCGAGGAGTTGTCGTATAGTTGTCAAAATGTGTTTTAGTTCATGTAGATGTTTGTGGAGATAGTATCAAACTGATGTGCTTCAGCAGAACAACATGGTGAACAACTAGGTTTTTGATGCAACAGCTGATAGGCGTTATCTGAGATAGAACATGCAACACAGGTCGACGTGTCATGGAAGCATAAGTTGGCAGGTGCTTGTTTTGAAGCCTGTAACATTCCCAATCTGCAGATAAAATAGAATCCATGTTGTGAGTGGGAAGGCGTGCGTTTCTTAACCAAAAATACAACACATCGTTTGGTATAAGAGAGCATTAATTTTCTCTAAAGAAGTAGCCGTTATCAAAGAGATGCCAGAGTCAAAGCAATCAGTGGCACTAGCACCCAGTTGGTCAAGAGTGCCAAGTGGCACATGCAAGGCAGAGACATTGAGAGAATAGCGCCCAAGTGGTGAAGCGTCAAGGAGGACAAGATGCCTATGCAACTAAGAAAGTCTTGCATTATTTGAGAAATACGAGATATTGCCCGAGCAATCCCTTGATCGCAGCGAGGAGAAATGCTCCCTGGAATCGCGTGAAGAACGTTCGTCTAAAACATTGAGTAGACCTGACATATGTCCTAGCAAGAAGCAGAATACCGAGAGTTGATGACTACGTAGATTGAGGTTCCAATGCTAGATGTAACGGTCCACTGTCAATACCTACGCAGGCGATAAAAACATTCATGGCAGCCATTAGAAACCAGAGACATTGAGCTGCACAACGGACGCGAGGCAAAGTCGTTAGTCATGGAGGAGGTGTCAATCAAGAGGCCAAAGGAAATTGTGGAGAGTGTCGATGATAAAGTTGATGAAGTGGATTTGATTTGAGATTGCCATTCATTTTGAGTACTACTTGAGCATGATTGATTGAGCCTTTGAGAAGGCCTTTGGGAAATAGTTGTGGTACAGTGTTTGATGCTTACACAAAGTTGGTTGATACATGCTTCGACTAGGGTCTGTGATAAAGGGATGTTCATTGAGGTGATTGGTTGAGTTGAGTTGAGATTGGGATTTGAGTATAGAACATATTGAGTCTCTAACAATTCTCTTTATGCTTCTATGAGATTTAGTTGATATATTGATTGAGCATTAAGTATAGAACATATTGAGTCTCTAACAATTCTTTTTATGATTCTATAAGATTGGCAAGTTCTTGGTGAGCTTGCTAGAGTAGGTTCTTAGTGAGCCTATTGACAGAGTACAGAGGACAGAGTCTCAATGGATAGAGATCCAGCAGCCAACACAGTTGAAGATAGATCTGAGTGAGGGACCACATTCTCAGGGGGAGCATTTATATATTTGATTATCTTTTTGCTCATGTTTGTAATTTTTGCTAACTATCATAATTTGTGCCTGAGAATGTTGTGCATGGACTCAGGGGGAGTCTGCAGTAGCCCTTTGGTATTATTGTCAAAGGGGGAGAAGAATTATAGGAGATTGCATGTGTGTTGCCAACAATTCCAAAGGGGGAGATTGTTGAGCAAGGTGCAACAAAAGTATTGTCATTGTTGTCAACACAGTTAGACAGATCAGTTGATGAAGTGGAAGATAGATTAGTTGATGAAGTGGACAGGAGTTAAGAGGTCATTCAGTAGTATGTACAAGTGATTTTCCAAGAAGATAGAAGTGGCCCATATACTAAAAATCAAAAGAAAATCACAAGGAAGAAAAGCGTCGCGATATCGCGACATGTTGAGAAGAAAGAAAAATCGTCGCGATATCGCGACATGTTGGAAGAGAGAGAAGAAGAAAGAAAAACTGTCGCGATATCGTGACATGTTGGAAGAGAGAGAAGAAGAAAAACTATCGTGATATCGTGACATGTTGGAAGAGAGAGAAGAAGAAAGAAAAACTGTCGCGATTTCGCGACATGTTGGAAGAGAGAGAAGAAGAAAGAAAAACTATCGCGATTTCACGACATGTTGGAGGAGAGAGAAGAAGAAAGAAAAAGTATCACGATTTCGTGACATGTTGGAAGAGAGAGTACGGACGAAAAAGTGTCACGATTTCGTGACATATTGCAAGGAAGGTTGTAGGCATGAAAAAGTGTCACGATTTCATGACATATTGCAAGGAAGGCTGTACGGATGAAAAAGTGTCACGATTTCGCGACATATTGCAAGGAGAGGTTGTACGGATGAAAAAGTGTCACGATTTCGTGACATGTTGCAAGAGAGAGAGTCGAAAGAAAAAGTGTCACGATTTCGCGACATATTGCAGAGAAAGAGGCGAAAGAAAAAGTGTCACGATTTCACGACATGTTGCATTTTCGGAGAGAGAGGACGAGAGAAAAAGTGTCACGATTTCGCAGACATGTTTCTTTGCGGTCCAGCGAGAGAGAAAGAGGAGAGAGAAAAAGTGTCACGATTTCGCGACATGTCTGATTTTCGCGACCCGAAGGCAAGAGAAAGAGGTAAGAGAGAAAAAGTGTCACGATATCGCGACATGTTTCATTTTTGCGACCCAAAGGGAAGAAAAAGGCAAGGAGAAAAAGTGTCGCGATATCACGACATGTCGCATTTTGTGACCCAAAGGCAAGAGAAAGAGCTAAGGAGAAAAAAGTGTCACGATATCGCGACATGTTGCATTTTCGTGGCCAAAGGAGGAGAGAGAAAGCAAGAAGGCAAAAGTGTCACGATATCGCAACAGCAAATGTAAAAAGGAGAGTAGCGAAAGAAAAAGTGTAGCGATATCGCTACATGTTGTATTATCACGGGCCAAAGCTAAGAGAAAGCGCAAGGAAGAAAAAGTGTAGCGATATCGCTACATGTTGTATTTTCGCGAGCCAAAGCAAAAAGCAAGAGGAGAGAGAAAAAGTGTCACGATATCATGACATGTCATTTTCGTGGGCCAAAGAAAAGAGAAGAGGAGAGAGAAAAAGTGTCACGATATCGCGACATGTTTGTTTTCGTGGGCTAAAGCAAAGAAGAAAGCAAGGAGAGAAAAAGTGTCGCGATATCGCGACATGTGTTTTTGCGGGTACAAGCCGAGAAGAGGACAAAGAGGCAGAAGTGTCACGATTTCGCGACAGGTCACTTTGGCACGAGCTAAGAAGAGAACCCAGCCGAAATAAGATATGTGACAATTAACTAAAGTTATACGATAGTTACAGGGGCCGTTGTAGAAGAAAATCATGCAGCTAAAATAAGAAGAGTTAACGAAAGGCAAGACGATCAATTACAAGAGTATATATAGAATCGAATACGCATGCATGCACAAAAAGAAAGTGGAGAATATGAACAGTCATGACCAAGAAGATGAACAATCATGGTAGGGGTATATGTGTAAATTCGTAACATGCATCGTGTTTGACGAAAAGCCTACTCTATATATATACAAAAGCAGTTACAATCGAAAGGCATTACAACTAACAAGTGGCGCATGAGAAATGAAAGAAACAGTTACAATTCGATAAGTGGCGTATGAGAAATGAAAGAAGGAGTTATAACGGAGTTACAAAGTGAAAGGAACTTTGTTATAAAAGGAGGTCTCGCATAGAGAATTAGTGTTGAGTCTAAAAGAGAGCGAAAGCACCGCGTCAAACTAGAGTGAAAAGTGCTACAAGAAGAGGGTGAAGAGGTTGTAAGAGGGAGCTAAGAGGTAGTTAAGAAGAGAGCAAGAGGGTGCGAGGTAGAGGGAGAGAGGAGGTAGGGGTATAAGAGGGCCATAAAAGTGCAGTAAGCAGAGCCTTAGGTGTGTGATATGTGAAGAGTGGGCAATGTTGAGAAAGCAATAGACCAGTCAGGGTCTTGTAAAAGTGAAGGCATCTTTATGTCAATCTTCTAGATTTCAGAATTGAAGTCCAAGTTGGTGCTTGGCATCGAGGGTTGGTGCTCCTTCCAGTTGGTGTTGGTAAATCAGGGGTTGGTGCTCCTTTCGTTGGTGCAGATAAATCAGGGGTTGGTGCTCCTTCCAGTTGGTGCTGGTAAATCAAGGGTTGGTGCTCCTTCCAGTTGGTGCTGGTAAATTGATTGTAAAGTTGTTGCTTTGCAAAGGCTGGATTTGGATGGGAGTCCAAACAGTCTATTTTTGAGGAGTAGCCAAAACTGGTGAACCTCGGTACATCTTGTGTTGTGTGATGCTCTCTTGTTATATTTGCTTTATGTGGTTTTAAGCTTTCATTGTTTAGACATTAAGAATTGAAGATTTAAGTTTTTAAGAGCTACACTGATTCACCCCCCCCTCTCAATGTCATTGTGAGACTAACACCACATTGGGTGAACCACATAAATTATGGTGTTTCTATTGTGTGTGGTGATTTATGTATTGCTCTTATTACTGCTATTGATATTGCTATATTTACATTGCATAATATTGATTGGGAAATAAAAGGAAAAAGTGGTCTTATACTGTTAACCCTCCCCCTCAATATAAGCTTATGTTATTCAACCAATGATTGGAAAAAATTATCAGGGTTGTTGAAACAACCAACCAACAACAATGAGAGTTGAGCAAGAGGTCAACCACACCAAACCTAATGTACTAACTAAACTAGATATTATGGATATTGTTGAATTTGAATTTGAGGATCAGATGTGAGGCCAAGTTTGTTGTTGTCGCAAGCATGAGTGAAAATCACAAATGACACCTCACACACCTATTAGAACTTCTATGGTTGAGAAGCATGTATAACAAGAGGATGTCTATACTAGATAGGTCAACAAGAGTTACCACGATAAAAATAGAGACTCAATAAGAGGTTCATGAGAAACGACCTCCCTTGTAGCATGATCGACACAAGGAAAAGGATATTGCTTTGGTTGACAAGGGCAGTCCATCACTAGAGGTCCAACCTTGAGATATGGAAAAATGATATAAGATAGTGACAATGTTGCCAACTTATAAATAGTAGACTTAGTAGAGTTATATCACCAATAAACTAAATGAGGCATAAGTGAAGCCAAGATAGAAGGATTTTTTATGTAGGTCATAAATTTGTTTTATAAAGCATGTAAAGAATTTGTGGATAATTATCACAGTGAGTGGTGGTTATGGGTAGAGCAATGCATCTTAGAGATCAATAAGGTATAGAAAGGATCACAAGGGGAGCATCATCAAAAGAAAATAAATGATCTTATAGATCTTCAAGCATGAGAGCATGAGATGCATGAGTTGTTAGTACTCCTAGAATTACCAATAGGCACAATACTTCTCCTGAGCACCTTTTGCATATTTGACACATACCCAAGCCACAAAAATGAAAATACCATCCTAATTTGTGATACTTGACCAACTGAATATGCCTCTTTGACAATAAAACTATCTAGCTCTTTTGATTCAATGGTTTGTGATGAGTATTTGTATTAATTGAGATCAAGCCAAATAAGTAGAAGGGATTGTCACTTCCAAGAAGAAACATGTGCAACATATCAATGAAGGATTGCAACTCTTATATCATAAAGTTGAACTTGTTGCAGCTTAGCATAGGGAAGAGTTGGATATAGTTCACTACCAACAATACAAGCAAATGTAGGAGAAAGAACAACAAATTTAGAAGATAGCTTAGTGTCCTATTGATATCGAATCAAGGCATAAAACAACTAAGTCTAATATTAGTAGAACTAAGTGACTAGCTACTACTTTCCACAACAATGAAGAGTTACAATAACAATTGGATAAGGCAAATAGTAGGTTTGAGATAGTGAGTTTTGAAAGAAAATGCAGCAAAAGTATAAGGAAACTCATGAGGAAGTCCAACAATTGAAGACTTTGCTTGCCCAATTTTCTCAATAGACATAACCTTTTGTTCTCGAGCCACAACATGCTCGCACTAAGGTTTCATTGGTGTGGTCAGTGAGGATGCCAACTAATATAGGAGGGGCAAATATAGATGGTCAACTTGGTTGTACCAATTAGATAGATGTGGAGCTAGCTCAAGCACCATCTAAGTGAGTTGCCAAAAGCATTGCATTGTATATACATGGTTATGTGTTTGTTAGTCATATGTTATGTTGTACATGTCCAAGATTGATATATGTGGGGGACACCATGATTTAGTAATAATATATGATGTGCATAGTATTATCAAATTTTTATCCATGTAGTTGAGTGCAAGGGTTGTGCAGTTAAGTAGCTCTAACCATTTACATATCCTCTTCCATTATATATAATTCACATGAGACTAGTCTGACAATATTATACGAAATAACAATATCCAATATTGTATGCATTAGGGTTGTGATGTATTTGTGTTGATAAGATATTTTAAGACGTGACTTGTTCATGATGTGTATCATGCTAGAAGTAATGAAATGATATTTTCTATTCTAAATTCTATCACATTCATTTTTTTATTGCATATTATTTCTCCTATTATCATGTTTTATGGAATACATAAATTGTACTACAATCACTCTCTTGGAACTACCTAATTAGTCATTTTATTCATCAACCAAGGAGTAACCTTAGAATTCTATAGTCATGATTAAGGAGCTTAAGTAGAAATCATTCATCTGCACTCTCAGAATCACATAACATCCTCTACAACCCCACATTTATAACCTATAGCCTAAGATTTGGCATTGTTGTCAACTTGGCCCCATGAGTGCCTTGTTTTTTTTTAATTTACATGGTGGAATTGGTAGCCACCACAAATATGGGTAGGCTATCTAGATTTTATGGCTACCACAATATTCTACGTTGTCCATCCTAGAAGCCACCACACAGTTCTTCACTCATTCCACCCCTATAACCACCATACCATAATCATTTAAAATATTTTACACCACTAAAAGCACTAGGAAAGGGACAAGCATTAAATTCGATGAGGCTCAAGATTTAAACCTTGGACCTTTATCCCCCTTATAGGGTTTTGTCGAACCAATTGTTCTACACCTCAAACCTATGAGTGTCTTGTTTTTTAATTTTCATTTACATCTGCATAATCTATAAACAAATATTCTCAGTTATTCACATAGTAAATTTTTCTTGCATTTTTGTGATCAACATCCTTTGTTATTTTTATTTTTCATTGAACACACTAATGTATGAGGGAGTACTTGTTACACCATGGTCTATTGCACAAATATGAACTCAAGTAGTACTCAAAATGAACTCAATAATGAATGGCAATATCAACTCAAATTAACTTCATAGAAGCATAAAGAGAATTGTTAAAGACTCAATATGTTCTAATATCACTCTCAACCCAAATCAATCTCAACTCAACTCATAGAAGCATAAAGAGAATTGTTAGAGACTCAATATGTTCTAAACTCACTCTCAACCCAAATAAATCTCAATTCAACTCAAATAAACTCATAGAAGCATAAAGATAATTGTTAGAGACTCAATATGTTCTAATATCACTCTCAACTCAAATCAACCTCAACTCAATTCAAGTCTTATAGAACCATAAAGAGAATTGTTAGAGACTCAATATGTTCTAACCTTAATCTCAACTCAACATAGAATGATGAAATAGTTTGTTTCATAGAACTTGAACAATCACTTCACACATCACTTGACTAGGCTCAATCAACTCAACCCAACCAATCATCACAAGGGAAAACTCTTTCTCACACAACCCTAGTCAAAGTATGTATCAACCAACTCAAATGTTTCCAACAATGCTCAACCACAAATCACACATAACAATGATACTCATGTTCTTTTCTAACTCAAGTTCTTTCACAACCAATGGTCTACAACAACTATGCTTATCCAACAAGGTTTAGACACAACTCTCAATTCAAAAAACCTTGAAGTATTCAACCAACCACTTTCGGAAAGGAAACCACAAACAATCATTTTCCCTACAATGATATTTTAGAAATCAACTACCATAAACAATCAATAGGAGAATGTGCCCATACATTTTATGAATATGAAAAAACCTCTTTGTAAATCTGCCACAATCACAAAATTCTTTTACCAATCTTCACAAGGGTTAGTAGATCACAAAATAATCAACATTACTCCAATTTTTAATAATCATCACCAAGGCCTTTAATTGCACAATTTTGGTATCTCTCCTAAAACCACTTGTACCATAAAATAAAATAAATCAAACATTGCATAACCTTTTCACTCCCAAAACCACTTATACCATAAAATAAAATAAATCTCAATATTGCATACCTTGTCACCTCATGAAAGAATTACTTCTCTTGAAAAATAACCAGGAAAACTTGTTGGCAATTTTGGGTACCTTGAGCACATTGCCTTTGCCTAAGTTTAGTTGTTGTCATTGATGTCAAGGAGCTATTGGTAGATGTTGTTTTTAATGTCGAGGAACTATTGGAGCAATGTTGTTTTTAAGTCCAAGGATGTGTTTTTGTTGAAGGTTTTTGTTGGTCGATAAGTCTCCAAGAAAATCGAGTAGCCTCGGTTACCAAAAATCCAGAAAAATATTAAGTAGAATAAGTTTGGCAGTGTCGTTGAAAAAACTGTCGCGATTTCGTGACATGTTTGAGGAGAGAGAAAGTCACGATTTCGTGACATGTTTGAGGAGAGAGAAATTTTGGCCAAAACTGTCGCAATTTCGTGACATGCAGGAAGGCAGAGGCAAAGCGGAAAAAGTGTCACGATTTCGCGACATGTTTGAGGAGAGAGAAAGTTCGGCCAAAACTGTCACAATTTTGCGACATGCAGGAAGGCAGAAGCACAACAGGAAAAAAGTGTCACGATTTCATGACAAGTTTCAAAGAAGTCATACGGATGCAAAAAGTGTCACGATTTCGTGACATGTTCCAGTTTCATGAGCAGTTGGCAAGAAAGATTCTAAGGCAGCGAGAGCGTCATAATTTCGTGACCAAAATCATAATGACGTCAGCAAGAGGCAAAGGTGTCACAATTTCATGATAGTTGCAGAGAAGAAGGCAGTGAAGTCCAGAGCGTCGCAATTTCGTGACAAAATTCATTATGACATCAGCAAAATCTGTAGCGTCACGATTTTGTGACAGCAAAGGAGAAGAAGGTAGTTCAAAGACCAAGGCGAGTCATGATTTCGTGACAAGATTCATGGTGACGTCAGCAAAGGCTGTAGTGTCATGATTTCATGACAGCATGTAATGCAAGGTGTTCGGCAGACCAAGGCATAGCGATATCGCAACGAGATACATGGTGATGTCAGTAAAGGCTATAGTGTCATGATTTTGTGACAGCATGTAATGCAAGGTGTTAGGCAGACCAAGGCGTAGCGATATCACGACGAGATACATGGTGACGTCAGCAAAGGCTGTAGTGTCACGATTTCGTGACATCATGTAGTGCAAGGTGTATGGTAGACCAAGACGTAGCGATATCACGACATGTTTGAATGTCACACGAGAAAATCCATAGAACAGCAGAAGCGTTTATTGCCGACGTAGTTAACCTTTGTCGACAAAGTATAAAGTCTCTTAGCCGACGTGGTGGAAGTTGAACAACTCGACTAAAGATCAAAGATTTCATCTTGAGATTGTGAGTATTAAAGGAAGACTATTTGAGCATTTTTTGGTATGGGGTGTGGGTTCAAGTGTGCATTCAGTGTGTGAATGCGATCTGCACAAGTAAAGTGCGGGGGATAAGTTTGATGGTTAAGAAGTTGAGTGTGCAAAGTCTAGTTGCTGTTGTGGTTGCATAGAGAGGGAAGATAGTACTACGGTGGATGCGCAAAGGAGTAGAAAGTATTGGTGTTGTGACATTTCGAAGATAGCACGTAAAAGTGAAGGGTTCGACAGCCGAAGTGTTGTGTACTGCTATGTGCTATTGTGGTTGCATAGAGAGGGAAGACAGTACTACGGTGGATGCGCAAAGGAGTAGAAGGTGTTGTTGTTGCAACATTCAAAGAAAACACATAGAAGTGAAGGGTGTAATGACTGAAGTGCGGATACCACCTGTGAATCGTGTAGAACTATGCGAGAGTTGGTTTCGACAAAACACAATTGTAATAGAATAGTAAATACTTGGAGGTAGCTTTGAGCAAGCATTTGAAGAGCTTGTGAACCGTTCTTCTTTCACCAGTTTGAGGACCATATTGAGGACATAATTTGAGGCAGAAAGAGGACATTTGTGCTAGACCGAAGGACTACGTTTAGTGCAAGTTTGAGGACCAGTTTTGTAGTGACAGAGTTGAGGACAGAGATCTCCAGCCAGAGCAGGGAAGACAGGTGTCTTCTGTGGGAAGAGTTCCACTTGCTAAGGGTAGAGGAGATAGAGGTCCTCTAGAGGATCACTAGCAAAGTTGAATTAGGGGAAGGTGTCTCCTTTGAGCTGAGGCTCATAAACATTGTAATCGGGGAGGATTCCCAGAGGTTTTGATATAACTTTTAGAGGAAACTTTTTATCCGTGGAGTAGCCCACCTTGGGTGAACCACGTTAAAATGGGTCTTTTATGTGTGATGCTTTCTGTCTTGTTTAATGTTATGTTGATGCCACTTGCTATCTGAAATTAAAATTATTAAATGGTTTTATCTTATACTGTTCACCCCCCCCTCTCAGTATAAGTTCATGTTCTACAATTGGTATCAGAGCAGGTCTCTCCAAAAAAAGCCTAATAGCTTGGAGAAGGATCTAACAGAGGAACATGTAAATTCAGAAAAATTTGAATTCGATCTCAAGAGTGAATTCTTCTTGGCCTTGAGAAAGCTTGAGAAACTCAGGGAAGAGAATTCTGTTCTTAAGCAACATTGTCAAGAAAAAGAGATAGCAAGATCAGAATTGGCTCAACATATTATAGATTTCAAAATTCTTGCTGAAGAAGGGAAGAAGATTGAACAAGTTTTAACAGAAGTTCTAAAAGAAAAGGTAGCTGATTGTGAGAAACTAGAAGGAGAGATTATGTCTCTTAGAGTAAAGTTAGAACAGTCAACTCTCAGACAGAATTTTTTGTGTGAAAAGAAGGATGGCATCACCATGTATGAAATAGGGTCTTCAAGCAAGAACAATCTTCATTCTGAAGAGCAATGGATTCCAGTTGATCGCAAGAAGAACAATCTTCCAAGGCATCAAAACAAGTTACATAATACCTTCCATGGATATTGTTTTTCCTGTAAAAATTTTGGTCACATAGCTATGCATTGCAATAAATCTCTGAAGAGTCATAGTAAGGAAAATGCTAACTCATTTGCACCTCTTATGAATAAAAATATCATGTGTTACAAGTGCAAGAATTTTGGGCATATAGCAAGGATGTGCAGCTTGGATAAATTTAGCTTTGAGGTCTCAAAAAGGAGGAATGTGATAAAATCTAAGTCAATGATAGTTCAAACTGCTTTGCATGCTCAAGACAAAGTAGAAAAATGGTATCTTGATAGTGGCTATTCAAAACATATGATTGGCGAAAAAGGAAAGTTTCTATCTTTAAAAGAAGCAACTAGAGGAACAGTCAGTTTTGGAGATAACAGGTCCACAAAGATCTGTGGTAAAGGAACTCTTAGTTTGGATGGGAAATCCAAAACAGAAAACGTGCTTTATGTAGAAGGGCTAAGACATAATCTGCTTAGTGTGAGTCAACTTTGTGATCAAGGGCACATAGTATCTTTCTTTTCTGATAGATGTGAGATAAGTAAAGAATTAAATGGAAAGCTTATTGCTAAAGCTACAAGGACTCCAAACAATCTTTACATGCTGAGTGAGATAAAAAGAGAAAAATGCCTTCTAACTCAAGAAGATGAGAGTTGGTTGTGGCATAAAAGATTGGGACATTTGAGTTTTGATAATCTGATGAGTATTAGTAACAAGGAAGCGATTAGAGACTTGCCCAAAATAAAAAGGCCTCAAAACATCATTTGCGGTCCTTGTCAACATGGTAAACAGACCAGAACCAGTTTCAAATCGAAAGGGTATTCCTCATCCAAACCCTTGGATCTTATTCATACTAATTTGTGTGGTCCTACCAGAACTCAGAGCATTCAGGGAGATAGCTATTTCATGTTGTTTATAGATGATTACTCGAGAATGACTTGGGTTACTTTTCTCAAAGAAAAATCTGAAGCTTTTGAAAATTTTAAAATTTTTAAAGAAATGATTGAAAATGAGACTGACAAGAGAATCAAATGCTTAAGATCAGATAGAGGAGGAGAGTTCACTTCAAATGAATTCATGGAATACTATGAACAACATGGAATCAAAAGAGAATATTCAGCAGCAAGAACTCCTCAACAAAATGGAGTAGTTGAAAGAAAAAATAGAACCGTTGAAAATATGGCGAGAGCAATGTTAGATGAGTCAAAACTTTCAGATGGTTTTTGGAGAGAAGCAGTAAATACAACAGTCCACATCATTACCAGGGCTCAACTTAGAGTCAATCATCATAAAACTCCCTATGAGCTGTGGAAAGGAAGACCAGCTATAGTTAAACACTTCAAAGTGTTCGGGAGTAAGTGCTTCATCAAAAGGGAAGATCAAAATCCGGGTAAGTTTGATCCTAGATGTGATGAGGGAATTTTTCTTGGATATTCCAGCAAAAGTAAGGCCTATAGATGCTTCAACAAAAGAACTCATACAGTTGTAGAAAGCATAAATGTGACAGTAGATGAAAAGACAGGAATAAGAGAACCAGTCAAGGAACTCAGTGATGGAATCTATCAAGAAGAATTCAGAGAAGTGTTAGATGAAGAAGAGGAAAGACAACAGTTGCTTCCCAAAACTCCTTCACGGTATGTTCAGAAACATCATCCCAAAGACTTGATCATTGGTGATCCAAATAGCAGGCAAACAAGAAGAAGAGTCATTTCTTCACATGAATCTGCAAATGTTTCATTGTTATCTCAGATTGAGCCAAAAATTTTTAGTGAAGCATGTACAGATGATTTTTGGGTACAAGCAATGGATGAAGAGCTAAATCAGATAGAGAAAAGTGAAACCTGGGATTTGGTTCCAAGACCTAAGAATAAGAATGTCATTGGCACAAAATGGGTCTTCAGAAATAAACTTAATGAGGATGGAAAGATTGTCAGGAACAAAGCTAGGTTAGTCTGTAAAGGGTATGCTCAAATCGAAGGTGTTGATTTCGAAGAGACGTTTGCGCCTGTTGCTCGTCTTGAAGCGATCAGAATGTTTTTGGCCCTGTCTAGTTTCAAGTCTTTCAAAGTGTTTCAAATGGATGTAAAGTCTACTTTTCTAAATGGAGTGTTGGATGAAGAAGTCTATATAGAATAGCCAGAAGGTGTGTCTCTTTCAAAACAGCCAGACTATGTATGTAAACTGAAAAAGGCACTGTACGGGTTAAAGCAAGCACCCAGGGCCTGGTACTCAAGACTTGATGGGTATCTTTGTGAACAAGGGTTCAAAAAAGGCATGGCAGATTGCAACTTGTACATTAAGAATGAAGGTAATGATATGATTATCGTAGTTGTTTATGTCGATGATATTATTTTCGGGGGAAATAATACTCGGATGTGTAAAGTTTTTGCTAACACCATGCAAGAGGAATTCGAGATGTCTATGATTGGAGAGCTGTCATTCTTTTTAGGACTGCAGATTGCGCAATCAAAAAATGGTATATTTCTCTCTCAAGAAAAGTATATCAAAGAGATGTTAAAAAAATTTGGGATGATGGACAACAAACCTGTATGTACTCCAATGATTACAGGGTGCAATCTGAGTAAGGATGATGATTCTCCAGCAGCAGATCAAAAATTGTACAGGTCTATGATTGGCAGTCTACTATATAGTATGGCTACCAGACCGGATATCATGCAGGCCATTGGATTAGTAGCAAGATTTTAGGCAGCTCCAAAAGAATCTCATGTTATGGCAGTCAAGCGGATATTTAGATATTTGAAGGGCACTGTAGATTTTGGGCTGTGGTATCCAAAAGGCAATGATTTCACCCTCACAACCTATACAAATGCAGATTGGGCAGGCAGTGTTGATGATAGAAAGAGCACTAGTGGTGGAGCATTCTTTCTAGGAAAGAGTCTGGTTTCTTGGCTAAGTAAGAAACAACCTTCAGTTTCCTTATCTATAGTAGAAGCTGAATACATAGCAGCAGTGGCTGGGTGCACTCAGGTTTTATGGATGAAAACAACCTTGGAGGATTTCAAAATCAAGCATGAACAACCTATCCCTATTCTTTGTGATAATTCAAGTGCCATAAGTATTTCTAAAAATCCGGTGATGCATTCAAGGACGAAGCACATTTCCATCAAATATCATTTTCTAAGGGAAAAAGTGCAAGAGAAGCAGGTCAAGCTAGAATATGTACCCACTAAAGAGCAAATTGCAGATATCTTCACCAAACCCCTTCCAAAAGATACGTTTGAGTATTTAAGGGAGAAATTGGGAGTTGTACTCTCACCTCGAGATTAATCATCTCATCAGGAAGTGGGGGAGGGACTAAGCTAAGAGGCTCATTCTTAGTCCCAAGCCCCAAAGGTGACCCTTTGCCATTGATGACAAAGGGGGAGAGATTTAAGTAAGGGGGGAGAAGAGGAAAGCTTCAAGTCAGGGGGAGCAACACTTGAAGAGTTTGATTTCAGTTTTGGCTCTTGAAAGATGTGTTTTAGTTAAGGGTTGCCATCAATGACAAAGGGGGAGATTGTTGGCAATTTTGGGTACCTTGAGTACATTGCCTTTGCCTAAGATTAGTTGTTGTCATTGATGTCAAGGAGCTATTGGTAGATGTTGTTTTTAATGTCGAGGAACTTTTGGAGCAACTTATTTTTATGTCCAAGGATGTGTTTTTGTTGAAGGTTTCAGTTGGTCAATAAGTCTCCAAGAAGATCAGAGTAGCCCAGTTGCCAAAAATCCAGAAAAATATTAAGTAGAATAAGTTTGCAGATGCTGGAAAAACTGTCACGATTTCGCGACATGTTTGAGGAGAGAGAAAGTCACGATTTCGTGACATGTTTGAGGAGAGAGAAAGTTTGGCCAAAACTATCACGATTTCGCGACATGCAAGAAGGCAGAGGCAAAGTGGAAAAAGTGTCGCGATTTCGCGACATGTTTGAGGAGAGAGAAAGTTCGACCAAAACTGTCGCGATTTCGTGACATGCAGGAAGGTAGAAACACAGCGGAGCAAAAAGTGTCGCGATTTCATGACAAGTTTCGAAGAAGTAGTATGGATGCAGAAAGTGTCGCGATTTCGTGACATGTTCCAGTTTCACGAGCAGTTGGCAAGAAAGATTCTAAGGCAGCGAGAGCGTCGCGATTTCACGACCAAAATCATGATGATGTCAACAAGAGGCAAAGGTGTCACGATTTCGCGACAGTTGCGAAGAAGAAGGCAGTGAAGTCTAGAGCGTCGCGATTTTGCGACAAGATTCATGATGACATCAGCAAAGGCTGTAGTGTTGTGATTTCACGATAGCATGTAATGCAAGGTGTTCGGAAGACCAAGGCATAGCGATATCATCATGAGATACATGGTGACGTCAGCAAAGGCTGTAGTGTCATGATTTCGTGACAGCATGTAATGCAAGGTGTTCAACAGACCAAGGCGTAGCGATATCATGACAAGATACATGGTGACGTCAGCAAAGGCTGTAGTGTCATGATTTCACGATAGCATGTAATGCAAGGTGTTAGGCAGACCAAGGTGTAGCGATATCGCGATGAGATACATGGTGACGTCAGCAAAGGCTGTAGTGTCACGATTTTGTGACAGCGTGTAATGCAAGGTGTACGGTAGACCAAGGCGTAGCGATATCGTGACATGTTTGAGTGTCACGTGAGAAAAGCCACAGAACAACAGAAGCGTTTGTTGCCGATACGCGTTAACCTTTTTCGACAAAGTATAAAGTCTCTCAGTCGATGTGGTAGAAGTTGAACAGTCGACTAAAGATCAAAGATTTCATCTTGAGATTGTGAGTATTAAAAGAAGACTATTTGAGCATTTTTTGGTTGCTCTGTGTGCGTTTGAAGTGTGTGCTCGTAATGCGATTTGCACAAGTAAAGTGTGGGGGATAAGTTTGATTGTCAAGAAGTTGAGTGTGCAAAGTCTTGTTGTTGTGGTTGCACAGAGGGTGAAGACAGTACTACGGTGGATGCACAAAGGAGTAGAAAGTGAAGGGTTCGACAGCCGAAGTGCTGTGTACTGCTGTTTGCTATTGTGATTGCAGAGAGATTGAAAATAGTAATGTGGTAAATGCGCAAAGGAGCTAGAAGGTGTTGTTGTTGCAACATTCAAAAATAGCACATAGAAGTGAAGGGTTCAATAGCCGAAGTGTTGTGTACTGCTGTGTACTACTGTAACTGCGTAGAACTATGCTAGAGTTGGTTTCGACCAAACACGATTGTAACAGAACAGTAAAGACTTGGAGGTAGCTTTGAGCAAGCATTTGAAGAGCTTGTGAACCGTTCTTCTTTCACCAGTTTGAGGACCAGATTGAGGACAAAATTTGAGGCAGAAAGAGGACATTTGTGCTAGACCAAAGGACTACGTTTAGTGCAAGTTTGAGGACCAGTTTTGTAGTGACAGAGTTGAGGACAGAGATCTCCGACCGAAGCGGGGGAAGACAGGTGTCTTCTGTGGGAAGAGTTCCACTTGCTAAGGGTAGAGGAGATAGAGGTCCTCTAGAGGATCACTAGCAAAGTTGAATTAGGGGAAGGTGTCTCCTTTGAGCTGAGGCTCATAAACATTGTAATCGGGGAGGATTCCCAGAGGTTTTGATATAACTTTTAGAGGAAAATTTTTATCCGTGGAGTAGCCCACCTTGGGTGAACCACGTTAAAATGGGTCTTTTATGTGTGATGCTTTCTGTCTTGTTTAATGTTATGTTGATGTCATTGCTATCTAAAATTAAAATTATTAAATGGTTTTATCTTATATTGTTCACCCCCCCCTCTCAGTATAAGTTCATGTTCTACAAAACTTCACTTTTGGAACCCCTTTGCAAAATCAAAAATATCTCTTTACACACACCTTATTTCTCCTTCTAAATAAGTTAGTCAAATAGCCCTCAAAATAAGATTTCCAATGATATATAATATGCCCCTTAAAACCACCAAGGCCTTTAATTGCACAACTTCCTTATCTCTCCTAAAACCACTTGTACCATAAAATAAAATAAATCAAACATTGCATAACCTTTTCACTCCCAAAACCAATTATACCATAAAATAAAATAAATCTCAATATTTCATACCTTGTCACCTCATGAAAGAATTACTCCTCTTGAAAATGAACAAGGCAAACTTCACTTATGGAACCCCTTTGTAAAATCAAAAATATCTCTTTACATGCACCTTATTTCTCCTTCTAAATAAGTTAGTCAAATAGCCCTCGAAATAAGCTTTCCAACGATATATAATATGCCCCATTTCCAAAAGGAAAAACACCAAAAATATCTCTTTTTCTAACCATGCATCAAGCTCCTCTCAAATAATATCCAACACCATGGGATATTTAATTTCTTCCTTAAACAATATTCAAAATCATAGAACAAAGACCTTCCTCCAAAATATAATTGACATCAAAAAATTTCTAAGCATTTAAATCATCATCAACAACATACACCCTATTCTCTCCATTACACTTTAATAAAACCAAAAAGATAATATTAATTTTGCTAACCTTATACCTCCCAAACCAACTTTGGAAATACCATAGACAATGCAAAATATGTTTTATTCACTACCCTTTTGCATAAATTGGAGTTCATGAGCATACCTCTTACACCCATAAAAAGGATATTTGATGTGATTTGATCCACCGTCTCCTCTAGCCAAGTCATTTGGCTAAACCGCGTGGGCTATCCACACCCTCGGCGTGATTTGATCCACTGTCTTCTCTAGCCAAGTCGTTTGGTTAAACCGTGTGGGCTATCCATGCCCATGTGAGGAAGGGAGAGGGGCCTCCATATTATCTCTGAATAAGTCTCTTCCTTGGCACAAAAATCGAACCTTGTTACCTCTTTGACCAGAACGCAATCCACGCTCCTTTTACTCACACAAAAACCGAGGTGCATGCATTAATCAAATTACCTTCATCCACTTTCAATATTTTGGGGCTTCCTCATTTTATACTCGAAGGAGTATTTTTCTTTTACGTCGACGAGGGAAGATTTTCGAATAATAAAGTTTATAAAAATAAACTTTATAAACCCTTCTTAGGGTTATAAATAAAATTAATTAATAATTTAATTAAAATTATTTATCTACCACTAGTTTTTATAAAAACCTTTAAAATTAAATTTCTCCATCATTGGGGCACCTTTTTCGATGAAACGAAAGGCCAACTTGGATTTTAAGAAAAACCCAGTTCAAATTTATTGTCCATGGTTTTAAATAAAACCTTTTATTTTTCCTGCCTTGGTTTTCACAAAAACCCTGTATATATCCATGCTCTCAAAAATATCATTTGGCCACCAAAACTCAATGTGATCCATGTGACATCAATAACAACATAAAATAACTCAAATTTCCAACAAAACTAAGATCTGACCTAGTGTTTGTCAAATATATGAGATTTCCAATCAGTTGGTGATAGAGAGTACCATATACATGTGGAGATTTATCATATCGTGATAACTTAAGCCTTGGTTCCATTAGAGTTGCTTTAGGCTTGCAATTAGTCATGCGATATTTTTCGATCAATGTCTTGGCATAATTTTTCTGTGTTACTCTAATATGATGCTTTTTCTGAACCATTTGTAAACCAAGATAATAGTGAAGAAGTCCTAGATCTATCATCTCAAAAGATTATTTCAAATCATATTTTATTGCATCGATCATATTATCTAAACTTCCAGTGATGATCAGATCATCCATATAGATTACCAAAATCATTATATCAGAACCATTGTTCTTGATATAGATATTAGCATATAAAGGACTTATTTTGAATCCATGTTGTAATAGGTGACTATCTATTTTGATGTACCAAGCTTGTGGAGCTTGTTTTAACCCATACAAGGATTTGACCAACTTGCAAACTTTTTGTTCTTTCCCTTCAACCATAAATCCTTCTGGTTGGGTCATGTACACTTCTTCTTATAGGTCACCATTCAAGAAGGTACTTTTGACATCCATATAATGTAACTTCCACCCTAACTAAGCTGCCATAACATAAATTACACGAGTGGTAGTCATTTTTATCGTGGGTGCAAAAGTCTCTTCATAATCAATACCTTCTTTTTTAGCATAGCCCTTTGCAACAAGATGGGTCTTATGCTTATCAATAGTTCCATATACCTTATACTTCACTTTGAACACCCATTTGCAGCCAATGGGCTTCTTTCTTGAAGGCAGATCAACTAGCTTCCATGTATTATTTTTCATGAGAGATGTATGTTCAACATCCATAGCAACATTCCACTGAGGCTCACTAAGGGTATCTTAAACAGATGTGGGTTCATTCTCATCCAATCCAGATATATAAACCCTTTAATCATCCATATTTGCTTCTATGTATTCCTCTGCATCTACATATAGTTCATCAAATTGTTGGTAAAGTCGATCAACCTTTGAAGTTGATGTCTCTGCTCTCATCTGTTGAGTCATACTATGAGTACAAGGGCAATCTAGAATAAGATATGGAAGTGAAGTCAACTTTGAATCTCTTAATGTGCTAGTATACCATTTTGGAACCTTGTTCTGTGGGGTTGGAGTCTCTTTCTTAGGCTCCTCTTCATCCAGGTATACAGTTGTAGATGTGTTATCTGATGTGAAAGCTTCATCAAATACCACATCTCTATTGGTGTGTGTTTTCTTGGTCTTGGGATCTATCAACCGATATCCCTTTGAATGCTCATCATAACCAAGAAAAATACACTGCAATATTTTCTCATCTAACTTCTTCCTCTTTTGTTTTGAAATATGCATGAATATCTTACATACAAAAACCCTTAGATGAAAAATGGAGATTTTTCTACGACTCCATGCTTATTTTGGATTCATGACCTATAGAGATCTTGTGGGTGCTCTATTTAGGAGGTATGTTGATGTATTCACTGCTTCTACTACTGCTCAAGATGTGCTCCCTTAAGCATACGATGAACCATTTTTGTGATGGAACAGTTCCTCCTCTCAACAACTTCATTTTCTTGTGGAGTATAGGCTATTGTTAGTTGTATCTTAATCCCATGTGCATTCAAAAATGATAAAAATTCTTTGGAGGTATATTTCCCTCCTCGATTTGAGTGGAGGGTCTTGATGGAACATCCAAACTCTTTCTCAACACTCTTCTTGAACTGTTGAAAGTACAAAAGTGCCTCAAATTTCAATTGTAAAAAGAAAACCCACATATTTCATGAGTAATCATCAACAAACAATTGAAAATACCTCTTTCCACAATAACTATTTGGCATAAGACCGCACAGATCGATGTGTACCAACTCCAAAGGTTTCTTAGCTCATGAAGATCTGACCTCAAATGGTACCCGGTGTTGCTTCCCTACTAAGCAATATGAGCAAACTAGCAATATGGATGAAAGGTTGGGAAGGCTTTTCACCATCTCATATTTGATCAACTCAAGCAAATATCCTGAACTCAGATACCCATATCTCTTGTGCGAAAGAGAAGTGGCCTCCTTTGTGTTTGTTTTCATGGAAACATGAGGCATAAAAGTGACATCTAAGATAAAAAAATCCATGCTTGTATGAACCTATTGCTACATGCTTTTCCTTTTTGGTGATGAAGCATCTCTTTCTACCATCTTCAACACTAAAAACAACATCTATGTTTCTATCCAATATTCGAGGTATGGACAACAAATTGTTCGTCAATACAGGAACATAGAGAACCTTCTCAATTTGATATTTGCCATATGGAAGAGTGACAAAAACATCTCCTTCACCCTGGACTCGATAGGTCTTATCATCAATGATTATCATTGGCTTACCTTCCTTTGCCTCAAATATCTCAAACCATGATCTATCACCAGTCATGTGTTTACTAGCACCAAAATCAATATACCACATAGGATCCTTCTACTAAGAAGATGCATGGGTCATGAGCACCTTGTGTGCTCTCTCAGAGTCTGAGTTTGATTCCTCATAAGCAATATATCCCTTGGGTTGCTTATTCTTCTTTTGTGGTTTGTATTTCTCTTTTCTCTTTTTCTTATGATCTTGGTCATTGGTTTATTTTATTCTTAAACAAACACTGGTTGGTGTCATGGTTATTCATATCACAGATTTTACAATATTGTTTTTTTCTATTAAGGTTGTTTCCCTTTTCCTTTGGATGAAGATCCTCCCTTATGAAAGTTACCTTGCTTCTTTCCCCCTTGTTTTGAGTAAAGTGCATTATCTTGCACTTCATCTCTCTAAAGTTGATTTGCCTCCTCAGTTTGAAGTAAATTTACCAATTCAACAAAAGTAACTTGTCTACTAGGCACTTGTAGAGATGTGATAAACACCTTGTAGGATTTTGGTAAAGCTCTCAAAATGACAGAATTCAAGAGAGTATCTGCCACTATCTCTCCCATAGTGTTTAATTTGGCTTTCAATTCTGCCACTCTACATAAGAAAAGTTCAACTGTCTCACTAGATTTCATACTTAGTGTATGTAGTTGAGATTGAAGGTTAAGAATAGTGGACTGATTCTTCCCTTCATAAATGGTAATCAAAGCATCCCATGCTTCTTTACTAGTTTTTACATCACAAATATAAGGTTCTACCTCATCTGTAGTAGCAAGCAGAATAAACATGATACACCTTCCATCCTTCTTATTAAATGCATCTTGATTTGTCCCTGGTGTTGTAGAACATTTTGTAGTTCCAATCACTACATCCCACAAATCTTCAACCTGAAGGATAGCTCTCATCTTTGTTTTCCATGGTGCAAAATTAGAACCTTTGAGCAACTGTGAATCTGATAAATATTTGTGAACAATAGCCATTGTGAAGGTTCCTTATAACACCAAATGATCCCCCTTTATTTATACTTACAAAGAGTACATGAAAGAGAATTCAATCAAATTGATGGCACCTACCTCAAAACCCTTTCAAAAAAGGATGATGAGTTGGAGGAGTTTAAGCCAAACAATCAGAAAGAATTAGGGTAAAAAATGAAGTGAATATCAAAACTAGCTTTCCTTATTTCTCTTCAATGATTTATAGAGAACAATAGCTCAGACATCATTGTTGTAGCTATGTTAGGCATTAGATATAATAGCCCAAAGCACGAAAACATTACCTGTAAGTGTGGGCCATAGGTACCATATATATTAAACACTACGATGCAATAAATTGCACAAATAGGTGTAAAATTTGGGGTCTTTTCTTTGCTTTGTATATTTTTTACCTTATGATTGAAATGCAAAAAAAAAAAAAATTAAATGCAAAAACAACCACAAGTGCCCACAAATTTAAACACTTAGGTGTCGGTTTCCACCGAAAATGCACCTATTACAATACCAGTTTTGTTACAATATTTTTTGAAAAATATATATGAGGTTTTGGTTTGTAAAAATAAAAGTAGTATAGAGTGTATTTGTTGCACTTTAGAGTTTCAAGAGCAGCACAATAAAGAAAAGCATATGGAAGATAACCAAAAACATCTAATATTTCTATGCCAAAATAAGAAAATATCGACTATAGAGGATTATATATGCATTTTGGAGTTTTTAGGGCAACATAAAGAAGAAAGAGTTAACGGGGCTATACCTTACATGTTAGATTCTTTAGGGCAACATAAATTTTTAGAAGAAAGTCTCATTATGAGCAATACAGAAAAATAGAAGAGATTGATGAAAATGAGAGTGTTAGTGATGGAAAAGGGGAAGAAAGGTCATCAAAACATGAACAAAAAGAATAAGAAACATAAAATGATATTAATCTGGGAAGCCAAATAAAAATATCGCAAGTGTTAACAAGAATCGAGGCTAAGCCCTATAATAAAAATAAAAAGTGATGATGATAAAAAAAATATTATAGAATATTAGAATTTCAAAAAAAATATTATAGAATTTTAGGGGTATGTCCCTAAAAAAGAGGGATTAAGGAATTTATAGTTTGTTATAGTCTTGAGTTTATTTTAATACAAGAAACAAAATTTAGTGAGGAATGTAAAAATACTTTTAAGAAGATTTGGATGATGGGTGATTGTCTAGCCGTTTCTTCTACAAGAGCTTCAGATGGTATTGCAATAATATGGGACGAATGCAAATGGGATGGTAATTATTAGAAGCAAAAAGTAATCGGGTTGATGGACTATTTTACAAGAAAGAGGAAAACATCAAAGCTAGGGTTATAAATATATATGCTCCAACTATACTTACACCTCATGAAAGATTTTGGAAGGATCTTAATATATTTTTGTCAAATACAATGATGATTCATTATGATCTATGAATTATTGGGGTGATGTCAACATTGTTCTCTCTCCATTGGAAAATAAGGGTGGTATTTTAGGATGGTCTAAATCAATGCAATATTTTGCGTCATTTGTCAATTCAAATGACCTTTGGGACGTTAGTCCAAGTTTTCAATATACATGGGATAGTAGATGCATTAAGCAAACACATATAGCAAAAATATTGGATAAATTCTTGTTATCGAATAAATGGTTGCAAACAAAGTATACAATCTCTTCAGATATTTTATTGCGAGCAAAATCAGATCACAAACCCATTCTTTTGACTTGTGATTTACCCAATAATGGTCATCCAAAACCATTTCACTTTCGATTTATGTGGCTCCAAGACCTTAATTTTTTCTAGATGGTTATTTTATAGTAGGATGAGTCAAAATTTGAGGGATCATATATGTATAGGCTTGCTGAAAAGATGAAATATTTAAAGGAAAAAAATGAAGATATTGAATGCCAAATATTTTGGTAATATTTTTAAAGAAATTGAATCCAAGCTATAGTAGAAACTCATGGAATGGATAAGGATTCTTATGTGAAAGAAAAATAATTACTTTGTGATCATCATAATGTATTGAAAAAGGAGTCATACTGGTTAACCACAAATAAGGGTAACCATTGATCATAGAAGCCTCAATTGTACAAATTGTATAATAGAGATTTTTGAGTTTGTGAGAGAAGTCAAGGTGAATGTCCATCAAGTACCATTGTACAAGTGCACAGGACTACAAAAATATTTTCGTAAAGGTTGAAGATTGACTTGTCGTACAAGCCAAAGAAGATCATCATACAGGCTAGGAAGACTTGTCGTACAAGCCAAAGAAGATTATCTTATAGGTTGAAAAAGTTGTCATACAAGTGCAAGAGCTAGTCGTTCAAGTGAAGATAAAATCACTAAGGTGCACAAACGTAGGAGGTGAATGACGAATTGGATGGAGTGCTAATTGCAAAAGCATGAGCAAAATATTGAGTATTAGGGAATAACTTGCACAAATACAAGCCAATAGAAGTAGATATTTGCATAGACCACTGCACCAAAGGGAACATCATTTTCAAGAATGAGGGACACAAAAATATCAAAGGGAAGGGCCTACGACACATACTCGAGGTCAAGGAAAGGAATACAGTCCAATCATGGAACAAAGAAGTAGGAGACACTTCCAACATTCACCAGAGGAGCCAAGACAACAAGCTTCACCTTAAAAGAGAGAGAAAAGTGTAGAAAGGAAGTGATGAATACCACTAAAGGAAATAAAATTTGTTCAGCCAATAGGAGAATTTTGCAACAAATTGTGGCAGAAGAGCGTACCAGATCATCCCCTAAGAGCAACATTAACAAAGTTGGAGTAATCTAAATAATGCAATTTTCATTGCTAAGGAGTTTTTCAAAAATTATTTGCTACAAATATTAAAAACATATGATTCATAGCTAAATCAAAGCATAGTGTGGATCAATGATAGAGAGGTAAGAGTGGTATTTTTGGCAAACAAATTTTAGAGAACTTTTGGGTTGTTGAGCCATGGCTTGCTTGGAAGTTGTCAGGTGAAAATATTACCTACACTTTCTTATCATCAATATTCACTTTGTTGGTGTTCTATAGTGTATTGTATATCTCCAACATCTGCAACAAGTAGCTCTTAAATAATATCTTGTCAAAATTTACAATTTGTAGTATGCAACTTACTCTTGCTTTCTTATACATAGCTCTAAGCAGTTGATCATCTACACTTTCCCTCCAATTGTGGAAATATTCTCCCACTAGTTGTTACCATGTAATGTCCAACTATTTTGACTATTTTTCTTTCCTTTATGTGATAAAGCCTCCACTTGTTGCTCATCTAGAGTTTCATCCCAAGGTCATTATTTTGAGTGTCCAGTATGTTGCCTACTCGTACTCTGGTCCATGTTAGAACCATGTTCTTTCTCTCATTCTTGTATGTGGTCCACAAGACTTCTTACACTTGTTATAGCACCTTATTATCTTCTTCTTGAGCTGGGTGGTCTTCCTTCTTGAGATGCTAGAGATTTGTTGCAGGGATCTTTTGCCATTAATGAGCTCGAGTTTGTAATTACCTCTTTAGAGAACTAATGATAATGTCTTAGATGTTATACCTTCTCATAGAGAAAATACCACCCATTCAGGGGATCGTACAACCTCACATCATATGTAGGACTTTGTGCATTCCTCGAACCAGTTAGCAGTCTTTATGGTAGTTTCACCTTTTTGTTTTATGTTATTATTCCAATCACTACCGCTAGTTGGATGACCATTTATTTGATTTGGTCGGACATCCTTGGATTAAACTTCTTCTTTTTTGGGCTCTAACACTCAGTATGTTGTGGTGCCTTTAGATTTTACTGGAATTCTAATTATGCTTTCTTGTTGTGAGCCTTCGCCATGTGGGTTTTATTGGGGATTTGACCTCCTTTGGCTCTTATGCTTGACGCCCTTCCAATTACTGAATGTGAAGTTTGAAGGTTTCTCGTTCATCTTGGAGCTTCTTTGCATAATTGTACTAC
This sequence comes from Wollemia nobilis, assembly GCA_028583015.1. Taxonomy (NCBI): domain Eukaryota; kingdom Viridiplantae; phylum Streptophyta; class Pinopsida; order Araucariales; family Araucariaceae; genus Wollemia; species Wollemia nobilis. Next base: position 2,952 of record JAQPPZ010012772.1, on the reverse strand, counting down.
TTGGCCCATTCTACACCATATGCATTATCCTTATCTTCCATTTCCTACAATTGTTTCAAAAGTTTCCCCTCACATCTGACAAAGATGTCCTTCATTCGTTGTTGTGTTAGAGTAGAGGAAGTTGGTTTGTTGTGTTCCAATTCAGTTTTGAAAGTTGCTTCATGTTGTTGTTTGGGCCAAATATCCAAGCAATGTATGTTTTTTTTTGGCCTGTTCCATCTCCTTCAACAAGGCATTCTCATGTTGGTTTTTCGTCAGTAACTCTGCTTATTTTTGCAACAATAATACCTTCATCGATTATTGTTGCAACAATTTCTCATCCATTTCCATAATAATTTGTTTTCTATTTTTGAGCTGAGCATGAATATCTTGTAATTCCTTTTACTTTACCTAAATTTTATCCATAGTCTCTTGCAGGTGAATTGCATCATTATCCAACTTTTATTCTGTTTCTTGTAGTTTTTCTTTTGTGACCTACATTTTTCCTTCCATACCTTGCAATAGTTGGACCACAGTATTTTTATTCATGTGAATATGCTTGATCCCCTCGGCTAGTCAATATAGCTAACGTGCTACAAAGTTCATTTGGCTTTATATTAGGAATAATTCAGGTACCAGTTCCACCTATGACCTACTTCCTATCATGCTCCGAGAAGATATATGAGTACTATGTCCCACCACATACACTTGAGCTAGTTCAAGATAAAGTGTCGATATCCCCTCAAGCAGTTTCTTCATTCCCTCCATTGTCTTGAGATGATCAGTGGGAAGATCCCATGATTGTTCTTGGTAAATGTTGAAAATATTTGCTCGCCAATTACCTTTTCTAGCCTATTGTACCAATTTATCTAGCTCCTCTTCCACCATCAACTACCATTGTTTCCACTATCTGACACAACCCACTTAAAACTCGAGCCTCATTCTATCCATCACATGGGTTAACTTGGTAAAAGAAGCAACCACTTGCTGATTAGTGCACATCCCTAATTTTGGTGGATCTTGAAAATTAGGCACTTCTATCATTATGTGGTTAGATAGGTCCTCATGTTCTACATCAAATTTATCTTCTTTAGAATTTACCTCTGGATCTTTCCCTTTTCCTGAAAGGTCAATTGGCTTCTTAGTCACTTTCCCATTTGTAATCATCTTTTGCTTTGAAGGTAAATATGACTAGCTACTTTCTCCATTAGTTGGTACCGGTTCCCTTTCAGGTATGCTCTATTGTAGATTCTATTGTGATGTCATCACTTTCTTTTGAATATTGATCAATTATTCCTCTACTAAAATAGGATTCAATTGAGTTCCTACCAAATCTTGCCTTTTTAAGTGGCATTGCTTCTTCACTCCTCTTCTCCTGTTATATCTCCTTTGTTGTGTCTAGCTCTACAATTCATCCTATTTCCTCTCCCTTGTAGCTGCGAGTATTTCTTCAAATGAATAAGCTCATAATATTTGTGTGACTGAGGTTCTTTCATACAAAAATTATGAGGGTACATTAGGTGATGCCAAGGATTTTCGAACTTGGGCTTCCACCAAAAATTTTGTAGGCCCAACATGAAAAGCACTACATGTTCACTCTGCTGGTACTGCCTTAAGAGGCTCTAGAATCTCATTCTTCCTCGTGTATCCCCATAAATTCTTGCAATGGTATAGTTTATGCCTATTGCAATGATTGCTTAATGTTATGCACCACCAATTAACTTTTGGTGATTTTCTCTATAATCATCCTTTGAATAGACTTTGGAAACTATGATGGTGATGGTACGGGTGGCAAAAAATTCCTCCTCTACCTTACTAGTGTTGTAACTTCCCTTTTTGGCGGTGACACTTCATTTTATTGGTGTAGTTTCCTTCCCTTTGAATTCCAAAATAGGTCATTCAAGTGAAGCTTTTTTAAAACTTTTGTTTTACTCTCTACATTTTACTTGGAGTAGGCTTCTTCACTTGTGGTTTAGCATCCATACACTTCAAAATTGATGGTGCTAACTATAGTAAGTCCTTGGGAGGGTCCAATACGGGAATATACACACCTGTTCTCTATACAACATCCAAAAATAGGTCAATCACATGGAAGACCATTGAGAAGTTCTTGGTGGTATGCATCAAAATGTTCTAGATATGTATGCCTAGTAGGTTGTCGAGTCATAAGCTACCCCCTTCTCGATGCCTTGTAAGTAGAGTATCAACCAAATCAGTAATTCTAAAGATCGCTGCTCCACAAAAAACCTAGCCATTAGTACATTCATAATGCATTAAAGTCCCTTATGCAACAATTGAGTCGGTTTGACCCCATGACTTCCATGTGAGAATATACTGTCAAGTTCACCTTCAGAGTCGTGACACTCTATAGATCAATTGTTGATATTTTTTAGGGTTGAATCATTCATTTACTATAGGTTGTCTCCCCTTTGGTAATCCAAATGTTGTTTTGAACACCTCAGCTAAATACATGCTAGGACCCTCATAAAATGTCCTAATACTTATATTATTTATTAATTATATTCTAGGGTCACAACCCTTCACTCTTACAACTATTAGACTAGGTATTTAAATGCAATACAAATATGATAATAAGGCATCATCGAACAAATATATTAATTAAGTCTATTGTGGGTTTTTCTACCTTACAATAAAAAAGTGATTCAATATAAAAACGATTCCTCCTTCCACACTATTTAGTTTCATACCATCTAGATCAGAGCTAGATCAAGGAGCAAATTCACCATTAAAATTTTTTCCCACCGCACATTTCAACTAGTCCACATTCGCGAGGACGCAAACAACATTCATGCTTCACGGATCCGTGTCATAATCCTCGCAAAAAATTAAACCTTCTCCTAAGGTACGAATTAAGTTGTCTTACACCCAAATTGCTCGACCTTTCACATGGTGACCGATGGCTGTTTTGAAAAATCTAAAATCTTCAACGCAGCATCAAGGTTTTCGACATCC